>JAVIWC010009042.1:0-600000 GCA_031894815.1 Creontiades dilutus | reverse complement strand
GTTTTTCCAAAAGTTTGAACTCGAAAAAACAGGCCTCCATCCCTTAAATATTCCAAATATCATCAGGGCCGGAACAAGGGGGAGGGGGGGCAGAGGGAGCGGTTGCCCCGGGTGGCAGGGTTGAGGGGCGGCAAATTGCAGAAATTTTTTTTTCAGTTTAGTAAAAAATGAGCAAAACGTCTTAAGGAACGTCAATTAAGTCATTTCAAAACTGCATAATAAACAAACAATAATTTTACAATAGCAATCAATATAAATTGCAACGGAGTAGAAAACACTGAAGAAATGTACCCGAATATTACAACAGGACTTAAAATATTCCTCACACTATCAGTATCAGTTGCTACCGGAGAAAGGAGTTTCAGCAAGCTCAAGTTGGTCAAAAATCACCTAAGAAGTTCTATGTCTCAACAAAGACTTAGCATTATTACCATTGAACACAAGCGAGCCTCAAACATTAGCTTTGATAAAGTGATCAAAGAATTTGCCTCCGAAAAGAGTCGTAAAGTAATCATTAGAGATTAAGTTGTGACGCATCTAAAGTCTATACTACTACTATCTACATACCATTGTTATTTATAGTGTGAATAATTGTATAAATTATAATACTTTATAAAAACTATGTCAACTTTTCTTAATTTATTTGTTTACCTATTCCATTTTTGTTCAATTTGTGAGGGATTTTTTGTTGTGGGTGTCTAGATCTATCCCTGCTTATCATGAGTACATACCTAGTGGTCCATCAGCATTTATTTCAATGCGAGAGCTTGATTATGCTACCTGGAAATTTCATCAAGGTCTAAAGATAGAAATGTGAACGTGGTAAGATACTGTTTGCGCGTTATTTGTAGCGAATTGGCTTTACCCAAGAATATGCGTTTCAGATTTAATAACCAACTAAGAGAAGGTGAAATGAGACAATTACCTCTAGGTCAGCGAAAACCTGACGAATATCTTTCCGCTGGCGGTGGCGGCCGACTCGCTGGCGGACGGTCTTGTTGAGGGAGTCCACACGGCGTCGGACGGCGGCCGCCTGCTCGCCAGTCAAGAGGCGGAGTGCGCTCTGCAACTCAGCTTCCGGAACCTCGCGGCCGGACAGAAACGCCGGCTCTGTAACTTCGCTAAGTCCTACGGCTTCTAGCCACTCTCTCTCGTCGCTGCACTCCCCCTCTGCAAAAAGAAATGAAATCGATTGATAATGGTATGGTATGGCCGCAAATAATTGGCAATAACGAGAGATGCCTTTTGTTGCTCCACACATAGTCAAAATTAAGAAATTCCAAACTAGTAAAGTGTCTGTACCACTGTGTCTGTTACTTTCAAACTAATGGAAGCAGTAGCCTTTATAATAAACGCTGCAAATTCTTTCACTGGGGTTTATTATTCAATTGCCTTGCGTTCATGATTTGAATTTCTACTAAGCTTTGGAGTGTGCGTGTTGCACAGGTGATAGATTGACAGATTGAATTTCAGGAGATATGCATAGAGCACTTAAATCGGTTCTCAATCAAAATACCTATGTGGATTGATCAGTTGATCATATTTGTGTGCCTCCTGAAATTCAATAATCGCTCAATACCCTCCCACAATAAAAACATGTGTACGTTTTCTCTATTTGGGAGAAAATGCTAAATTTCCGGAGGCACACAAATATGTTCAACTGATCAATCCAAATAGGTATTTTGGTCGAGAACCAATTTAAGTGCTCTACGCATATCTCCTGAAATTCGATAATCGCTCTATCACTTGTGAAACACGCACACTCCAAAGCTTAGTTGACATTCAAATCATGAATGCAAGCCAAATGAATAAAATTGAATAATAAACCCCAGTGAAAGAATTTCCAGCGTTTCATGCATATCAGAATGCTTCAACCGGTGTATCGGCTATAAATCCTTTTAGGAGTTCACTCCAGTATCAACATTCACTACATCACTAGGTTACTGCGATCAAAACAAAAACAATAATAAACCAAAATAATGATCCAAAAACGCAAATGTTGGCAGCATAAATCGGGCCATACATCGGGAATGGTTTGAGCTGCAGACCTGGGGAGAGGCTCATTCGATTCCTCATGGAAAGTTCTTCAAAAAGAGTCCAAATTTGGGAAGCTTCGACTTTTTTTGAGGTTTTTAGGGATTTTACAAAACTTTGACAACCCTTAAAGGGCACTTTCAATTAAGTGAGAGAGCTGGTTCAAGAATTGGGGCGTTGTCGGACCAACATGGATTTTTCCTGAAAATTTCAGATTTTTTGCTCCAGCCGTTTGGGAGAAATCGTGCGTACGGCGGACGGACGGAAAAATTTTATTGCAGATTTGGATTCTACACCCTTTGAAACGTAAACCATGAAATTTTCAGGGGCGGTTAAACTTTTTTTTTTTCAAGAGCGATTACAATGGTTTATTATTGAATAATAAACCAAAATGGAAAAGCTCTGGTATAAACGTTAAATTCTGCAAGCCTTTTTCATTATGATCGAATCGACCCTAAATTGCAGTTGCAGAGATCGAATGTTCTTTGCATTCTATAGCGATTGATTCAAACGCAACATCGAAAATGTTCACAGTTATAGGTCTTTCGCGAATGAGTAATTAAACTTAACATTTAATAATTTACTTCACATTGTTTCCCATCGCTAGGGGTTTGAATAGAATAGGAATAGGCATGATTATTTTTCATGATTTTCGGTTCGCAAGTTCGATGTTCGTAGCAGATAAAATTTTTCAGATTTAAACTAATGATCTGAAGAAGTATTGTTAAAATATCAAAACAAATCATGATTTTAAGAGAGTTTCACTTCTACAGAAAAATAGCATAATATAAAAGACATGTAGGGATATTAATACGTTAATCAAGCTCCTCCTATATGGCAACTAACATCTACCCAGCTAAGTAAACTTCACAATCATCGTGCAATGACAAGCCAGCTCCCTTCTGGTTCAAATCATTGAACATAAAAAGTAAAAAAGATAAAACGTTGGCCTAAAAATGTATTTGATTCCGCCGAATTCAAAATCGTCAACATGGTTGCTCTCTTAGTTTCATCTCAATGTATTTCACATGCCAAAAAACGAATAGTATTCTCGTAGATATTCTGAAAGAGCCTAACAGAATTGAACAAGTTTCAAATTAAAAGTTGAAATACGAATAATCAAAGAACCTATTTAATATCATGTTTGGATCTAGTTCAAGAGCTATGCTTCAGTGTTGACTACCTCGGTGGTTCAAAAAACGATATTGGTAGGTTCGTAATTGAACGAAGAAATTATTATTAATATTAATAGTAATCACGAAGAACAAAAAGTAAACGAAATTTGGGAGTTATTATTTCCTGAAATTGAAAAGAACAGACAATGGAAACTCACAAGGGAAGGCGTAGAAAGCGGTCCACGGAACCATGGCGAATGGCCAAGGGAAATTCAGCAGCTCCTTCATATACACAGGAAAAGCTATAGAATGGTTATGACCTGCTTAAAGCTTCCGAATAATGAAATGAGCTGGGTAGTTTGAATTTCATCAGGAATCAAGGGAGCTGGGGAGCTGTCGTAAGAATTAATGTTTCTCCCCTCCAGTGAGAACCCTTTCCATTTGCATTTACTCTAACTGTAATAACTGTAATTAAACATGTATTCTGTTGATTAAATAGAATGGCAGAGTAGTAAATCCCTCCAAATTCTTATTTCATATATCTATAAAAGTAGGAACCGAAAGAAACGTTTTGAAATACATCAAAACACGATTTGTTTGTCAATAACAAAAGTTATAACGAATTCCATTCCATGAAGGGAGAATTCCATTGCCATTATATCGGAGTATTTACTCGTTTTGGTTTATTATTCAATAATGAACCATTGTAATCGCTCTTGAAAAAAAAAAAAAAAAAAAAATTCTAACCCCCCCCCCCCCCCGAAAATTTCATGGTTTACGTTTCAAAGGGTGTAGAATCCGAATCTGCAACAAAAATTTTTCCGTCCGTCCGCCGTACGCCGTACGCACGATTTCCCCCAAACGGCTGAAGCAAAAAGCTGAAATTTTCAGGAAAAATCAATATTGGTTCAACAACGCCCCAATTCTTGAGCCAGCTCTTTCACTTAATTTAAAGTGCCCTTTGAGGGTTGTCAAAGTATTGTAAAATCCCTAAAAACCTCCAAAAAAAGTCAAGGCGGCCTAAATTTGGACTCTTTCTGAAGAACTTTCCATGAGGAATCAAATGAGCCCCTCCCCAGGTCCGTAGGTCAAACCATTCTCGATGTATGGGCCGATTTATAGTGCCAACATTCGCGTTATTTTGGTTTATATTGTTTTTGTGTTGATATCAGTAACCTAGTGACGTTGTGATGTAGTGATGTGGATACCGGAGTGAACTCCTAAAAGGCATTGTAGCCGATACACGGGTTGAAGCATTCTGATAATTTTCAGGAAAAATCAGAAAATCTGAAATTTTCAGGAAAACGCTGCAAATTCTTTCTCTGGGGTTTATTATTCAATTGGCTTGCGTTCATGATTTGAATCTGTTCTGAGCTTCACAGGTGATAGAGCGATTATTGAATTTCAGGAGATATGCATAGAGCATTTAAATCTGTTCTCGACCAAAATACCTATTTGGATTGATCAGTTGATCATATTTGTGTGCCTCCTGAAATTGAATAATCGCTCTATCACGTGTGAAACACGCACACTCCAAAGCTTAGTAGAAATACAAATCATGAACGCAAGCCAATTGAATAATAAACCCCAGTGAAAGAATTTGCTGCGTTTTTTCAGATCACAGACTCGTTGATGTTTTATTTGAATACACTTTCTTGCCCTTAGAAAGAGCGAACGGAAGGCGAACTTCTCTATCTATTATTTAAAATTGAATCTACGCTAATAATATTTCGAATATTTCTGAGGTTTCCATTTATCAATAATTCAACCCATCAATTACTCACTGCGTGATGATTATACCATTTAAAACGTACGTAGTAGAACTGAGTTTTCTCTTTTTAAAGAATTTTTGCGGTGCTCTCAGGGTGTTTGGATTAAATTTGGTTTATATGCGATCTGGTTTAATTGGATCACTGCAGTTCAAAGAGAAGCCAAACTTGTAGAAGCGTTTTGTAGAAGCTTTTGCTACATTTAGAAATGAAAGTTTAGGTTTACCACTTCTATGTTGGGAATGTTCGACGAATTGACGTGTATGACTTAGTTTGGATGTCTATTGTGTACTTGGGTATAATTGAACGACGAAGAAGCAGGCTTGTAATTATAGTAGTCGACATAAAAAAAGAGTCGCCTATTCTCATTTTGCGGCATTGATGGAGGTTTGAGATACGGTTGACAATATTACGACCTACCGTAAATAAGCATACTGAGGCGGGGGTCTACGACGCATTGGTTGAAACACCCAACCATAAACTACGAACCACTGCACTGAATGAGTCAACTTGTTGCGCACTCGGCGGACAAACTAGGACTGCACTTTGGAACCGGTGAGTTGAAAACTGCTGACAGCAGCGGCACGGAGGGGGAAGGGACCGCGGCGAAGAGGATCAGCGAGCGAATATTCCGTATCATACGAAAAAAAAAAACAAGTTAAAAGTTATTCAAGGGTACAGTGACGTTGAGTCAAATATAGGGGACCCTTGTACGCTTTCTTTTTAAGAAGATTTGAACGCATCAATCCCGAATTTGAGCGAAGTTAAATGATAAGTATAATCAATGCGAATGAAAGAACCCAAACGAAGGATCACCTCGAGTGGTATCACTATGTACTGATGATGAAAACATACGGCGAAAATTAAGTTAGGAGATTACTAGGGTAGGTATTTCTTTACACTAGAAGTATGAAGCCTAAATATCACAAGAACGTTTTTGGTTTATTATTCAATAATAAACCATTGTAATCGCTTTTGAAAATAAATTCTAACCTCCCCTGAAAATGTCATGGTTTACGTTTCAAACGGTGTAGAATCCGAATCTGCAATAAACAATTTTCCGTCCGTCCGCTGTACGTCGTACGCACGATTTCTCCCAAACGGCTGAAGCAAAAAATCTGAAATTTTCAGGAAAAATCAATATTGGTCCGACAACGCCCCAATTCTTTAGCCAGCACTCTCACTTAATTCAAAGTGCCCTTTAAGGGTTGTCAAAGTTTTGTAAAATCCCTAAAAACCTCAAAAAAAGTCAAGGCGGCCTAAATGTGGACTTTTCCATGAGGAATCGAATGAGACCCTCATCACTGGTGAGTCACCAGGCCCGTAGCTCAAACCATTCCCGATGTATGGCCCGATTTATGGTGCCAACATTTGCATCCACATTCACTACATCCCTAGGTTACTAAGATAAAAAGAAGAACAGCTTTTTGTTTTGATTGCAGCAACCTAGTGATATAGTGAATGTGGATACTGGAGTGAACTCCTAAAAGGGTTTATAGCCGATACACGGAAGGAAGCATTCTGATATACATGAAACGCTGCTAATATATAGGTAAATATTATTATAATAAAATAGTAATATTAACCATGAAACGCTGCAAATTCTTTCAATGGGGTTTATTATTAAATTTCATTCATTTGGCTTGCATTCATTTTGAATTTCTATCAAGCGTTCATATTTGCATTTCTACTAAGCTTTGGAGTGTGCGCGTTTCACAGGTGATAGAGCGATTATTGAATTTCTGGAGATATGCATAGAGGACGTAAATCTGTTCTCAACCAAAATACCTATTTGGATTGATTAGTTGATCATATTTACGTGCTCTATGCCTCCTGAAATTCAATAATCGCTCTATCACCTGTGAAACAAGCACACTCCAAAGCTTAGTAGAAATTCAAATCATGAATGCAAGCCAAATGAATGAAATTGAATATTAAACCCCAGTGAAAGAATTTGCAGCGTTTTTAATCAAGTCCTGTCGTAAAAATTTTTAGCCTATATACATTTTAGTCGTACCAAATTTTTTTACATAGCCGATATGTTCCGAAAAAAACAAAACGATTTCAACGAAATGACATACAAACTCGATTTTTTTTAATGATCCAAAACAGACCTTATATTTTCTGCTTCATAACTGGCAAATCGTCTATAGCTAATATATTTTCATGTTGTACTACATCTTGAATGTAATTGATCCAATTTAGTTCTATATTGAAAATGCCATGAGCAGGGTAAACAAGTACTTCGCGGGATAATACCTAAAAAATTTGATTGTAGGCACGTACCACTGGTACCATGTGTTAAGATGTTATGAGTATTCTGGCGAAGAAGCGACGGACCAAAAGGGCTCGCCCCTTTGCCACCCCTAATTTTAGAATCTGTGCTTCCAAGACTCAGTCCTGAGTCAACGGCCTCTCCACGATTGGTGAGGACAGAAATACAACGAAAGCGCAGGAAATTGTTACACAAAGGTTTATTACTACTGCATTAGTTTTAACTCTTCAGGTGAAATAATTTATCTGCAGATGATAATATTAATGATATTTTCCTATGGATAATGCATGTCCCCTAATCGGGGGACCAGCATTTTTATCTCCGTTATTTGGAGTAGAAAAAAAAACTTTAAATGGTAACCCCTCAATTTTTTTTAGTGGATGGGTAATGGGTAAATGGTAATGGGATATTTGCCCATTATTCAGAGGTTCGAGGGGGTCACTTTAAAGCTAGGAAATTCCCATTAATTGCTAATTTAGATTTCTGCGGATCTGAAACTTATCCTAGTCGATTTTTTGTATGAAATAGTAAAACATGACAACCCACTTGCGTATACCAGTAACGAAACCGAAAAACCACGATTCTGGAACGTTTTCGACACATAGTTTTTGGCATATAGCATCTATGCTAGAGAACCGATCGGTTTGGCTGGAAGTTAGAACCAAATAGAGTCCGAGTGAAGTCCAGGTGCGAAAGAACGGATTTTTCGTACATACTTTGAGGGCTTTATACAATTTTTGGTTTATTGTTCAAAAATAAACCATTGTAATCGCACTTGAGAAACTAAATTTCTAACCCCTTCTGAAAATTTCATGGTTTACGTTTCGAGGGTTGTAGAATTCAAATGTGCAATATAAATTTTCCGTCCGTCCGCCGTACGCACGATTTCTCCCAAACGGCAAAAAATCTGAAATTTTCAGGAAAAATCAATATTGGTCCGACAACGCCTCAATTCTTTAGCCACCTCTCTCACTTAATTTAAAATGCCCTTTAAGGGTTGTCAAAGTTTTGTAAAATCCCTAAAAACCTCCAAAAAAACCAAGGCGGCCTAAATGTGGACTTTTTTTTAAGAACTTTCCATGAGGAATCGGATGAGCCCCTCCCCAGGTCTGTAGCTCAAACCATTCCCGATGTACGGCATGATCTTATGCTGCCAACATTTGCATCCACATTCACTACATCACTAGGTTAGTGCGATCAAAACAAAAACATCGTTTTTTTGTTTTGATCGTAGTAAACCTCTTAGGAGTGATGCAGTGACATGATAGAGCGTCATTATTGATATTTCAAAAACAATAATGCCAAAATAGAGCACGTAAATCGATAGAATGAACCAAAATACCTATTTCGATTGATCAGTTGATCATATTTGTGTGCCTCCTGAAATTCAATAATCGATCTATCACCTGTGAAAGACGCGCACTCCAAAGCTTAGTAGAAATTCAAATCATGAATGTAAACCAAATGAATGAAATTGAAAAATAAACCCCAGTGAAAGAATTTGCAGCGTTTTTTGCAATACGGTTACAAGGCTTATATTGAAAGTAGTAAACCAAAAATAAGGTTGATGTGCGTTTGCCATGATGATGCAACAAAGGGGTTACAGTTCCAGACGAAGTTGTGGAAACCCATTTCAATAAACATTCAGTTCATGTTATTCAGTACTCATTACTTTCGTGGAAATATATACAACGTTCTAGCTTACACCGTTTTTATTGGGGTTATAGTTGGCAGTTATTTTCTTATTATGTTAACTGCAACTTTGCTGAACGGACAGTTTTATTTGTAAAGTTCACAACCAGTGTACAGTTTCATAGTGACACGATACCTGCTTGAATGACCCTCCTGTCTACCTGCCATGAAAAATGAACATTTTTACTAAATCTCGCCACAGCTATTTACAGAAAAGAGTGTCGGACCTCGGTTTATGGGGTCACACAAGTATTCGTGAACGAATCAAGGCTTTCATTATAAGAAACGAGGCGTATCCCTGAAAAAAAACTTCCTATTGTTAAATCACTGAGTCCTCATTTAGGTAGTATTCTTTTGTTCGTAAGGTTTTCAGTGTTGCATAAGATACCGAGACTGCATTTGTTGGTCACACTGTAATTTGAGCGACTATCCATGAGACTCTAAACCACGTTTGGGATACAGAATAATATTCAATAGTTGGGATAGCAAGGTATTTACAGGATAGATGATTATGACAGGTGACATGATGATGATGACAGGTAGCATGATTTTTGCTCTTACGTTATAAGAACACTGAATAATATTACAGCTTAAAATAACTAGTTCGATAGGATGTTCTTATTACATGATAATCTTCAAATTTATTATATAAAAATTTATTTTTTCTGTATTAGATGGACCTCCTTTTATGTAAGTCAGTGGTCTATGTTTATTACGCTTTAGTCCACTTAACTAACTTAGTAGACTTATTAATCTACGACTAATGATAAGGGAGTTAGAAGACTACTTAGATTTGTGGAATATGGTACTCAGCAAAGATAAATCTATGGTTATGATCAGCGGAGGGGGTAGAGGTATTCGCGCGAGGAATGAAACATTTGTTTATAAAGGTGATCCTTTGATCGTAACTAATCAATATAAATATTTGGGTGTGGGTGTGGTGTGATCTGGGAAAACATCACAAACAAAGGGTAGATCAGGGGAAGTATGGAGTAAACAGTGTATTGGGGGAACTCATTAGAAGAAGAAATGTTAGTTTTGAAATAAAACACAAAGTGTTTCTTGCCACTACGCGCTCATTGATCGGATATGCGGATCAGATTTGGGGATGGAAGACGTCCGAGCAATTAGAGAAGTTGAATAGATATTATCTTGAAAAAGGTGTTGCCCTACCCCAAAACACTCCGAATTACATTTTGTATGCGGAGAGCGGTGTTCAACCACTCGAATTTTATTTAATGAAGTTGCAGATTGACTATGTGGCCCGCGTAATGAAGCTTCCCGACCACAGATATCCACGAATCACTGCACAGGAGGTGGTACGGTGTGATATTTCATGGTTCCACGTGTATAAAGAGCTGGCATCGGAACATGGTTTGACTCTTGAGGGGAGACTGGATCGGGATCGGAAGTGGGGTCAAGATTTGAACTCGATCAGGGAACTTCATATGGAAAATTGGAAGCTTGAATTGGACCAGGCAGTAATAGAGTCACAGAAGCTTTTGTTGTATGCAAGGCTGGACAGTGTTGTATGCAAAGTTGGACAGGTGGGCGGAGGGTGGTACAGGGTATTTGTCGAATCCAAACCTGCACGTCACACGCGCGGTGTTCAGGGCGAGATCTGGGATGCTAAATGTAAATTATAAGTGGTGGAGAGAGGCGATAGTGAACAGATGTTCATTGTGTAACATGGGCGAATTAGAAACCCCTTTCCATTTTTTAGCGATTTGCCCAGTCTTGAGCGAATTTCGGCAGGCATATCTTCACGGTTCTAGACTAACAGAGCAAGAGCTCATCAACTTATTAGATGGGAACAATTCATTACCAGATCTAGTGAAATTTCTGAAGACTGCGGGGAACTATAGGAAGTTTCTAGTAGGAGAGTTTAATTATACTGAAAATTAAAAAGGATAGGTAAAATTGAGATAAAAAAAAAAAAAACTTGTTTGCGAAACAAACTTATTAATCTACGATAAATTATCTAAATTCGGCTTTATCTACGTAATTGACTTTTAAATGTTCGTCATAAATATAACTCCGTAAACAAAGAAAAAGATCTGAAATTTTCAGGAAAAATCCATCTTGGTCCGACGACGCCCCAATTCTTGAGCCAGCTCTCTCACTCAATTTAAAGTGCCCTTTAAGGGCTGTCCAAGTTTTGTAAAATCCCTAAAAACCTCAAAACAAGTCAAGGCGGCCTAAATGTGTACTTATTTTTAAGAACATACCTCGAAGAATCGAATGAGCCCCTCCCAGGTCCGTAGGTCAAACCATTCCCGATCTATGGCCCGATTTATGGTGCCAACATTTGCGTTTTTTGGTTTATTATTGTTTGTTTGTAGCTTTGTGATGTCCGACCGATAGCGTCGAGTTGTAGTGAATGCGGATACTGGAGTGATAGCCGACGTGTATACTTGCAGTTTATAGCTGATACACGGGTTGAAGCATTCTGATATGCATGAAACGCTGATAATATATAGGTAAATATTATTCAATATTATTACTGGGGTTTATTATTCAATATTATTACTGGGGTAAATAAGTATTCTTTCACTAGTTTTTATTATTCAATTGGCTTGCGTTCATGATTTTAATTTCTACTAAGCTTTGGAGTGTGCGTGTTTCACAGGTGAAAGAGCGATTATTGAATTTCAGGAGGCACACACATATGATCAACTGATCAATCCAAATAGGTATTTTGGCTGAGAACCGATTTAAGTTCTCTATGCACATCTCCTGAAATTCAATAATAGCTCTGTCACCTGTGAAACACGCACACTCCAAAGCTTAGTAGAAATTCAAATCATGAATGCAATTGAATAATAAACCCCCGTGAAGAATTTGCAGAGTTTTCGGTTAAATTTGAAAAAAAAAGTTCTTTTGACAGGAAATTATTTGAAAACGAGTTATTTGAGACCCTAAAACGTTGCCCGAACGTGATTCATAGCTCAACCCAACGGAAGTGAAAAGTGAGGCGAGCTATTATACAAGATACGTAGGTACCAGGCGCCACAACACTTCGTAAATCAAGAGTAAATAAAACAGAACCGCAGCGCTTCGACTGGTCTTTGGTTTGACCTCTCTATTTTTGTACAGACGTAGGCCTCTGTTTTCATCCCAGACAGAGAAGGGATTAGCCCTCAACTGATTTTATCGGATCAGGTGGAGAAATCAATGAATATATGTCCATTAATAAATTAGTCATTACCAAGCAATAAATAGTAATTGTGTATTGAAATCTTAGCAGGAAACTGTAAAGCGGATTCAAAAGTTGTTTGTTTGGAACAAATGTTTTTGAGAACGGGAAAAAGTTGAATAAAAGGAAACTGAGATGCTTACACTATTAAAGAAACCAGTGGAGTGTTTTCAACTAACGGTAAAAACAATGAAATGTAATGAAACTCCAACCTAACCGTCTCCAGATTGTCTTTTAGTAGGCTGACAACAAACTAGATTTCTTGACATAGGAGATTCGTAATTGAACATCGTAGATGAATGATATCGTTAGTCGAATCAATCGCGGTACTCATGCATCGAATCAAAGATTAACGAATTCTATATTAATTCTTTTTGTTGTACCTATGCATACCCTACCTGAAAATGACAAATGTTTCACTATACAGGGTGTCAACAAAACAGGTCTGACGTACTGAAGGGGTCGATTCTACAACTAATTTGCAACAACTTTTGCCTCTAAGCAATTTTTTTTTTTTAGAGGCTTCGTTTTTGAGTTATTTACGATCTAAGATTTTTTTCGTGTTTTCGACCTTATCTCCTATACCTTGATTGGCTATAACTCCCTCAATTTACAAGATAATCTCAAATCTGAGTACACCGTTGGAAAGAACAGTAAATTTCCTTTCGGATTGATGCCTCACCTTTCCCGAAAAGTGAGGTTTGAAACATAAAAAAGCTCTCTGAAAAGCTAATTTTACTTAATTTGGGAAACCTGGAGTTTTTTCAATCGGAAATTGAACTATGAGAACCAATTTTTTTTAAGATGCAAGGGTAAAAACTGCGCTAGATTTTTCAAATCCATATTCGATTCAAGAAATTGAACTACCATCACTGAGAACTTCCAATTTTTTTCGTCATTTTCCAAGATGCAAAAACGGTAAAATGCGTTTTCAGCATTCAAACTCAATTTCCTCCCCAGGAAAATTTTTTAAGGACAAAATTGACTTACCGTTGGAAAGGTCACCTTTCCAGTTTTTACCGTTCCTGCATCTTAAAAAAAAACCGTTAGAAAGATAGTTCAATTCCCGATTGAAAAAACTGTAGGTTTCCCAAATTAAGTAAAATTAGCTTTTCAGAGAGCTTTTTTATGTCTCAAACCTCAGTTTTCGGGAAAGGTGAGGCATCAATCCGAAAGGAAATTTACTGCTCTTTCCAACGGTGTACTCAGGTTTGAGATTATCTTGTAAATTGAGGGAGTTATAGCAATTTATAGGAGATAAGGTCGAAAACACGAAAAAAATCTTAGATCGTAAATAACTCAAAAACGAAGCCTCTAAAAAAAAATTGCTACGAGGCAAAAGTTGTTGCAAATTAGTTGTAGAATCGACCCCTTTAGTACGTCAGACCTGTTTTGTTGACACCCTGTATAGTATACAGTGAGATTTTGTTAAACGCTCTTCATGATGTAAATACGACGGTGTTTAATATACACTCGTTCATTATGATATTATTACATGGTGTATACAACGGCGGCGTTACTCGTTACAAACATAAATTACGTACATATGTACATATATACTCAGAAAGACCTGTAATCAACTGAGGCGTAGACTGCAGAGGAGCAGATAAAGAGAAAGCATTCAGTTTTGATGGTGATCTGGACAGAATACACTGAAGCCAGAAAAATAGGAGTCTGGTAAACTATTATTGAAAAGATAAATGTTGACACATGGGGCCTAGGATATAAGATAGTGTCATAGTAGACGTACTAGGAATCTGACAATGTTACAGACCTCAGATGTGAAAAATGCCTCCAATTCTGCAAGATGGTTTGAGTTTCTGATGTTAGCGTCCCTGGATACTACATTTAAAATCCCACCAGGTTTATTAGCAGTTATAGGCAGCTATCTTAAAAACCGAATCCTTATTTATGGAACAGCCCAAGGAGAAAGAGGTCACAGCAGGAGCCGCTCAGGGATCACTACTGGGTCCAGAGCTCTGGAACGCACCGTATGACAGTTTACTACAAATGGAAATGCCCGAAGACTGCGATCTTATTAGATATACAGATAACATACTTAAAAAAAACCGCTGCAAATTCTTTCACTGGGGTTTATTATTCAATTGTCTTGCGTTCATGATTTGAATTTCTACTAAGCTTTTGAGTGTGGAGTTTCACAGGTGATAGAGCGATTATTGAATTTCAGGAGATATGCATAGAGCACGTAAATCTGTTCTCAACCAAAATACCTATTTGGATTGATCAGTTGATCATATTTGTGTGCCTCCTGAAATTCAATAATCGCTCTATCAACTGTGAAACGCACACTCCTAAGCTTAGTAGAAATTCAAATCATGAACGCAAGACAATTGAATAATAAACTCCAGTGAAAGAATTTGGAGCGTTTTTTTTATGGTTATCAGAATACTTCAACCCGTGTATCGGCTATAAACCCTTTTAGGAGTTCATTCCAGTATCCACGTTCACTACATCACTAGGTTACTGCAATCGAAACAAAAACAACAATAAACCAAAATAACGATAATGTTAGCACGATAAATCGGGCCATTCATCGGGAATGGTTTGAGCTACGGACCTGGGGAGGGGCTCATTCGATTCCTCATGGAAAGTTCTTTAAAAAAAGTCCAAATTTAGGCCGCCTTGAGTTTTTTTGAGGTTTTTAGGGATTTTACAAAACTTTGACAACCCTTAAAGGGCACTACAAATTAAGTGAGAGTGCTGGCTAAAGAATTGGGGCGTTGTCGGACCAATATTGATTTTTCCTGAAATGTCAGATAATTTGCTCCAGCCGTTTGGGGGAAATCGTGCGTACGGCGGACGGACGGAAAAATTTGTATTGCAGATTCAGATTCTACACCCTTTGAAACGTAAACTATGAAATTTTCAGGGGGGGTTAAAATTTTTTTTCAAGAGCGATTACAATGGTTTATTATTGAATAATAAACCAAAAACGTAAGTACGTAAGTATTTTACAGAATACGAAATTGACGGAAGCTATTACAAACAAAAACCCCAATGGAATTGGAACATGAAAACCTCATATCCAGGATAGCGTTATAAATGGGGTCATGATAAGCGAGGTATTTCACATGTTAAAGTCCTTTAAGAGTCTAGGAACCGGAAGGAAATGATGCTGCACGATGATAGGGCTATAAGGAACATGCGCGGAAGTTTTAAAACGACGTTCCGAAGCAGTTTTCTTTAAAATAGACGCTAAAATAAATTTTGTTTGGCAATCATGAACAGCGAGAGATTTCGTTTCTGCATTCGTAGTCAATACAAATCATCCTCCGCAACAAATGCGTTTACCAGCAATTCAAATATGTGAGCTGATGTAAATGGAGTTTTGTAGTTTTATTCTGTTCTAAATCATGAAATTTCCCCTGAAATTTGAGCAAAACTTGTTATCAACTACATTTAAGCTCTCTTCAGTGTACTATTCTGCATTAACATTCACATTAAGTAGGAACCTACGTTTAGCAATTTGAATTTCGTTGTTTTAAGATTCCAAACACTATAATTTATTGTAAAACTCATTTACTAATAAAGTAATTTAACAAGTTATGGAATTTTAAAGTCATTTATACCAATCGATTTTGGTTTATTATTCAATATAAAACCATTGTAATCGCTCTTGAAAAAAAAAAAGTTCAACCTCCCCCCTGAAAATTTCATGGTTTACGTTTCAAAATTAAATATAAACAAACTACACGTGAACACAATGCGAGTTTATTCTGTTGATTTAGCTGTATATAAACTGAAGTCATTCCTAAGCCCTTTCTTTCAGCCATCATCCACTTGCAAATGAAGAAGCTCTTGCGATTTGGCCCTTCTCTCTGAATCATGCAAATAATGGTCGTGAAGAGCACCGTCTGATTTTGCGTTCATTTCAATGGCTGAGAGCGTCAGTTAGTTTTCTTCATATACTTGTTCACGTTTCACCTCGATTCCTACAAATCAAAGGGAGTATTTTACATTTGAGTGCTTCGAAAATTTAGAAACTTTCAACTTTTTATAATGCCATATTGCCATTTGTTAATGATCTGTACGTCCCTCTAGAAATCCATTATTTTTGTTGGATACATTAATTACAACCCATCGTCATTTGTTAGCTTGGGAAATCGTCATTTGTAATCTGAAGAACACACCACGTTGGATATGTACAAATGATACTAACCACTGTCAAATTGTCCTTGACCCAACATTGCCAGTGATCAGTCATCTCTCTCCCAGTCGAAATTCATTGTGTGGATGGTTGAGGGAACAACTCAAGAGTCAGCGTTTATTCTCGCTCTGACTAACACAGATGACTAAACGCACGCAGTTTACTTCACAGCCGGGTGGTGTATTCTTTTTACTCGAAATATTTCTCGCTTCCGGTTAACGGGAAACACTAAGTTAATATTTGAAATTACTGATGATTCATTTTATTTTGTCCTTTCACTACCGAAGGTGGTATTCGTTCAAAGATTGGTTCGTCCTTACCAATCAACATTTTTATTTGCTTAATACGTTCCACAGCTTCGTTAACCATTTCGACGTTGTGCCTGTCTGGGTGTATGATATCTCCCTGTATCATTATCTTAATGGAATATCGTCGTCACATGTCATCATTGACGTCTGCTATTGTTCACTCCCAAACTCAAAACAGTCTTGCTTTTCCAACAAGAAAAGCTTGTTTCAGCAATAGCTTGTTCAAAAGGCGTCCTGCTCTTTTACCTTCGAGAGCTTCGTTATCCATACAGGCGTAAATTGCCCGTTTTTATGGGTAAAACGTTTCGCCAGAGAGTAATAGGTCTACAATAATTAAAATTACTGTTCTAATACTACTTTTTAACCAACCCCGAATTTGACCAACAAAACTAACCCCGTGGCAAAAAGAGCATTTTAGTGCAAAAACGCTGCATATTCTTTCACTGGGGTTTATTATTCAATGATTCATGATTTCTTATAAATAATAATATCGTGGGGTTCCGAGTAAAAGTGACCAAGTAACATTTGCAAAATTTTACAGGGGAGCGATCTGAAGTTTCACCTATTTTCTTCTTACGAACACTGGTTGTGTGATGTCTCATCCGACTATGTTTCGATTTTTCTTTATCCTGTAGGTAGTTAGCTAGTGCCTTCCTCTCATATCATGCTTCAAAATTCACTTCAGATTAAATAAGAGCTGTTTTCCGGAAAACTCTATTTGATCATTTTTACCTGCCTGGAGTTTCAAGCTTTACTCATTTGGTCAATTCAATTCTTCGAAAATCTGTCGCATAGTTACATGAAATTGAGGGATTGAATAGTTGTTTCGTTAATTTATCGTGTTGCCAAGCATCTAATAACAATGATATACCTATTTCTGTTAAAAAAGGTTATCCATTACCTATCACTGTAATTGGTCATTTTCACCTGCCCACTATGCAATCTTACAAATCTTACACAGTAAAAGTGATCAAATGGCAATTGATAACATTTACATGCACCAGCGAGAGTACATTTATAATCCATCTCGTGTTTTGTGGTTGAGTTCAAATGCCATTTGGTCACATAAAACTCTTTGGGTCAGGCAGGTAACATTTATTTTCAAGTATTTCTTGCACATCAGTTTGAAGATAACGTTCTTAGCAACAACACACAGTAGACAACGTTCCTTAGTACCGGAATGACAAAAAAAGCTCATTTTGAGAAAAATGTTACTTGGTCACTTTTACCCGGAACCCGACGATATTATGATATTTATTTATCTTTACTTATCAATTTATACTAATTAATTGTCAATTGTATTTCAAATAAGTTATATATCTAGTCAGTGGAGAGTGCCAGAGGGCATCTACTCCACATCAAGTGCCATGTTCAATGGTTATGTTATGTTGGTACGCCTAACTATAATGTATTTATTATACAAATAAAGTTTCTATTTAAAAAAGAAAAAAGACTCAAGTAGCTGAGTACATACCAGGTTCTCATAACCTCTTATTTTGTTCAGCTAAAGAGATCTACATCAGAAATCATGTTTTTCAAATGCGTCATTCGCATCCTCAAGTTGCAGCAATGAAAAATGCCACAATTCAAAAGTCTTATTAAGGGCAATATAACTAAGGACTTCCAGGAGCTCGAAAAAGGGTGGCGTTTGAAGTTGGAAGTCGGTGCATTCCTTAGCTAAACGATTAAATCCATGTTTGATTTTTATCATAATTTTTATGCATCATCCTCCGGGTTACTTATTTCTATAAAAATCTTGATTTGTTCGGGTTCTATATAATTACAAAAAATGACCTTCATTTGCTGATTCCAGAGAGCAGCAATCGTCAACCGTTTGTTGTTGTTACTTTCTTTGTAATTGAAGAGAAAGTTTGAATAAAAGTGAACCAAAAATAATGGAAGATGGGAGAATATTGAACATAAGTAGATAGCAGCAGCTGAAGTAGTAAGCAATAATGCTGACAGTGATGTTGCTTGTTATAATATTGAATAAGGATTAATTACACATACTTAATAGTTCCTCACTCTCAAAACGAGGAGTGAAAATGATATTTCCTCATAACATTCTTCCATCTTCCTACCTTCTCATTTCAGCCAATTACGAACATTTTCAACAGGGCTCAATTTGACACTTTTTTCTGGTTATTATTTTAGATATTGCCGTAGGTTCTACGCTTTAAGGCAGAAAGGTTGCCAACAAAAGAATATTTGACGTGGGAACTTCTTATTCATTCTTACTATATTTATGTTTACTTCCAATTTTGAACTGTCAGTGGATCTTAATGCAAACATAGGTGGCATACTAATACTACTTCAAGCATTATTTACAGTTTGACGCTTTTATGACCTTCAGAAAGAAAATTACCACACAACGGAAAACCGGAATATAAATAGTTGAATTTAGCAGAGGTGGGGGTTAAACTTGGCACAGGTAATACATCCCACAGGTTATTTTGTATTTACGTTAGTCTCCGACCGCAAGGGCATTTTGGCTGCACGTCTACAACCTGAGATGAATCATTCGAACAACGGTAGTTGCGTTTGGAACAACGTTCGTTCTCAAGCGCATTGATCAAGCACAAATATTGAAGTTCTGTCACCTTGGAAGTATAATCTATGAAATATGGGTGTGCAAACGTTAAATTTGTTGAAGCCCGAAAATAAATAACAAACAAGCTAAAGCATCGAAAAGTTACAACAGGCTTGTAAGTAACAATCAGCATAACTGTTATGATTTAATTTGCATACTCATTATCTCAAATCACACATACACACGCTTTTTACCAAATAATCAAGTATTGCGATATGCATTGAGTCTCATTGTTACCTGGGGATTGAAATTGTCAATGAATGAAAACACCATTGTTATTGTCGAACTTTATTATAGACACTCCTGGGCACACAGCTTACCTACACTCATTTACTTATTGGACAGTTCCAATGCCATTTCATATGATGAGTCGAACATACTTATGGTGTATGTTATAATTTGAGTTAGCTGTTATGGTGAGATAGAATTATGATACGTAGATTGAGAGTAAATCCAGAATTTTCTTCCCAAAATGTGGATGAGATAACTGGAGTCACTCTGGATTAATGGGTTGTTCTGTATGGCGCAGTGGGCCATTAGATTCAGATGAGTTGATCGTTCCTTTGGTTATATTATTCCATTTTGGGTAGGTTAAAAATTGAAAAAAAAAAAGGTCAAGATGCTATTAGTTTGGGGGATTTCGATATTGTTAGAAATCAGTTAGCGGTTCGTGAAGCAACGAAGGCGATGAGGAAAGGGGCAAGGCGGACCTGGGAAGAAAGTCGGCTCCGGGTAAAACTCATAGACGAAACACGACTGTATCAGGCACATTTAGATCACTAACTTCGGAGAGTTTGAAGGAAGGGTCTTGGCGTCATCAACGCTCCACCTCCTCGTCAGGTGGCGCCCACGTTTGTATTTTTCAAGATGCCTCGCTAGATGTCTCTGGCGATCAGTATCGGAAGTGGGGAACCTTCCTGGACGATGTGAATGGGCGGCGGAGTTTGGAAGGGGTACCCGGCCATCATCTCCCATGGGAATATTCCTGCTACCGGCCCTTCCCGTTTGGCCTTCAGGGAAGAGGATGTAACCGCAGACATTCCGACCCCGAAAAGCTGGACACGTCGGCGTCGCTGACAAGACGCCAGGATCGATTGAAATAATGGTTAGGGAGAAAGTGTAACACAATGATAATGACAGTGTAGGTTGGATCCGAACAATGTGGAACATTTTGAAATATGTAGGTAGGCTGGAGGAACCATTCTTAAGTGAAGCAGACAGATAAGAAGACTTTTTAGTTTTAGGTACAATGAGTATTATTGAATTTTAGATAGTACAGTAAGATTGCATTTTATGTAAAGTTCATTTGCCGTTATAAAGAAAAAAACGTCTGCCAAGTGGGTGTGGCACATAGCTTCCTCGTATCCATAACATGACTGTATAGATCATTGAAAATTATTATTGACTAAAGAACTTCGTTCAATCAAGCTCGAGGCTAAAACTTTATTTTCTCTTTATTACTCAAGAGGACCATCTTTACATCAGTCCGAACAATCCCTGAAAATTTCATCGAAATCAGTCATGAACTCCCGGAGTTATGCGTGTAACAAGGATTTCACGTTTGCGGATGCGCAGAGGCTACTATTGATCCGGGGTCATGGAACTTATAGGGGACCATCCACACATCAAACCGAACAATCCCTGAAAATTTCATCGAAATCGGTCAAGAACTCCCGGAGTTATGCGCGTAACAAGGATTTCACGTTTGCGCATGCCCAGAGGCTACTATTGATCCGGGGGTCATGGAACTTATAGGGAACCATCTACACATCAAACCGAACAATCCCTGAAAATGTCATCGAAATTGGTCAAGAACTCCCGGAGTTATGCGCGTAACAAGGATTTCACGTTTGCGCATGCGCAGAGGCTACTATTGATCCGGGGGTCATGAAACCTATAGGGGACCATCTACACCCCAACCCGCACAATCCCTGAAAATTTCATCAAAATCGGACTATAACTTCGTGTAGTTTTGCCCGTAACAAGGATTTGCTGACAGACAGACAGACACGGAACCAAAATTGTTCAGAAAGGTCTAAAACGCAAAATGCGAGTGGAATTTTGATTTTGGAGACAAAAAAAATTTCACATTCCGAAAGTGAAAACAATGCTTCCGCTACATTGGTAGGCTCGGAAGCAATACGAAAATAATTTGTAAGTGTGAAGGGTTATTGAATTTGAGAAAAACCAGCCAGTTTGTCTGAGAAACCCTTAGAATTTATAAAAAGTCTGATCCTTCAAGATACTTTGCGACAAGCAGTTCAATAATTTGTTATGTTTGATGGACATGGATAGTTTCCCCATCAGGTTTCTTGAAACTGCTAAGCCTGAACTTTTTAAGCTTCAGGGGTAGGAGAGAGGTGGTGACAATGGACAGAGCTGAATTTTGTAGTTATTTCCGTCATATTGTTGTTTTTAAGACAGTATGCAACGGCTCAACCACCATTATGAGAGAAGAACGATGGTAAATGAAATAGCACATTTTATATGGTGGCCGATGTATTCTTACCGCATGTGTATTGTCTGCCACACTGCGGGCGAATCCGGACCAAAAATACTTTCTGATTAGGTTACTCTTTTAAAAAATTGCGATGGGCTACTTTCAGACGACGGATATCCCGCTGAGTCGAGATTTTACATTTTAGCAAAAACTGTCCATTGTCACAGTGCTCTCCCTTATCCACCGGGTGTTTTTCTTAAGAATCTAAATCTACGATTAAACGAATAGGCACATTAGACGGAACTTACCCACGCCTGGAGGGGAAGGTTGGTCCTCTTCTCCATCCCTCGAAGGGGGTCTCAGTTCTTGAAGGATTCTGAATTCATTCCAGTAATCTTCTAGCTCTCTGTCCCTCTCCTCCAGTCCATCCATCCCGAGCCTACGAACAAGAAAAGGGTGTTATCACACAAATAGTGTATGCAAAATTCGATGGACTAATTTATCCCCTTAGATATCCATAAATATGAGAAGTTCGTTCACTAAACCACTTGGGTATACCCGTTTTAGTGAATTGTATAGAAGAGCTTAATTTTAACTCTTCCTTCAATCCGTGCAGTAATCTTTTCGATCAACTGTTTACTGTTGCATAACTCTCAATATTATGATGCAAAATCGGATGTGAACCAATTTTTTCGATAAAATTTGATTAAATTACCAACAAAATGCTCATTAAAATAAACAAAACAGATGTGTTTTTACAAACAATGTTATTTTATAAACAGCAGGGTAGTAAGCATACTAAAATTAGAACGATAAACAGAAGGAACATTGAAAAATATTATGTTTTCACGACCCTAGATACACCGCACGAGTTGGTTTCGAAAAACAACTAGATATCCCATTGTAGTAAGCTCAAGAGGTATATTATGACAGATATATCTATCATAATGGTTTTGTACCTGCAAGATTTTGCTTTTCACAACTTTCAAACTTTCATTAGGGCACATCTTTCACAACTATATTCTGACATTGGAAGAAGAGCAAACATTTTTGCTATAAGGTTTGACTAAATTTTGGTTATAGGTACGCAATAGGTTTTGAAACAAATATAGGATGGATGTTTGACATGAAAAAACAGTTGTTAACATGTAAACGATGCATACAGCTGCTGTGAAAAAAATTATTCATTCAAAATACTTTTGGAGAGAAACTTCCTCACATGTAAAGAACATCAATCAATGAACATGTATCAATGAATATGTATTACCTCAAGAAAACTTCAAACATAACAACAACAATTTGCTAAAGATTTGCTTTGAAGATTGTGAACTTCGTGACACACTCAGCGGCGAATCCTCCTTTTAGATACCTAGGTAATTATTACTGGCTGATTTCCATCCAAGACCACGTTAGATCGTCTTAATGAGATATAGTATTCCTGTTCCTCCTTCATATCGTTTTAGACTCTCTCCTAAAGCCCTACACTTTTATTTAACGGATGTATATACAGGGTGGCCAAAATTTAATGGACCAGGCATTTATCTCCGTAATTGCCGAGCCTAAACAAGAATTTTAAATGATAACCAAAATTCGTTTGTTTATTCTAGGCGCCTGTTTTCAGATTGTTGAGGGGATTAATTTTCAAGGTCTGGTTGAGAAATGTAAAAATAGGAGATTAAAACCTTCTTCAGTGATCAAGTGAAAAATCATCTTAATCTGAAAGTTGAAATTAGGAGTAAATGATGATTTTTCACGCGAAACAAACAAATTTTGGTCATTAATCCGCAAAAATTTGAGTCGAATTAAGGAACGGATAGTATTACGTGAATCAGCCTTAAAAAACAATCAAAATTCATATGACACACTTTACAGATCACCATCATAAACTAATTCGGGGTTGTGCTACTTTGCGTGCTCGCTGAACCTGTTACGCGCAATCAAAAAAATGGTTGAGAGGTCAAATTTTCATGAAATCTTGAGCAGAAACCGAATCTGCAATAAAAATAGGGGGTTTCCATTTTAAATAACTAAGTTGATGCGCAAATCGCGCATTTTCGCAACGCTCGAAATTGTGATATTTGAATTCCTCGTTAAAAATTAGTGAAGTTGTTATTCGACATTTTTTTTTAGGCTCGGAAATTACGGAGATAAATGCCTGGTCCATTAAATGTTGGCCACCCTGTGTATATGCGTCAATTAGCTTTATGTCAAGTTCATTAGGTGAAAGCAATGAATACAATCGTATGAGCAAAACATTCACAGTTGAATAGTTACAATTGAATACATTAGAGAGGTAATAGAATCCAACATCAATTTGAATAAAGAATTTTCTAAATTTGCATTATGAATAGGGTCCAAGAGTGGGAACAAAATTTTGGAGATTCCCTTAGTCAGTTAAAAATAACAAACATGAAGTGAGATTTTTTTTTCATATCAACAGAAGAAGGAACCAAGAGGAAGGAACTCATACATATTTTTTGGGATGGTGGTCCACAAGATGAAATCTGGGAGCTCTGGGGGGAAGGACGAAGAGTGGGCCCAGCGAGGCTCAAGGCCGGTCGGACCTGGGGCTCCCCAGTTGACAACATTTGCAAACCGGTTTACTACTAGAACGTGAGCCAAGGATACGACACAGTTCCAATCATCTACCTCTATCTTATTTTTTAAATTGATCTCCGTGGTAAATCCTTGATGAACTGACCGAAAAGGTTTTCTTAGAACGTTCTCAATGGATCTCAGTCATACGTGCCATCTGCTGGAAGATTTCTCGATTTCGAGTGACGAATCAGAGATCAAGTAAGAGAAAGCGGGAGAAGCAGGATATGACGCGGCGAATTATTACACAACATTTAATTGATACTTTTCGTTTTATTGAAAGTCTACGCGAGAAATGATTGAACAATGGCATTGCTTGGTTTCTGAACACAAACATCAAGCAAGAATATCGTTTAATTAATTATTAAACGACAACAATCGACACAATTTTCGTATACCTATTCCTACAAGCTGAAAGTTCGAACCCTGCATCTCCAACTCCTGCAAAACCCAAAATTAGGAGAATAATGAATTCAAATCCCCTCAATGCCCTTCTAGATTTGGGCCCTGCTCATCTCTCTAGCATTGACTGGCACATTCCAATATTTTACTTGAGAACTGTTTTTGACCAGGTACCTTGTAGATACATTGTTTCTGAAGTTATAGGAAAGTAACTGTGGGATTGAGAACCTATGTTGGTAGTGAATCCTTATAGTACTCATATAATGCGATAGTTATCCTTCCCTTGTAGGAACCATAGATATAAATACCATACGTACATATACAGGGTGTCCCAGGAGTTATGCACAAACCGACTCCTACGTGTTCTACGACTAATTTCCGACCAAAAATGCCTTTTAGCAATTTTTTGCCAGAGGCCTCGTTTTCGAGCTATTCTCAATTTAAAATTTTTTTCGTGTTTTCGATCTCAAGTCATTAAAACTGTCATAACTCCCTCAATTTTGGAGATAGCTCAAATTGGATGACACCGTTGGAAAATCAAATAGATTTTCTATCTATTTGATGTCAGAAAACTTTTTTCAAATTGCATTGAAGATGTGGGATTACTGCCCGAAGTGGAAGTTTTGTCAAAATGTTAAAATCACCTGTTTTTCATCTCGCCTAGAAACCCCATGAATGCTTGATGCAGAACTGTGAAGACCTGGTAAAACGTGCGCCAAAACGTCAGCTTTCCAACGGTGTAGTCGTTTTGGTTTAAAAAAATATTTTTATTAAAAGAAATAGTGTTTAACTGCAGAAAAATGTGTGTTTTCTGTTAAAATTGAGGTTTTTCCAAAAGTCTCGAAGATGAATGCAACTCATCGCAGTCGGAAATGAGTTGTAGAACACGTCGGAGTCGGATTGTGCATAAGTCCTGGGACAATCTGCATCACTACAAAATCCCTAACGTTTAACAATTGGGAAAGCTACGGAGGAGGCATTGTCTTGGTCAGGGGCGAGGCTATGCAATGACCCGCACAACCCCCAGGTCTTGAAGGAGGGGTTGCTCTGTGCGCCGTGCATTATCAACCCCAATCTGATTTGACCGTAGCATTGGTTGTTACAATGTTGATCATTCGTTGTTTCTGACCAAATTCAGTTTAAGTAAGATGTTTATTGACGCGAACATGTTATCCAGTTGTTGGACAATGGTAAGATATTGGGGTTTAAATCGAGATCATACAAAGAGTTAGAGTTTAAACAAGATTGTTAAGATTTAAATTAAAAAATGAATATTTAAAAATGAAAATGAATTTAATGGATGAAAACGTTCGTTTGTGATCAGCGTCGACGGCATTTCCAAGCTGTCCAGCCAAAGTCAGGATAAAATATTTATTTAAAAAAAATTTAAACACCAAAACAACTACACCGTTGGAAAGCTGACATTTTGGCGCACGTTATACCAGGCCTGCACAGTTCTGCGTCAAGCATTCATGTGGTTTCTAGGCGAGATGAAAAACAGGCGGTTTTAAGATTTTGACAAAACTATGATTTCGCGTAGCAATCCCACATCTTCAATGCAATTTTAAAAAAGTTTTCTGACATCAAATAGATAGAAAATGGAACGCTCTTTCCAACGGTGTCATCAAATTTGAGCTATCTCCAAAATTGAGAGAGTTATGGCAGTTTTAATGACTTAAGATAAAAAAAAACGAAAAAAATCTTAAATCGCGAATAGCTCGAAAACGAGGCCACTGGCAAAAAATTGCTGAGGCATTTTTGCTCGGAAATGGGTCGCAGAACACGTAAGAGTAGGATTATGCTTAACTCCTGGGACACCCTGTATAGATAGATAGAAGCTTTATTGTGTTAAAAAACATGTTTTTTTTTTCACAAGAGTTCGAACATAGGAATAAACTAATATGATGAGTATATAAGTTGAAATGAAATACAATTTTTTCAAATTGAAATAAAATACAGACAAAAAGACCGCAGAGATTTCGAGTTGAACAATGAAAATTTAGCCTAACAGCAAGTGATGTAAGGTGCAAAGAAAACATTTATAGGATCAAGATCAAGCTCAACCCAGTTTCAAAACCTTCGTTTACAGTAAATCCCCTTTGGCTTAAAACAATCTGCAGAAATCCTACTAATTTCCCTATCGTTCCATAGTAGAATTGCGATAAAAACGGATTCATTAAAAAAGGGAGCCTTAAAATCTGAAGCGTTCTTAGACATAAACCTTGCAGGAAGAGATGAGGTGATACAGCGTTTTCGGGTTGTCAGCACTGCATATTTGGCAACTTATAGAGCTATCGAAGCGGTTGACTATTCCATGAAGATTCCACTCGGAAAACAGAGGGGGTTTGCACATCTTATTTGACTCAGAAGTCTCTATATGTACATATATCCATGGTCGGAACCCATTTGGAAATGCTATAATAATCACTTCGACAGCATTATCCTGGTAGATTGCGTTGTAATTGCACATGAACAAAACTTACGACAGCTCATCACTCATGGTAATTGATGCGCAGCTACCCGAACCTCGGATACAGCTCATTACGCTCCCAATTTTCCCCGTGCTATGTTGTCTAACCTTCACCGCACGCATTCAAATGATTTCCGGAACAGGTGATAAAATTACGGAGTTCGCGAAGGAGAAAGTTTCCCTTCCGTGCCGCGTCTTCGGTGTATGGCGGAAATGTGGAACATACGGCTAATTCCCTACAGTTATTCGACATGCAAACGAGAAGTGATTCTTTTTTTCTGGCAAAACAATTGCTAACTTCTGGAACGGAAATCTAAGAACCTGAACTAAGAGTAGATCTGGGCACAACCAAGTAAATATAGTATAGCCCCTACGACTTGTGGCTTTCCCAAATAGCTACAAAATTCTGAGAGATCTATGTCCAACATTTTTTTCAAATCAAATTCATAAAAACATGAGGAGAAATGAACGTTTATTACATCTTTATTTATACCCTAATCGACACCGTTAAGATTTTCCACACTTGCTCTGTTGAGCAAACGCATTCTGCGTTACAGTATGTGGGCATTTCAAAATTTCGGTCACATTCATGTCACTAATCAGTATTGCCGACAAATCGCAACTAAATACAGTTTTGTAAGTGTTTTAAAAATTTCTCACATGTGGATGTACATGTTCCATGGAAAAGTATGTAAAAGTTGTGCGTACAGGACCCAGGAGAAATTACCAAAGTCCGTTTTTCTCACTCCCTACAGCTGTAACTAACCCAAGGTATACAACTTCCATCGTCACTACTCAGCGAAATATTTATTGGGGCTGTTATACCCACTTACAGTATGAAAGAATATACCATCTACAATGGATATCCGCCTCAGGAAAAAAATTGGATCAAATCAAGTAGCCTTATCAGCCCATTATTTCAGTGTCACACGGTTTTTCCTCACTCCCTACTATGTTTTGAAAAGTAGCCCCCAAAAGGCAGGAAAGGGTGTTCATGAAGTTGCTTCTGTTTTGTTGACATCCCTTATTCAAGATGGTCCCAACGCTGGTGGTTGGATTTTTACTGGACCTTCCCTGTAACATTTCTACCAGGAACACCATCCCTGGAGGCAGCAGTGTAGGTTTTTTAACTCTCAGTGAAACTTGATCGCACTTGTTGACAATTAGTGTAGTTGTTGGAAGTTCGTTGACAACATTTTGGTTCAACCACTTTCAATTGATTTGTGGCCTGTAAAGGCGGTGAAAGGCTATAACCTAACTCCCTACTCTCTCACTCCTTACAATATCCAGGCAATAGCCCCTTAAATTGTAGGGAGTGAGATCTGCTTGTAACAAGTGAGATTTTGGCAAGGAAACCTTAGTATTTACTGTAGCTAAAATTAAGCTAATTTGTGATGTTCCACTCCCCTAATTTGAAAGTCTTGAGCGGTGATTCCCATGGAGGTTGATGGCTCGAGAGGGGAAAAAATAGTAGTACATACCTCACTCTTATACAAAACTGTTTTATGAGCAGTACGGTTAAGATTATGTGTGCTCACTTGGGTAATATGCCGAGAGAACCGCAGTGATTGATTAGGAACAAGAAAATTGATCAAGTTTCAACTTTTATTTTTAGAAAAGTCGATACCCAAATGTGACCGAAATTTTGAAATGACCCATCTATCTTTTCAAAGCGAAGATCAATAATGAAGACGAAGGAGGCATGGGACGAGCTTTAACGGTCAAAGATTTTATGAGTTCGAAAAGTTTTATACCTTAAAACTTTAGGTCCTTAGCCTTCTTGAAGATGCCATAAACCATACACAACAATACGTTTTTCACGTCGTTTACCTGCTGTTATCATGCTCATAACAGTAGACAAAAATACAGCCATCAATCTCATTTGCCTAACTTGGAAGTAGGTTCTTATAAATGTTGGCAGGCCATATGGTGTGCTATTTTATGGCGTTGTTGATGACTTAACCTTCGAAATCGGCTCAAGATCGTAACTCTTTATTTCCCGGAAGCAGAATATCTACTTTATTCGACTTTCGTTCTCTTCATTGAAATGGTTTTCCACAACTTTGTCGCTAGTGATTTAAATCATATCAGTTCTGCTTTCCTATGTAGTTTCGTGCTACTGGTGCAACTGATAATTATGTATTTAAATTGTAAATATGGGTGATTGGAAGTAGTTGCAAAAAGAGCTTCCAAGCTCCATTCGCAGGGCCTGAGTCAGGAGTTGGTTCACCAAAAGCTATCTTCATAAAGACCATCAACCCGTGAGTCAACCAACAAACCATGAGAGAGGAACTAATATTGAAGGACAAGTTCACAGTAAACACACGGTTGACAACGGCAAACTTACTGAAGGGCTACACGGACTCAAATTGCAGGGGACTACAAACAATGTTTGGCTCCATAGCCGTTTTTGAACACCCACGACTTCATCTACATCGCTTAGAGTCACACAAAGTTCAACACTTCGTGTACTATATGAGAAATGAACGAAACAGCAACACACAAAATCATTGAATGCCCACTCTTCGTGAATGTGTATTCTTTGAGGTAAAAATCACAATGACTTCTATTCGAAGCGAACCATTAATCAGCAACCTTACATTTCACACCAAGGGCGTGAAGAAGTCTTTCAGGTGACCTCGAGTCAGTTTGATTAAACACAAAACTGGCTGGAAATTATATAAGCTCATAGGTTTCTGTTCTTGGTGTCCAAAACCCCCTCCCTGAGAGTTTTCCTAAACGTGTACAAGACATTCAACATGAAAGAACACCAATTCCACAGCCGTTTTGCTTTGAATTCCATTTACAAGATTACAACGGTGTTTTATAGGGAAACCTGTGAAACTGCTATTTTAATTCATGGTGTGTGAACACATATTCTCTCCTAATTCTATTGATGTATATAAACAATTTCTTGCCATACAAATGTGATACTTATGGGATTAATACCCGGAAGAGAATAAAGGTAGGTGCCTTACGACGTAGCGCGGAGTCTCCTTGAAACACTTAGAGGCGAGGGAGAGGTCTGGCAGGTCTGACAACCTGTTTAGCCCCGCTTTTATGTTTACAGGCGAAGATGTTTTAGAAATTACTCATTGGACGTCCTCGAGTCTAGTTAACAGGAAAAACAAAGAATCCGACGGTATTTTTTCGGAGCGTTTTTTGAATAATGTCGGCACGTTCGACGCACCAAGGCCTGCAAAATAAACACAAACAAGGGAGCAGCTTTCATCATTGATGAAGCATCTTTACCTCGTCTTCCTTTGGCGAGTCAACAAAGATCAACAATACGATCTCTTATTCAAGAAGCATTCGTGGCATTCGTTCTATCGAACTTGCATTGATTGTATGGTGTATTGATAAATCTTGCCAAACAGAAACCGCCTCAAGCATCGAGATAGGTAACTGATTCTTCCAAACATCGTGGAAATACTCAGATGAGAATCAGAAAGATAAATAACTACTTAAACAATATGTACCTATTTATACTCATGGCATTATCATACAATTTTATTATCATGAATCTATATAACCCACTTAGTTTCCCTATTTTGAAAAATGTGGAAATTGCACAATTGAAATTTTTGATTCGTCTAAACACCGACACCAGCACATAGATGATTCTTGGCGAGAGAGGCAATTTCTGACGATCCTTTTAACATTCATGAGTTCCATTCATTTATGAATTTTTATAGAGTTGTATCCAGCAGACCCTAATCCGAAAAATAGTATCATGCCGATCGAATGTTTTATATTTAAAAAAATGTTAGAACCTTTAAATTTTCAGATGTTTGTCCTATCCACGGAAGACTTTCCTAACATCAAGCTGCGATGGATACCCTCAAAGGTGTTTCAGGGAGCTCGCCTCATTAGCAATAGGTCAGATTTCTCAATAGATTTGTCTCAAGAAGAGTCGTCACAATTTTCCGACGAAATCATCTCAATAAAACGGAAAAGCTCGGTATCTCCGAGAAACATGAAAAAACCTGTCCACTTACGGTTTTTGAATTTTAGCGGTCAAGAAAGCACTTGAAGTGGGCTTTTTTTAGCACCAACGTTTTGCCGCGCTCCTCAGCTGTTAAGAACAGCTCTGACCGCGGAGAATCGTCGAGTCGTTTCTCGCAAGTAGCACAAATGTTGTGCCGGGCGTGGGTCAGTCAATCAGCTGCGTCAGAAAAAGTTTCTTCGCTCTAACAGTGAGTTTTCAACGCAACTTTTCTTCGCATACTTATGTTGGATCTAAGCGAGTAGTTTCTATTTCAACAATCATTTTTGGAAAACTAATGAGAGAAAGCAAAGAAAAGGACAAAAAACCCATGTTTCATCAGGCCCCTTTCCTCTTTGATTCCTGACAATGAGGACAGGCCCCTGATCTGTTTACTTTGTGAGCTATATTATCATTTAAATGATTATCAGGAGTACAATCCAGTTCTTAGCGACCGACCCGACAGTCCCCTCCCCCCCCCCCTCCACTCAACACTCCTTCAACAACTAACCTTCGGGTGGGCTCCTTCCGCCCTTTGTTATCCCGGCATCACCACTTTTCTGTCCGCCAGAGGGGGTCATTCGTGTACCTGCCACCTTGGTAAGCACTAGCCTCTCTGGTGCTCTGGTTGAATCTACAGATTTTTCCAGGGAGTTGGTTAGGCTTAGTAAGTACCGTTTATGAACACAGAATGCGCTCAAGTAAACCCTTGTTAGCCCCCCCCCCCCCCCCCCAACCAGCCATAGCTTTCATCTCTGTTTACTAGCTCTCCTCCTCTGAGCTAGAATCCCATATTTGTAGGTTGCCTAGGCAATTTTTCATCTTCGGTACTTAAATGTGTAAAATTAATCATTTAAACGATGTGGCTGTAGAACTATAGAGGCCTACTGTCCCGCTTTCTTTTATTCCAGACTATTCAAATAACTTAGTTTAGCATTGCTACCGGGTGTTGATGCAATATTTAGCTATATTATGACTGAATTCGCAAGTATTATCCTGAAAAACTTAACATTGAATATCAGCATTCTCATAACTCACGTCAAGCGAAGAAGACATTAGCTTATTCAGCTCCAATGATTCCTTTCTCAGTAGAAAATAAATAATTAGACCCTTCAAATTCTTTTAGATATCCCTTTCTATTCATTTTCATTAAGCACGGCAGAAATGAAGAAGAAAAATAAAAATCAATCGAGAAAATAACGCCGGAAAACTGTAGGACGAATAATCTTTAAGAAGAGTGTGAGTTGAACATCGGAAATGTTCTGCCCCTAGGAAAGATTTCTGACGAATGTAGTAAGATGATTGGGGAAGAGCTTTGATTCTGCAAAACATATTGAGTGGCTGGAAAATTATTCACCTCAGACTCTGTTTCAAATATGGAGCGGCAAAGAGTTCAGTAAAAAAGGGAGTGACTTGTGATATTTGCCCGAAGACAACACCGATTTATGTGACCTGTAAGACGGTCCCACCACAACTTTTAAGCAAGTTACAATTTTTTTCCAGAATGATTTTTCTATTTTCTTGGTAACTGGAATTTGAACTGTTTAAAAAGTAAGAACACATGACTTCTTATTGTCCCTTTTTATTGCATGTATTTTAGAAAAATGGTATTTCCTTTGAGTTCGTTCATATTTGTGTTCTTGAAAACCAATCGTCTGAATCGCTACTCCGTTCGTCTGAATTTATCACTCAGTCGTTTCGTCGAATTGAAATCTAAAACTCGGGGCTGCGGGCCTCGCCAAGGGGTAAGCCCCCTAGACCCCCTGATGCTTACTGCTTAAAGCCTGCGGCTAAAATTGAAAAAAAAAAAAAAAAAAAAAAAAAAAAAAGCAAATTCTTTCACTGGGGTTTATTATTCAATGATTCATGATTTGAATTTCTACTAAGCTTTGGAGTGTGCGTGTTTCACACGTGATAATGCGATTATTGAATTTCAGGAGGCACACAAGTATGATCAACTGATCAATCCAAATAGGTATTTTGGTTGAAAACAGATTTAAGTGCTCTATGCAAATCTCCTGAAATTCAATAATCACTCTATCGCTTGTGAAACACGCACACTCCAAAGCTAAGTAGAAATTCAAATCATGAATGCAAGCCAAATGAATGAAATTGAATGATAAACCCCAGTGAAAGAATTTGCAGCGTTTTCGGTTAGTTAGTCCAAGGCTAAAGCATGTTTCATGCTAAGATTAATGAGTCTGAAGGAGTTGTATTGAGGAGATTTGAATATTGATAATCTTAGTGCTGACAATAGAACACTTCGGGAACATTCAGATGTTTCGCTCCTCTTGAACACGCCCGCTTCAAGCCAACTGTGAAATCTTCGTGACATCAATTTTCGTGAAATAATGAAGATAAATAAAGACTTTCGTGGTTACTAAAAGAATGAGGAAAGAAAAATAACAAATAATATTTGTAAAACATCTCAAGTATTGGGAGGAGTTCTCTGATATTCGGTTGGATGTTTCTTGTGAGTGAGATCAGTATCGTCACGGCTGTGTCCTACAATGTTTAGTTAATAAATTTTTCTAATCAATGAATCCATCTACTGTTTGGGAGTACATAGAAATTCTTGCGCGATATTGAAGAGATAAATTTGGTTCAGATCATTATGAAACAGATGGAAAATTCAGAAAACAAAGCCGAAAGTCACCAAAACCTCCTACATAACAGAATGGCTTACACACGCGCATACAAGACATGTAGTCTTTGTAGTAGTTTTTCTGGACTGAAGTTTACGAAATTTGGTTAAAGAATCAACCATCGAGAGTGGATGTGGCAGCCAATCTAGGTATAATAGGTTTACTCCTTCGCTCGTTGTTATGAAATCTCTATGAGATATGAAAAAATCAATATTTCTAAAACTTTCGACATGTAATACTTGAAAGGAATTGTTATATCAATTCTACCTTTACTTGATTACAATTTCTTGATATTATTCCCTTTTTTCACCTTATTAATTACTAAGGTTATTTTATATACAGATATATAAGGTTCAAGAAATAATTATACGCAAGTTTTGATAATAGATATAGTTATTTATTCAATAAATGTATTTATTGCTCCAAGAATTACTACGGGGCTCCTATTAACCACGAAGTGGAAACGATTTACGTATTTCTTTACTATCGTTATTTTTGTGAAATTGCACCGCAGGGTATTTGGTAAGGAGTTGGGTTAATAGGATGTATACTGGATATTAATATCAATTTGATTAGAATTCAAAGATAGATTGGAAAACGGGTTACCTGTGGAGGTGTCGGCTTTCTGGATCAGAGTCAGTCACGAAATAACTTTGAATAAATTGGATAGTGATAGCTGATTTTCCGACTCTACCTCCTCCGAAGACGACGAGTTTGTAAGTCGGCGAGTAGTTTTGCCTTTCGTTGGATTTTTACATGATGATGGGCTTTTAACAAATAACGCATATTATAAAAATAATTCGCACCAGACCTCCGAAGTTACGCTTACCGTTAAGTTCACTGGGGCACGAGAAGTAGAAAGATCAGGCATCAAAGGCACAGCCTAGTCAAGATGAACCCACATTCTTATGCAGGTAACAACTAACAATTAAATAACAAAACGTTTACAACATTGTGTAATAATTTGATGCTTATTTCTCATTAGACTCTTCCAATGTTGGAAAAACAAGAATAAAAGAGTTCTCTCCATGATAATCATCTCCTTGAAGTGAATAAACCGAACAAAACTAAAAACTCTGGAAGAATTCGGTGGTTAAAAATATTTCCATCGGTCTCGGGGAAAGGAAGCACTACTTCACTGTTTTGCATGGGTAATCCTGTTTGGTTTATAGATTCAAGACCTGTACCCGAGTGTGAAGCCATAGAATGGGCAAAAGCGGAACAGGCTGGACGGAGGGGATTCGGGCCGTACTAAGTGTGTCGCATGCCTCTCGTCGTGTTGCTTCTCCCTGCCTGATAAATACTTCTCATCACATACAACTGTGAGATCGAGATGGTTTTTCTGTATTCAGGATCGGACTTCGGGACGCGGTTTGTCTCCCGTGTACGTGGGAGTATTCAACCCATTAAATGCCGTCTAGAAAGTGAATGAGCAAAGGATGTGGGCGGTGGGTACCCACGTACAGTCAAATCCTTCGAATCGGACATTGTTTGGCGATTTCGTTTGAAATGCTCCTCAGTCAGGACGACATCCAGAACTTACTTAGAACTTATGCGATAAGCCGCTATTTTACGAGATTCATTTAGGACTCAGCAAATTATTATACAAAGGTTTACAGGGGTTTGTACCATTTAAGGGCAGTTTAAGGGCCAGAGCTAATATCCAGAGTTTTTTCAATTTGAAATTTGTTCATGTTTTTCGAATTTTCACCATCAAAACGGCCGTAACCCCCTTATTTTCCAGAATAATCTCTAATATGAGGATACCGTTGGAAAGAGCATTCAATTTCCCATTTCCCTGGTGCCAAACAACAAACTTTTTCCCAAGTTTAACGGGCAAAATATCAGCTAGAAAAAAATTTGTCAAACCCCGGAAATGTCTAGTTTTTTTCAATCGTCTGTAAACCCTAGTACTGCCAATTCCAAAATTTGCCAGAAAGCACATGTTTCCAATGGTATCCTCAAATTTGAATGTACTTAGGATAATAAGAGAGCAAATGCCTTTTCTGACGTCTGAAAACGTGGTGTTTTCACGGGAGATTGAGAATTGTGGGCGAAACGACGGAGATAAGTTTTTTGGTTTATTATTCAATAATAAACCATTGTAATCGCTCTTGAAAAAAAAATTCTAACCTCCCCCATAAAATTTCATGGTTTACGGTTTCCAAATCAAATTTTTCCGTCCATTCAAACGGATGGCGAAATTTTCAGGACCATGTTGGTCCCCCAATTCTTGAGCCAGCTCTCTCACTTAATTTAAAGTGCCCTTTAAGGGTTGTCAAAGTTTTGTAAAATCCCTAAAAACCTCAAAAAAAGTCAAGGCGGCCTAAATTTGTACTTTTTTGAAGAACTTCCATGAGGAATCGAATGAGCCCCTCCCCAGGTCTGTAGCTCAAACCATTCCCGATGTATGGCCCGATTTATGCTGCCAACATTTGCATCAACATTCACTACATCACTAGGTTACTGCGATCAAAACAAAGACAGCGTTTTTTTTTTTTTTGTTTTGATCGCAGTAACCTAGTGATGGGTTTGAATGTGGATACTGGAGTGAACTCCTAAAAGGGTTTATAGCCGATACATGGGATTTAAAGCATTCTGATATGCATGAAACGCTGCAAATTCTTTCACTGGGGTTTATTATTCAATTTCATTAATTTGGCTTGCACTCATGATTTGAATTTCTACTGAGCTTTGGAGTGTGCGTGTTTCACAGGTGATAGAGCGATTATTGAATTTCAGAACACAAAATGTGGTATTTTGGTTGAGAACCGATTTGGATTGATCAGTGATCATATTTCTCCTGAAATTCAATAATCGCTCTATCACCTGTGAAACACGCACACTCCAAATCTTAGTAGAAATTCAATAATGAACCCCAGTGATTCTTTCTTTCTTGGAGACAAGTTCTGCGCTATTTCCTTGATGGGTTTGAATGGTTATATTAGTAACATCTCTCGATTGCAACCATGGAGTGTTTTGGTTGGTAAAACCATGGACCAATACCATATCAGAGTATTCAACATTTGAAAAAGTTCCCACATCCGAGACCAGTAAGCGGCCCAATGACGACTAAATTCAACTGTTGATACGAACATGGCACGAAAAGCATGTTACGGTTAGCCGTTAAGTCAATGACTTGGACTCAGCAAACGATGGCATATTGTTTACAGAACTCTTGGACCTTACGAGTCCAAAAAGGAGAATTCACAGTGAGCAACATCCGCTCCGCACACCAAATTCAAAATATCTGAGGTTTATTGCACAAAATTCGGTATAGAAAAAAAACCATAGTGGTAAATAGAGCATACATTACAGGGTTGCCCCAATGTCCAGTTTTTATAAGATCAAACTTATTAACACATTTATACACTTATGAATATTTTTAAAACTACATCCAATTCTTTTTCGAACAAAAAAGAAGGAAGAAAATTCTAGTAGGTATGAGGAGCGTTTGAATGAATCCATAATACCCAACATCAAGTTGTTAATTTCCGAGGTTAATTGGACAAGACAGGTTTGTTCGACTAAAATCAGGATAAAAAATGCAGCGTCAACAAAATTTGCAACACACAGGCAGTTATAACATTACTATCGGTGACTGTTTTAGTGTTTTGGGATTCGAGTCCCACCCCGAAAAGGGTAACGCGATACAATGCAGACTACCAACTGTATTTATTTAGCTGCAATGCAAGTGCAAATATTGAAAACAGAAGGCCTCTGCTACAACGATTTCCAACAATAATTCCCCTAAATTATTTGGTGACTTTGATTTTATAAACAATCAATTCTTGATTTCGATGATAATAAAAACGCTGCAAATTCTTTCACTGTGGTTCATTATTCAATTGGCTTGCGTTCATGATTTGAATTTCTACTTAGCTTTGGAGTGTCGCGTGTTTCACAGGTGATAGAGCGATTATTGAATTCCAGGAGATATGCATAGAGAACGAAAATCTGTTCTCAACCAAAATACCTATTTGGATTGTTAAGTTGATCATATTTGTGTGCCTCCTGAAATTCAATAATCACTCTATCACCTGTGAAACACGCACAATCCAAAGCTTAGTGGAAATTCAAATCATGAACGCAAGCCAAATTGAATAATGAACCCCAGTGGAAGAATTTGCAGCGTTTTTTATGGTTATCAGAATGCTTCATCCCGTGTATCGGCTACAAAGCCTTTTAGGAGTTCACTCCAGTATCCACACTACTGCATCACTACATCACTAGGTCACTGCGATGAAAACATAAACAATAATAAACCAAAAAAAAACGCAAATGTTGGCACCATAAATCGGGCATCGGGAATGGTTTGAGCTACGAACCTGGGGAGGGGCTCGTTCTATTCCTCATGGAAAGTTCTTCAAAAAAACCGCCTTGACTTTTTTTGATTTTACAAAACTTTGACAACCCTTAAAGGGCACTTTAAATTAAGTGAGAGTGCTGGCTAAAGAATTGGGGCGTTGTCGGACCAATATTGATTTTTCATGAAAATTTCAGACATTTTGCTCCAGCCGTTTGGGAGAAATCGTGCGTACGACGTACGGCGGACGGACGGAAAATTTTTATTGCAGATTCGGATTCTACACCCTTTGAAACGTAAACCATGAAATTTTCAGGGGGGGGGGGGGGGTTAGAATTTTTTTTTTCAAGAGCGATTACAATGGTTTATCATTGAATAATAAACCAAAAGAGTCATGTTTTAAAGCAATTAGTTAATCGGGAGATGAATGACAAAAAAATTGAAATGTTAATGTCATCGGATAAAACTGCTAAGTATAACAACTTCTAAACAGTAAAGCTTTTTTAAATTATAAGGATACTAATTATCTGTCAGGATGAGAGACAACGGCCATACTCCAATCTTACCTTTTGAAGAACTGAGGTTGACTCATAATGACACGTTATCCACCGTAAAGTTCGAACTATACTTGAACAAAGTTTCTAGTCCTACAAGAGCGGAGTTATGGACCAACATAGTCGTAAATTGGATAACTCGAGAAAGATAAATATTGCGTGACAGTGTCAATAATTTTTATTGTATTTGATCTCGAAGGCAGTTAATGGAGATAGCCTACAAAGATAAACAGATGAACATTCTTATCGCGTGCATCGAGAATTTCCATTGTTCGTGCTAAATATCCTAACAAACAGACAGATGTCAATAAACATTTTCATATTTTTTCGTCTTGGATAATAATTTGGGCAACCACTACTTTCCCTTACCATTTCTATGACTTGTTTTGTTTTAAAATACCTATCTAATGCATTACTTATTTTATTTCGCTCAAGACAATACAATTTCGCAGATATAAATCAATAAATATCAATCAATATATCAATAATTGATATCAATTAATTTGATATGAAGGTACAGGTAGCTTATAGGTAGTTTACACAGATTAAGTTGGTACACAACTGAGAAGCTACTGCATAGATACGATACACAAGCTATGTAAGAGCGTCTTCACATTATTAATTTTAAATTTCCATTCTAATGTAAGAATAATTTCCATTCTTAACTACATTTTCGTTTTTTTGCAAAATCTGAAAACACTGGAGACTATATGCACCTCTCTATTCGACCATTCCTACAAATTATAAGCTGTAATATCCTAATTGGAAGTTCAAATTGTAAACTGCAAAAGATTTAGAAGGAAGATAAAAAACCAGTACAGGAATCGAACGATTAAACTCAATGAAGCGAGAAGAAGTAATAAAAAAAGTATATTGTGAAGACACGATCAGTCGCGATTCCATTATAAAAAACGCTGCAAATTCTTTCACTGGGGTTTATTATTCAATTGGTTTTCGTTCATGATTTGAATTTCTACTAAGCTTTGGAGTGTGCGTGTTTCACAGGTGATAGAGCGATTATTGAATTTCAGGGGATAAATCTGTTCTCAACCAAAATACCTATTTGGATTGATCAGTTGATCATATTCTTGTGCCTCCTGAAATTCAATAATCGCTCTATCACCTATGAAACACGCAGACTCCAAAGCTTAGTGTAAATTCAAATCATGAACGCAAGCCAATTGAATAATAAACCCCAGCGATAGAATTTGCAGCGTTTTATGCGTATCAGAATGCTTCAACCCGTGTATCGGCTACAAAGCCTTTTAGGAGTTCACTGCAGTGTCCACATTACTACATCAATACATAACTAGGTTACTGTAATCAAAACAAAAACAAAAATAAACCAAAATAACGCAAATATTGGCACCATAAATCGGGCCATACATCGGGAATGGTTTGAGCTACGGACCTGGGGAAGGGCTCATTCGATTCCTCATGGAAAGTTCTTCAAAAAACGTCCAAATTTAGGCCGCCTTGACTTTTTTTGAGGTTTTTAGGGATTTTACAAAACTTTGACAACCCTTAAAGGGCACTTTAAATTTAGTGAGAGAGCTGGCTCAAGAATTGGGGCGTCGTCGGACCAACATGGATTTTTAATGAAAATTTCAGCTTTTTTGCTACAGCCGTTTTGAAGAAATCGCGCTTATGGCGTACGGCCGGAAAATTTTTATTGCAGATTCGGATTCTACACCCTTTGAAACGTAAACCATGAAATTTTCAGGGGGGTTAGAATTTTTTTTTCAAGAGCGATTACAATGGTTTATTATTGAATAATAAACCAATAAAGGCTACATTATGAAGAAGCTAGAGTTTCATTAACCTCAAAGTTGCGACGAAGGTTCAGTTACTAATAATGTAGAACAATTCCGAGTTCACGGAGAAAGAGTGAGCTCACGACTATCATTTAGTCTTGAACAACCGATATTACGCAAACGGGTTCGCTCCAATTGCTCGAATCGACCGTCATTACACCGCGATATCCTAGAACCTAGATCAGCGGGTCACCTGAGCGAGAACCCAGCTGTGGTAGGCCGCTTCAACTCTAAAAATACACACCGTTCAGTGGAAAATATAATACATTACATTATGTGTATGATATCCAGAATACGTTAATAACAACGAGAAATCGTTGGCGACGAGTTTTCCAGCCGGAAAACCTGAGCTTAAGGTATAACAACAATGCACGTTAAAACTAGAGCATATTGACTCATAAAGTGCTTAGTTTCCAATACTCTTAGCATTTTTTGAATTTACATGAGAGAGCAAATGCTTTTGTAGTCTTTTTAGTTCAAGACCTAGAAAATTGGGGGCACTTTTCAAGGCCCTTTCACTGTGGCCATTAAGAGCGTGTGAATATTTATTTAAAGGTCAAGTACTGCAACTTCCAGACACATTTTTATTCAAGTATCTCTGTTAATAGTACTGAAAAGTCAGTTAATTGGTTCATGGTAAATTGATTTAACAAGTGAGATTAGGTTCGAGTTTCTCTTCTTCGGTGACTGAAAACGCTGCTCGTGTGTTCAAGACCAATTCTATTGTTTTACCATAAATAGTCTTGAAAAAGGGCGGACTGTATGGTTCACGGATTGAATACTAAGAGCTTCAGATTGTTCAAGTCAGTCAACGGTGAACATGGTTAACGTCCCGTTTCATGGGACGCAGAGCTGAGGTCTCGTGGTGGTTTGAATCTGGAACACCAAGTATTTAGGTTCAACACACGTGCAGAGAAGAGCTGAGGTGCCCGAGCTTCTAAAGGACCTTGCGGGTAACGGAACTAAATTATGAAGCGATTTTTTCGCCTTAGAAGGGAGAATAAGGTCAGATCTCAGACTGCCCCTGCTCAACCGCCTTCTGAGGAGGAGCCCTGGATGATTTGGAGGTCTGCCGATTCCATTTCCTGTGCCCTTGATAGCTGAGCCAAGACCTTTTTCCGGCAATAGCTTATCAATAGCATTAAGTGGTAGAGTTCTTCCTGGCATAATATGGAGTTCGTGGAAAATTATGCCAGTGGGGTAACAAAAATTAACTGACTTCCTTCTAAGTTCTTATAGAACCAAAACATGGTAAGTGATAGCTATAACATGGAGCTATTATCACGAGACGGATGCATGATTACGGCACAGAGTATGATGTTTCTATAAGCGCTAAGAAGGCACGTTATAATGTACACTTACATCGGTTTTGGAATCCGGAAGAAGAGGAACGTGGAACTAATTAGTCAACCTATTCGCTGATATGCTCATTTTGAGGATACACGAATTCTGAATTTCTAAATTAATTCAAAATTACGCAATATGTTGGTGAAATTGCCAAAAATCAAATAAGAAGTAATGAATTCATACGCAAAGAGTTTTTCATCCAATATATTGCTATGAAAACCAATAAATCAAAACTCATTCGATTCAAATCATGGTTTACGTTTCAAAGGGTGTAAAATCCAAATCTGCAATAAAAATTTTTCCGTCCGTCCGCCGTACGCACGATTTTTCCCAAACGGCTGGAGCAAAAATCTGAAATTTTCAGGAAAAATCCATGTTGGTCCGACAACGCCCCAATTCTTGAGCCAGCTCTCTCACTTAATTTAAGGTGCCCTTTAAGGGTTGTCAAAGTTTTGTAAAATCCCTAAAAACCTCCAAAAAAACCAAGGCGGCCTAAATACGGACTTTTTTTTTTTAAGAACTTTCCACGAGGAATCGAATGAGCCCCTCCCCAGGTCTGTATCTCAAACCATTCCCGATGTATGGCATGATCATATGCTGCAAACATTTGCATCCACATTCACTACATCACTACGTTACTGCGATCAAAACAAAACGCTGCAAATTCTTTCACTGGGATTCACTATTCAATTTCATTCGTTTGGCTTGTATTCATGATTTAAATTTCTACTAAGCTTTGGAGTGTGCTTGTATTCACAGGTGAGGAGCGATTATTGAATTTCAGGAGGCACACAAATGTGATCAACTGAACAATCCAAATAGGTATTTGGTTGAGAACCGATTTACGTGCTCTATGCATATCTCCTGAAATTCAATAATCGCTCTATCACCTGTGAAACACGCACACTCCAGAGCTTAGTAGAAATTCAAATCATGAACTCAAGCCAATTGAATAATAAACCCCAGTGAAAGAATTTGCAAAGCGTTTTATTAACCGTAACTTCTCTCAAGAATAACCCTCACTTCTCAAACCAATGAAAATACAATCAATTTTCATAAAACATTGTGTCGGTGTTCTGGTATTGTAAATATGTACCACCTGGTCTAGAGGTAACGATTGAACAGTGATTTTTCATTTTCTATGAAGAAGTCGATATGATTTTGACAAAATTCCACACTTTCATGTAAAACAAAAAGTAAATAACTTCCTCAGATTCATTTAAAATATGCATTTACATATTTTGTACCGTACAGGTATAGATCAGTTTTTCTCAATCCCTAGTTCGTAGCTCACTCCCAACATTTTATTATTTTTCAATAATTAATATCACAGTTATTATCAAAGATTATAATTATATACGCCCACTCAACAGACATAGTCTCATAAACCTAGTAAACAAGTTCACACCGAAAAGAACCATGTTCAAAGACTTTTTAGAACAAATAATTTCTGACCGGAATCGTACCATAATTGTGAAATTACTAATTGTATGTATTACAATAATCAATACTCATCCCTAAAGTCTGATACGCCACCGAGCAGCTTCAAACCTGTTCCAGGACTTGAATAAAGTCAACTTTCATCACAAAGAAGCGGTTAGCACATCTTTCGCAACTCACTCCCTCAAATCTTTCCTTATTTTATGACTTCGAATATTATTCATTGTTAAAAGCAATGACTAGGTTAACAGCAAATTTTTGATACGCCATACCTGTTTGGTTGAACCGAAACGTTAGTTTTTTATAGCCATTCTTCCAAAATGCTGGTTGGAGTCCATTCTGAAAAAATAAAATAAAAAACTGATCAGTAAATTAATCTAATTATAGTGACCAGATTTTAGGATAGAACAATGTAAAAATCTTCGGTGGTAAATTTAAATTCAAGAACGTGCCCACCATATTTGTAGATGAATGCATTTGAGATGACCAATGAAATCTAATTTCTTCTTCCCTCTGTGGAGCTCAAGCCTCACTTGAGCGGTATTTTCAGTAACTGCACCTATTAATTATGAAAGTTAGGTTGAAATGGTGAATTCCCTTATTTTTCTCGATACCTTAATTGCTTCCGAGTTTACTCTAAGCGAAGCTCTGTTTCCACTTTCGGGAAATGGGAAAGTCGTTTTTTTTCCAAAATCAAAGTTTCCGCTTGCATTTTAGACCATTTTGAACGACTTCCGTTTGGTGCACGGATACTAGAATACACGGTAGGGGTCATGAGCTGATGATGACAGTGACGTCACTGATACCCTTCGAGCGAGACCGCCTTCCTTCTACGATACCGTCTTAAACGTTTCCTACGTTTTCAAGTCCTTGGATGATTGAAAGATGGGAAATATGTGCAAAACGAAAGGTATGTGGGTTGAAAAGGTGAATTGAAAATCGTGGGAATATTCCAATAATTTATATTTAGGCATAATTGAAAAACACAAGACTTATTTGACAATACTCATATTACATAGGACTTATGAAATGATTCAATAGAACTCAAATCACAATTTTTTTGTACCTTGGCGACTTGTAGAAGCTGATGAGCGTTTTCTTGAGCTTTTATTTAGGTGGGCACCACTGGCTAAAAACTTTATCACGGGGATGGCTGATGAAACCAAACAAAGACTACTTTGAAGATGTGAAGGAAATGGAAGGAATATTTATTAGATTCCATGGAAGTCGATTCAATAAATCGGAAAGCTCATCGCTGAGCTCATGACCCCAACCGTGTATGGTGGTTTGGTGTTTATCAGTGAGAGTACGTACGACTGTCCGCAGATCATTGTAACAATATCAATTCGAACAGTTCGTAGACTGTAGATGGTTTCCCATGAATTCCATTGCTCAAAAATCAATTTATCATCCTGTACATGCTTAACTGTCAAATTTTTAGGGTATTCGGAAAAGGACGACTACTAATTTCTCGACTATTTCAACACGTCGGTGACCTTATTAGTTGCTGCGTAATAGTTAAATCCAAGCAGCATAATTTTCTCAGGTTCCAGTGGTTCTAACTCGCCCAAATTTGGACTTTAGTTGGAGAAAATCGGTTTGATCATCTCATATCGATTTCAACTCCATCTTATCATTATTCTATCCGCTTTCGAATTAGCTTTAACGACCCGCAATACAGGTCGGCTCACCTTTTGAAGGTGTTGATGCCTACGAGTCATTTTTGTTCCATTGCTGGTGTCTTGGCAGACGTTTTCCATTTTTATTGGTTATCAATTAAATAAAACCTGTTTACTAAGAATAGTAACCTTCGTCAAAAGGATTCTTTTGAAAGCTCGCAAAATTACACCCATGTTCAAATTACCACCACTGTTGTTTCACGCATATAAAATAAGATTACCAGTAATACAGGGATGTTGTAAAAGCTTATTACATTTTTAGCAATAAGTTTCAATGTTTGTCATGTTTCAATAAAAACGTTCCATTAGGACCTTTTTTTGAACTGGAAAAAATGAAGGAAGGTCGAAGACATAATTTGTACATACATACCATGTATGTACTGTAATGGTATAAAAAGGGAAAGCAAAAACGGTCTTTAAATAGTCTGAGAGGCTGGCTAAAAACCTGCAGTACTCCTGTCAATACTTCATACGGTGAAACCACTGAAATAAAGTACAAGAAACAAGAGGAACATTCTATCTAGCATAGTACCACGTGTCATTAATCCGGAACAAAGGGGTGTAAAGCATTTATTTAGTCATTAGAATAGAATTTGATCTTTTGGATTTCTCTTGACATATTTCTGGCGTCACGGAGTAAATATTGCCACTGGAAAGTAGAATTACGCGTGGGTTATCAACCGCAGATTCCGTGACGGAGCAGTATTTCGGATGGCATTAGAGGCGGGCAAGAACAAAAGACAAATATCAAACACCTTTGAGTGGGACAACAGGGAAAGGGAACCCATAAGTTGCCCTTTCCATTGCGGCGAGTTGCGTCATTTCGGGAGGGGACTACATGGAGTTGCGCTCCGCGGTTTACACAAGGTCAACCACTCAGGGAGGTTAAGACCCCTCGGGCTGCGGAATTATCAGAACAGTGAAAGCTGTATCTACAGAAACTGGCGGCTGCAGAGATGTATGATGGCTAACCGTGAGAGGAGGTCTATGGAACCGAATACGTAGGATCAACCGCCTGACATACGCAATATAATACTCTCAAGTACGAGCATTCGGAAATACAAAGATTATGTGTATAATCATGAACTTTCCAAACAATCCGAAACAATACGCCAGGACAAGAGTAATCAATGGATTGCTAGGCTCGGTTAGGCTATGAATCGAATTAGTCACCAGTATTCACGACGTGGAGTATTTTGTGCAAAAATTTTTGCATTATATGGTATATGCAATCAAATTTGTTACTCGTCTTGATTTTCTTCCTTTTAAACACCTATTTGGGATTAGTGTTACCATTAAAGCCATAAGATCGCTCCTAAATGTGTAATTTGGAAAACCCCAACGAACTATTGACCAAGGAAGTGAACTGAACTGGGATCGACAAAACATTAATAGTAACTTCATATAGTGAACGGTAGTTAATTTATAGTATTGAATTATAAAGAGAAGCAATCTCGTTAATTAACATGATGATGTGCTATTTACGAATATATCCTCGCTCTTATCTTGAATGAATGAAGTATTTCGGCGGTGTAATATAAAAAAGCAGCAAATTACTTCATAAAAAATTAGGATTAACAAAAAATAGAATTTACAGCCGTTTTAAACATTTTTACCCTTAAATGAAGATTGTTCAAAGTCCAAAATTACTTTGATTGATTGAAATGATTGATCGTTTGATTGTGAGGTTCAGGGGGCCACTAATAGATTTAGAAATTGCAAATATATGCTGTGGGTGAGCCTCTACGGATATGAAAAATATCCCAGTCGATTTTGCGTCCAATATTACAAGGAAATTACACCCCACTTGCCTATGTCAGTGAAAATTTCGAAAAAAAAAACAAGGAAAACCCCAGCAAAGTTGGCCAGTTTTTGCCGTAGCTCAAACCATTCCCGATGTATGGTCCGATTTATGGTGCCAACATTTGCATCCACATTCACTACATCACCAGGTTACTACGATCAAAACGGCTTGCATTCATGATTGGAATTTGTACTAAGCTTTGGAGTGTGCGTGTTTCACAGGTGACAGAGCGATTATTGAATTTCAGGAGATATGCATAGAGCACGTAAATCGGTTCTAAACTAAAATACCTATTTGGATTGATCAGTTGATCATATTTGTGTGCCTCCTCTACATCAGTCTACCTCTGGTTAAATAGTTTAAATTTGGATTTGGGGAAGCTTTGACGCAATGCGAGTGCTAAAGTGACTTGATAAATTATAGATGTTTTTATTGGGGGGGGTATTGAGGTTCAATAAAAAAACGCTGCAAATTCTTGCACTGGGGTTTATTATTAATTTGGCTTGCATTCATGATTTGAATTTCTACTAAGCTTTGGAGTGTGCGTGTTTCCCAGGTGACAGAGCGATTATTGAATTTCAGGAGATATGCATAGAGCACGTAAATCGGTTCTCAACCAAAATACCTATTTGGATTGTTCAGTTGATCATATTTGTGTGCCTCCTGAAATTCAAGAATCACTCTAACACCTGTGAAACACGCACACTCCAAAGCTTAGTAGAAATTCAAATCATGAATGCAAGCCAAATGTATAATAAAGCCCAGTGAAAGAATTTGCAGCGTTTGAATTTCTTATTTGCAATTTTCAATTTCCTATCTATTGAATAATTTTTTCGGTATGAGAAAGGTCTGCAACATCCAAATGACAGGTTTTCTCTGTCTTTTCAAGTGAACCCCCAATTCCATAGCTTGTATGACCTTTCTTTTATTAAACGGTCACAATCAAATTCCCTTAGGAAATACCGATCTCTTCAGGAGAAAATAATTATAGTAGGAACTCCCGATCCAAAGGGGCCTTCGGATTGTTTGATCCGGGTTCACGATGATAGGACAACTGATTCCTCACGGGCCCGGGCGAGTGGAACCGCTTGAATGCAGCATCCGACTCAGGAGATGAGATGAATCCGCCCATGCGGAGCTGCACCGTGACATGGGAAGATGGGGTGCCCCACCCACCTCGACAGGTGTTCCCGCTACCTCAACCGAGTCATCCAGGAACGTAGCTTCGGGTACAGATACCCGCCCCATCACATCTCATTCCTCATCGGGCACACATGCTTTCTCCCATACCCGACCCCGTTATCACCGCGGCTTTGGTCTCCCACCAACTGGTCTTACTTTCGAGACACCTCCGAAAACCGATGACAGGCTGACGCCGTGAGCCTTATCAATTCGGAATGTGTTACAGTGCCCATACTCAGCTAGGTTCTCTTTTACCTCTTCGGAAGCTGCTAGCTCACTGAAATATAAAAAACTGTCCTGATAGTGGTAACTTACGAAATAATGGATGATGTTCGAAAGAATTACATTGATACGGTAGTTACGTAAATTCGGTGCTAACTGCGAGACAGTCGTTGTTTCACATCCAAATCGTAGATGGGAATTCAGTTTACTCGAATGAGTTCGCAGAAGAATAGATACATTTTTAGTTAGAATGAAACTCCCGAGACGGCCTCCGTCATTGTTGAAGAAACGATCTGGTTCATTCAGTTGTGAATAAAAAATATTGTTTCGCTCGATAAAACAAATAAATAACTTTTTTGCTACAGAAAAATAGAGCACTAAATCAACAAGTTACATAATGAGCCTTCAAAAGGAATAGTAGAACTAATTTTTTTCAAGTTTATTTTGCTTCCTCACGAATGAAGGTAGAAAAGTGTTGTATTCGTTGCATCGTTGAAATGTTGTCAGATTCCCAACAATAAAATTTGTACGCATCATGCCTTTTTGGAACAATGTCGGTACCACGACTGTTTGCCTCAAGAACTTAACTAATTATCTAGGGAATTTCTGCGTGTCTTTGATGGGATTTTCTATGAATGAGCGAACTAGTTACTAGACGGTCGCCTACAACTTCGTAATCCTCTACAGCTTGAGCCCAAAGCATGGTAGCGTTTAGCAACGATTCAAACACACAATACGTTATAAAAAAAAGTACAGACGCCAGCATTTTATTGAACAAAAGACCTTAAATAGAATAATTGTAGGCTGAATTCAGAGCGGCAAACAATAAATTTAGCTAATTATTTTCAATAATGACCCGTTGTAATCAATTAAGAAAAGAAGCCAACTCCTTTTACAAAGAAAGAACGCAAAATCCACAGTGTGGTTGCAAGAATGTGATTCACAGATATAGAGACCCAAATGTAATAATTTACAGCCTTTTGGTTTTGTGGATGGCCCGATATATGGTGCCAACATTTGCATCCACATTCACTACATCACTAGGTTACTGCGATCAAAACAAAAAACAACAGCGTTTTTTTTTTTTATCGCAGTAACCTAGTGTTGTAGTGAATGTGGATACTGGAGTGAACTCCTAAAAGGGTTTATAGCCGATACACGGGTTTAAGCATTCTGATATGAATGTCTTACGAAATTTAAAATTTTCAAATACAATATTTTTCCATTTTAATCGCTCTTGAAAAAAACGCTGCAAATTCTTTCACTAGGGCTTATTATTTAATTTCATTCATTTGGCTTACATTCATGATTTGAATTTCTACTAAGCTTTGGAGTGTCCCTGTTTCACAGGTGATAGAGCGATTACTTATTGAATTTCAGGAGATATGCATAGAGCACGTAAATCTGTTCTCAACCGAAATATCTATTTGGATTGATCAGTTGATCATATTTGTGGGCCTCCTGAAATTCAATAATCGCTTAATCACCTTGTTACACGCACACTCCAAAGCTCAAGCCAAATGAATGAAATTGAAAAATAAACCCCAGTGAAACAATTTGCAGCGTTTTGTTACATTCATGTAAGTCTTAATGGTCGGCCATGTTTTGTTACATTCAAGGAAACCTGACAGCGCACTTCTAAGCGAATACATTGGAATCAGAGTAAATTTTCCTTTACAAGAAGCACCATTCGTTAGAATAATAAAAAAAATGTGAAAAATAGGTAATGTTTTTTATTTATTTCATGTCATTTTGAACAAAAACCTTAATTCAACACCATGATCCAAAGTCTGATCGGCCTCACAAGACTTTTTTTGAGAGTACTCGCGATCAGAAGCTGTAACCTATTGCCTAGTCCAAATGGGATATTGCAAAATATCTCACCAATGTTGGTTCGAGGAGCTCAAGTGTTATGAGACACCGAACGAGAGCACCGAAACGAATGAGCTCAACAAAACGTATAGTTTCGCCTAGACGGATCCACTATGACTTCATTTTTTCCTAATAGCGGTTTTTTCCAATTACATTAAATTACACACTGTTTACTTTGAGGGTCAGCGTGATGGAGGGCGCGTAAGTGCCTACTTGAAAAGACACGTACTCAAATTGCACCGTCCTTCAAATAATGAGGCGACTGGCCGGGGGTCCGGGTGAACAAATAACAGGGAAAAGTTGGGTGAGGTAGTAGGGAGCTTGAGGGAGAGAAAAATGGCGAGAGACATGAATGAGTGTTGGAACTGGGTTACAATTCCGCAGGAACCAAAGGAGGACGTCCGCACGCCAACTGACTCCCAATGCGAACCCTTCAGAACAGGGTCATGCCTACTAGCCTTGATTGTTTCTAGATCAGCTAGCCGAATTCAAATTCCTAGTCTGTTTCAGTTATCTATGTTTGAAGTCTGCCATTTCATATCAGTTTCTTGAACATTTAAAGGACCGAATAGGACGTCCGCAATCTATTAATGGTCGTTTTTAATTGAAATCATCAGAAGATAGAGTTTCACCCGATTGGACATGTTTTGTTTTATCATTCAGAAAAGCAATTCTTTATTATACTGAAGGAGTTATACAGGGTGTCCCACAAGTTGTTCCCCCCCTCCTAAAATCGTCAAAACGAGAGTAAACAAAAAAAATTTTCTTTTGAATCTTCATATTTCTTTCCAAGGATCTCAAATACCATATTCGCGCACTCCACGCAAATGCGCAACCATGCGCAATTGACACTAACTTTCTTATTCTAAATGAGAACCCCATTTTTTATTGCAGATTCGGATTCTACCCAAGATTTCATGAAAATTTGACCCCTCAACCATTATTTTTATTCAACCTAACCGATTCAGCGACCACTCATAGTTGCGCAACCCCAAAATTGTCAAATAGTAGATGAAGGTGAACTGTAAAGTGTGGCACATGAATTTTCATTGTTTTTTAACCCTGATTCACGTGATGCTATCCGTTTCTTAATTCGTCTCAATTTTCGTTGAATAATGACCAAAATTTGTTTATTTTGCGTCCGTTTTTTATTTAGGAGCCCGTTTTCAGATTGTTACGGGGATTAATTTACGAGGTCTGGTTGAAAAATGTAAAAATACTATATTGAAACCTTCTTGAGTCATCAACCGAAAAATCATCTTAATCTGAGAGCCAAAAGCCGTAATTCTTATTACTTTTCACCGAATGTTTAATTTGCCTAATGATTCTTGTATATTTCACTCTACCTTTCATTTCACCACTGTTGCCTCTGTGTCAGGCCAGCTTGTAGTAGGTGTGCTTCATGTCTCATTCTAGTTAAGTCTTCTCTGTATTCTAGACTGGTGTATCTTCGCATTGTATTTTCATCTATCTATCTGTATCTTAGGCATTACTCTGTGCCCCTTCTTTTTATTCCGGGCGACCCTCTCTAATCGGCAGTTTCCAAAGCATCACCACGCACCAGGACAAAACCCACGCAACACCCTCTTTCCATCCCAAGAAACGTCTTTGCTATGAAATCGACTGGCTGTGGGCAGTGGCGGGTGCACCCTACACTCTACTGTCTCTGAGCTGACCTGAAGCGACTGGAAAATGCCTCATAAGGCCAAATGGACCAGGACTCCAACCAACTCCTGGCTATGGCGCATGGAGGACCACGCTAAGGACTTAACCTGGGGAGAGATGTACCGCCAAGAGCTAGCCCATTTAATCGGGGCGGGACATTAAGAGGGCGACCAAATGACTCGTCAGCTGACTGCTTCCTGCTCTCCTTCCAGTCGATTGATAAGCAAGAATGACGTAGATGGGTGATGTGGAAGGGAGGAGGAAGACGGAGGTAACAGCGTGGAAGGATATACCTCCGTGGAGATTTACCGAGAGTGGTCGTTCCGTAGCTTCTCATTCCCCTTTTTCATTTTCGATTTCTTTGATTACACTTCTTTCATCCTACGTAGTTGTGCATCTTATTTAACTTCTCTCCCCTGTTTATATTTGGCTGGACCAAGCAAGCAGCGTTAATTTGGCTACACAACTCGTAGCGGTACAGCATAAATGATGACTTCTCACGCAAAATAAACAAATTTTAGCACTATTATGTTGGCATTCTCTTTTCCTGGCATTGCCTAGCGCTTAAGAAGTTTGAATTGATTGATTGACCACACCAAAAGCGGTCTGGGTCTAGGTGTATTCTTTGAAATAAACCATCAGAAACGACCATTTTTATAAAGAAAGGTTCTGAGATAATGATTATAGAAAATACCCTTCAATTTCACCCGTTATGGTTAATTGAATGTGATACCGAGGTGACAACTTCATTCTCAGCCTATATTAGTTTTAGTTCGAAGTTCTTTACACATCTTTACACCGTTATGTCATTAAAGATTAGAAGCATATGCTGAAGAAGTATTGTATGAGTGGTTAAGGAATGGCATATATACTACATATAAGGCATATGAGGTTAATTTTTCTCACCGTACGATAGCTTGTTGAGACTTGTTTACGAGCACAGAGTAACTAATAACTGTCGTCTCGTGCCCATAAAAAGCTGATTTAGGTTGAACGGAAGGTCTTTGATGTTGCAACCCGACATCAAAGCGTCCTCAGAAAAACAAACAGCCAAAAGCCGGGAAAACATGAATTAACCGTGCTTTGACAGGCAGTACAGAGTGGCTATTTATTACACGCCCACTGATCGCTCAAATGGAATGTTTAGTTCAAACCTCGACATACACTGGCATAATTTAATTGTATAGAATGACTTTGGTGGGTTTCTTCACCATCATTAGATGCGCAAGTTCCACTAGCAAATTCAAGAACACGACTTCGTTCAATCTGTAATCTACAACACGTTTCCTTTAATGGGGTACCGCAGGGAACAACGATTTGACAGGAAGGCAGCAGAATGGCTATTCATTCCACACTGGCAGATCACGTATGGTTAAATCCTCGACCAAAATGGTGGTGTGGTGTAATTATGTTGAATCCCACTGTGTTTCATTACATTAATTAAATGAGCAAGTTCACCCTCACACTCAGAAACATCAATTAGTCAAATCTCTAATTGAAAACATGTTACTCCCATTGAACATAATGGGAAGCAGTAATGTACTTAACCACGATGAAGCAAGACATTACACAAAGGACATGTTAATAATTAACAGTAACTAATTATTAGTACTACAAAATGATTCAAGCATGATCATTAAACAAAAACAGCAACAATATAGGGGTTCCTCTCATCGTACTTTCTCATTCAAACTACACTCATACGAAACTCCACTGAACTGTAGTAACAAATAAGCTAATATTGGTAAGAGAAAAAATTTCAAAGAAACTAATTGTTTTAACCATTAATTTTAACGATTTATCTCAAAAATAATGCACGGATTTTAGCTTCATCTTTACCGAGCCTATGACTCAATATTTAATACAACCTATATTAAATTTTAAGAAAAATCTCTAACTAAAATGGGGCAATGTAACCCAAGGTATCAAAACTCTGCCTGTAAAAGTCACTATACAAGGTGATTCCCTCGTAGTGTACGAAATTTTTTTGGGTAAAACTAGACCATTATTGATTTTGATCCGATTTCGTAGAGAAATTCACATTTTAAATCCGAAAGCATGGTGTATTATTTTGGTATGAAAATCAGGTACCTACTTAGTAGATAAATTATAGGTACATTATGATATTCCCATTATTAAAATCTGTATTTTATACAAAACAAACTCTTCAGCGGAAGAGAAAAGAGAAGTATTGTTGATAGAAAATAAACGTTTGGTTTTGGTGGGATAATGTACCTATAATTTATCTACTAAGTAGGTACCTGATTTTCATACCAAAATAATGCACCATGTTTCTCGGATTTAAAATGTGTATTTCTCTACGAAATCGGACCAAAATTATAGATGTGACTATGTCAATCGAAAGCTGGTTAAATGCGCTACTTTTTATGGAATTTGCAGTTTTGTGGGTGGCCTTTTAGTAAATTAATGAGGGACAATGAAAAATAAGAAAATGTAACTTTCCTACATAAGTTAAAGTTTGAGCTGTTCATTCGATGCAAAGTTAGTGACTTTTATGGTAACCTGTAATACCATCTTATTGGAAATTTAGTGCTAAATCCGAAAGTGTACTAAAAAATAGAAAAACATCGGAGCTAAGTGCACATAACACAGCTTTTATGGGAAAAAACGTGGTTTCCTCGAAAAAATCTTTGAAAAATCATATCTCCGGAACGGGTTGAGATAGAACAGTGCGGTTGGTGGCGTTTTGCTCCATTTTCGGTCTAGTTTCACCCAAAAAATTTCATACACTACGAGGGAATCACCCTGTATTACGTGGCAGCCGATTTTTAAAATAGTACTAGTAGGGTCAGGTGGGGTAAATGTAAACTAGGGATAAATATGAACAGGCTTTGGTTTCGCCCCTAATGTAATTACGGTAAAAAACTTGGTGGCGGCTGACTCAGCAGGTGCCATAGTTTGAATTGTAACTATTTATTAACTTATTTGGAGTTAAATAAAGAGTCGAGGAGAACTTGAACAGTAAACATTGAAATTTTGTTTACATTTACCCCAATTTACCCTACTCACTCATTAGTTCATCACAAGCTGGTTTACCCGTCCTTGCCAGGGTCAAGGTAATAAAATAGGAGAGGGGTTCACACTGTAATTTTGTAGTTGCCTCTATAAATGCTAACAATAAAAGCTAAAATAAAATGACACTATCTTTATTGACCCGGAAATAAATTATCCATAGGGCAAACCATCTAGCTGGAATACTCCGTAAGTTATGATTATTACCCAATAGAATAATAAAAAATAATAACAGTTTGATCAAACAGTGACATTTCCCGTAACAAGAGAATTTTGATTCCCGTCGTAACTTCTAACTGAAAAGTCTCATCCGAATAATTGAAAGCACATTTAAATGTACTTTTCCGAGAGCGTCCATGTGTGCTATTCATATATGTGACACTATTAAGTACATCTTCAATAGTGTTCCCAGCGTAAGCTAATTGATGACTTTTATAATCACCCAGGATACCTAGGGATAAATTGTTCCATTTTAACTTCTTATTTAGAAAAAAATATGTACCTCTATATTTGATAAGTTATGTTACTCAATAAAAATGTAGCTTTCCATTGGTGAAATAATTTTTAAAATAGATCCAGTAGTTTATGAGTTAAATCGTAAAATACAAACCTTTCCCGTTTTTGACTAAAAGTCATTGTAACTATGTCACAATGTGAGTTCTTGGTTTAAAATATACGGGTGGAGTCGAATACCGAAGGTAATGATATTAATCCCGAACCGCTTAAATAATTTTATAGTTAGGGTAAATATTCTACTATATTTCTGGTAAATACCTCGTTCTTTCCTTGATAATTAAGGTTCATTATGTAAATGAAAATTCAATAGTCAACGTGATCCGATCGGCTCTGTTAGACCACTCGGCTAATTTCTTTCCTGTTCACTAGGGATAGTGACATTTTATAGGAACCCTGTAGGCCTTTTATTGTTTGCGTTTAAATTAAATGTTGGCATTTGGTACGGAAATATTGTAGGAAAACGGAGACAATTAATAACATGACTTCAGTTGGACTTTTGCGTGATAATGATGATTGTGATCTCCTCACCTACTTCAACTAAGCCGGGCAACGGCCGGTGAGCGAATTGGGAGTTTATGCGAGAACTTAAACAATAAAGCAAATAATCTATCACATTCCAAATTTATTGAAAGTACTTTGTTCATGCGATCCATATCTATAGCATTTCCAAATCTAATTCAACATTTTCCAAACCAAATTCAACATTTTACAAACCAAATTCAACATTTTACAAAACAAATTCAACATTTTACAAAACAAAATCAACATTCATTAAAATCTTAACGAAATTTAGCACTTGTATAAAGGTTGGCCAGCTGCCGCCGTTGGTAGAAGAAGCAAAGCGTTCTAAACATGATTCGAGCAGTCGCATGGAGTTATAGCCGCTACTCCCCGTTCAATTGCACGTGGTAAGACATGGTCTCGTTCTCCGCTGAGAATATTCCTCACCACGGTCTTAATTTTAGAAAATGCACTCTCAACTGGATTCAACATGGGGGAATAAGGTGGAAGAAACATTTGACTTATTCCATCGAATGCACTTGAATCAACCCGTTGTCGAATTTCGGTAGCGCGGTGAATTTGCGCATTATACATCACTAGTACGAATTCTTTTAAAATGTAATGAATGTTGAATTTGTTTTGTAAAATGTTGAATTTGGTTTGGAAAATGTTGAATTTTGGTTTGGAAAATGTTGAATTAGATTTGGAAATGCTACATATCATAGCACCATATGATCATTAGAAATAATTTCACATAACTAACGAGATTTTCGAAATTTAAACAAAATTTCAGTTACCTATCTGTTACGGTTCAATAACATGGTCTCAGCAATACTCCAATCTATTCATTCTACAATAAAAGGCGCAGCATTTGCTGTATGGTCGAAAAGCTAAATATTTCGTTACCTTCAAACGCCTGATAACCAAATTGATTACGACAACCTGATGTGTGAACGTGGATTTCGTGAAAATTCACATCGTTCTTCATTAGACTTCCATTTGTTTCTTTTAAATTGCGTGGATTCAGACGTCTGAGCTGTGTAGGAACATTTCATTGTAACTCTCAAGTGGTTCTTAGCTTTCTACTTAACAATAAAATAGTGAATTTTAATGAAAATTAAAATAGACCGAGAGCATGATACTGTCGTCAGATATAAGTACTTTCTTCTCTCAACTGGCTTAAGACCAAAATACCTTTTCAGTCGACGGTTTTGTTGGTAAATGAATAGTGAAATCAAGAGGAATTTTAAAGGTAAAATGCTTCTCATTACAAAGGGCTCAAGGACAAACATTACAAAGTTTCTCTTTCAACCTGCTGTTTTCACTTTATGAAATAGTCCGTCGGCACCTCCCCAAATATTTCTCAACTCGTGAAAGCGCTCTGAAAGGCTGACGGACCATATTCATCGCCGATGCCTTTCCCCAAACCTGGAGAACCGTAACACAAGTCACGCTCGGCATCATCCCCGTAATCCTACACACGTAATAGTGACCGTGAAGTGACCAATGCAGCTTCCATCTTTTCCTTGTGACTTCCTACTACCTTCTGGCTCATGAGTCGATTCCGATTTGATAGCCCCTTTTAGCTTACCTATATATAGCTAAAAAAAAGTTAAGCTCTATAATACAGGGTGATTCCCTCGTAGTGTACGAAAATTTTTTGGTAAAAACTAGACCGAAAATGGAGCAAAACGCCGCCAACCGCACTGTTCTATCTCAACCCGTTCCGGAGATATGATTTTTCAAAGATTTTTTTCGAGGAAACCACATTTTTTTCCATAAAAGCTGTGTTATGTGAACTTTGCTCCAATGTTTTTCAATTTTTTAGTACATTTTCGGATTCAGCATTAAATTTCCAATAAGACGGTAGTTCACAGGTTACCATAAAAGTCACTAACTTTGCATCGAATGAACAGCTCAAACTTTAACTTACGTAGGAAAGTTACATTTTCTTATTTTTCATTATCGCTCATCAATTTACTAAAAGACCACCCACAAAACTGAAAATTCCATAAAAAGTAGCGCATTTAACCAGCTTTCGAATGATATAATCACATTTATGATTTTGGTCCGATTTCGTAGAGAAATTCACATTTTAAATCCGAAAAACATGGTGTATTATTTTGGTATGAAAATCAGGTACCTACTTAGTAGATACATTATAGGTACGTTATGATATTCCCATTATTAAAATCTGCGTTTTATACCAAACTATTCAGCGGAAGAGAAAAGAAAAGTATTGTTGATAGAAAATAAACGTTTGGTCTGTTTTTTAGTGCCTGTTTCACAGGTGATAGTGCGATTATTGAATTTCAGGAGATATGCATAGAGCACGTAAATCGGTTCTCAACCAAAATACCTATTTGGATTGATCAGTTGATCATATTTGTGTGCCTCCTGAAATTCAATAATCGCTCTATCACCTGTGAAACACGCACTCTCCAAAGCTCAGTAGAAATTCAAATCATGAATAATAAACCCCAATGAAAGAATTTGCAGCGTTTTTCAGTGCGTGATTCACAGGAGACGCACAAATATGATCAACTGATCAATCCAAATAGGTATTTTGGATGAGAACCGATTTACGTGGTCTATGCACATCTCCTGAAATTCAATAATCGCTCTATCACCTGTGAAACACGCACACTCCAAAGCTTAATAGAAATTCAAATCATGAATCATTGAATAATAAACCCCAGTGAAAAAATTTGCAGCGTTTGAATTGGGTTCACTCGCAAACATGGTTGGTGACGGTCGTCAAAATGTTTTCGTTTATTCCCAGTAACTCGATCAGTCACTCACATCGCATAAAACTAAGGAATTCGTTATTAGGAATGACTTTTAACAAGTCAGATTCCCATGAAACTAGACCAGAATGACATGTAACGTAAATTTGTGGTAACGAGCGGTACCGATAACTATTTTTATTCATCTTGCAATAATGATGATCTCAACAAGGTCAACAAAATCTGGATCGCTCCAGATGTCTGTCTCAAGTTAAATATCAATTTATTAGGTTTAACAAGTATGAAAAAGTAAATATACCTCACCTATGGTGCTCTTAGAAACGCCCAGTTGTGAAACCGGTTTGACAATTTTTTGCGATACAATTTACTTCGAACCAACGATGACAGCCGTTTAGTTCAAAGCAACTTCCACATCTACGATCGCTAAAGAGATACTGCTCAGATATCCGACAAAAGGAAAAAACCTTGAAACTTGATACGGCACAATAAAGTCAGCAACGACTGACTGACCACGTTCGAATAGAACCCATGATCATTAAAGGCGCTTAAAAACGTTTTGTATCATCAAATAAACAAAAAAGCGGGACAGTAGACCTCTATGGTTCTACAGCCAGATCATTTAAATGATTAATTTTACACATTTAAGTACCGAAGATGAAAAATTGCCTATGCAACCTACAAATATGGGATTCTAGCTCAGAGGAGGGGGGGAGCTAACAAGAGTTTACGTGAACGCATTCTGTGTTCATAAACAGTACTTACTAAGCCTAGCCAACTCCCTGGAAAAATCTGTAGATTCAACCAGAGCACCAGAGAGGCTAGTGCTTACCAAGGTGGCAGGTACACGAATGACCCCCTCGGGCGGACAGCAAAGTGGTGATGACAGGATAACAAAGGGCGGAAGGAGCCCACCCGAAGGTTAGTTGAAGGATTGCTGAGCAGGCGGGGGTGGGGGGAGAGGGGACTGTCGGGCCAGTCCTTAAGAACTGGATTGTACCCCTGTTAAAAACGAACAATTGAAAAATAAATAATATCACTAATGATACCACATGTTGGTTGAACAGACGAGTTATCCTTCTCGGCTATATGTCCGAGGTCAGCCTATTAGCCAATCTGACGATAAAAATGCAATAAAAAAATCTTTCGACAAATCTCGTTTTTGAATTGGATAAATGAATTCAGTGTGTCAAAAATTCGCCCCCCAAAAACCTCTGAAGCAAAGAGTATCGTACAACTCACTACCATCTAAATTAGGGAAACAGTGTATGTCCATAGAAGTTCGGTATCTCTCAAGCCGCCAGAACTATGTATCCAGGAAAGGACGGTTTTTGAATTGTTATTCAATACTCAAAAAATCTTAATAACGCCTTTTCAAGACCAAAGCGACTGCACAAAATACGTTTAATTGTTTTTTTACAGTAATAAATGTAAAATACGGATATTGGCGACCAAAGCTTATATTCAAATCGAACAAATTAGATCATCAGAATAATTATATGTGAATGATTATGACAGTTAACGAGTATTGGATTATGAAGTTGATATTCAGTGCTTAACTTTTGATCGGCCGCTTACAACGACAAATTGGCCCGGACGTAGTTTTTGAAACCTTCTGAACTTCTCGGTACCAAGCTCGAAAACGCAACAAAAAATTATCTAGTTCCCTTCAAAATATCCGAAAATTAACAGGACTGTACGTATCCGATGTAGGCGCGCCATTAACTCGAAGGGGAAGCGAAATAGTAGGTAATCGGCGGTACCGCCGGGGGCGAGATAAGTTCCAATTTAAATTAAAACAAATACGTATTCATCTAAAAAATAAAATATTTCGTAATTACGATTTAATGCAGTTAAACAAAATGTCTTGGGTCCCATTGCTCTTTAACTCGATCCACGTATGTAGATATATCGAATCCACTAATTATTTACCTTATCTGACATAGTTATAGTAACAATAATTGTACAATTTCCTTCAAGATTGAGAGTCGAGATCCAAAAATGGTGATACCAAAAACCTGGGAGTGAACTGTTGTTTGGTTGAAATTGAGAAGGAGGGCCCAGTAGGTGCTCATCCGTCTCAAAGGAGGTCCACAAGATTGCCGGGACGCTTGGGAAGATCTCACCGATCCCGCCGAGAAAAAGGGGAAACCTACGGGGAGGGTTGCGCTCAACAAACCGTGAATAAAGTGATGATATTAGAAAGCGATAATCCCATGACATCGTACAGCCCGTAAGAAAAATATCGTGTCACCGGCCCCGAGCCGTCCATGCCGACAAAACAACGTGCGAGCAAGTGCTTTTTGCTAACTTCTCCGCAGTAACGAAGCGAATGCAACAAGTTCTGAACACTGGACTGTGTCGGAGGTCTTCCAGTACATGCAACGTGGAACAGCGTGTACCTCAAATATAAATCAGTTTCATGGAACCACCAAAAGCCACGCAGTAATAATAACAATAATAATAATAATAATTTAAAAAATCTGATGGAAATATGTAGGAATTTGCATAGTTGAAGGACTTATTATATGTGCATGCGCAGAAGCTAATAATGATACGATCGTGCTGAAATAGATATGATATGATTTTCCTGACCACTCTTCAAATTTTAGGGGGATTGAAGGACTAGGACGAGAGAAAATGATGATCAGACTGAAGTATTGATTTGTGAGGAACCATCAACAACCAAACTTGCACATTCCACGAAAATGTCTTCAAAATTGAGTGAAAACAGGTGACTTTAAGATTATTGCAAGGGTTTCATTTATGCGCTAGGTCAGTATCCATTACAATATGGATACAGTGGAGGATCCAGGATTTATGTAAGGGGGGGGGGGGGGCAACCTATCGGGGGGTCTGGGGGTATGGAAAAAAACCACAGTAAAGCTGGGTAAAATTTTAAGAAAAGTAAAGGCAGAATGATGCGTTTTAGGCCTATATTTTTATATGTATACACGAACGCCATATACCAAAGGTCTAGGTCTAGGACGGCGGCACGAGTTTGGCGTCCATAAAGCGGCTCTTTAGACGTTTTATTTTAAGTTAAAAATGTCCTTAGTTATTGTGATATAAAACCAGTATAGCTATTTAGGTATTTGAAAGACAACTATCAATTCAAATTTCAAAATCTCTAAAACATATTAAAATACTGTGCCCCACCCCTGAATGCGCGCCTGTCAATTGATGATACAGTCGTGTCGAAAATGGTGTGAGATTATCAACCCATCATTTCCCGACAACCCTCCGAATTTGAGAGAGATAAGACTGCCTGGAAGTGAGTAAAACGATGATTAATGGATTTTACTTTCGCGAAGACGATAACAATGCTTCCGCTTCCTATACATAGAGAGACTCGGAAGAAATACAACATACAGAAAGTAGCAGAGATTCAATCAAACGAGAAGAGTGATAATAAACCAGTCACAGTATATACCTAATTAGTCCACAATTAATAATCAGATTTAGATCAAAGATCGGATGGTTATCCAATCTGAGTGGTTTTCTGAAAGAAGAAAGACGATTGATTGAATGAATAATTGATAATTATGATCAACCTATAAAAGAATTTATTAAACTCGGTTTAGATGATCATTTGGAAGTTAAATGGGATCATAGTGATACAGGATTTGACACTTGTCTGCTGTCAAGCAGAGAGCGAATACGTTATCTCATGTTACAACCGATCTAGTTCCTGATATGAATTCACGTATAGACGCGTATAGTGATGCAAAGGAAGTGGTGCGCAGATCTGCTGCCATGTAAATTATATCACGTACGTATCATCGGCACGACGATTTGATGGGAAGTCCGCAAGGTGAGGAGATGAGAGACGAGCAAAACGATACACACGTTCTGAACAGTTCCCGTTGGACGAGTAATCACAAGAACCCGCAGGCAGGTTCGTAGTTGGTGTGGTCAAACTGCTCCTTTAAAAATTGGCTGACTCTTTTTTCCTCCTCCGCCCATCAAAAAATCGTTCAAGCTGAGCGAATGATCTCGTCCTTTTATAATGATCAATAAATATCTCCTCCGAACTGTACTAGATTTGAATTTAAAACCAGACTTTTGCGATTGAAGTGTCCATGAAAACTTCAATTTTTTGGTTTGTCATTCAATAATAAACCATTGTAATCGCTCTTGAAAAAACAAAAAAATTCTAACCCCCCTGAAAATTTAAGGATATATACTTAACTAAAACATTCTGGGGTGTCCTTTGTGGCCTTTTGAAAACGTAAGTGGGATATTAGGATATCTCAAATCCTCTTTCACTCAAACAACTGGGAGGAAAAGAAACAGGAGAAAAATATGCACAGGTTACTTAATTTTAACATGAACCGTTCTCATTAGAGGATAGAAATAGCGGAGCAACAGTGATAAAGTGATTATGACGAGTTCGCTAGAGATTAAAAAAAATAAAACACACAATCCTGTCAGGCACAGTAATTTCTAATGAGACATAGCAAACATAGTCCATCATTTCTAAGAACGTACCTACTCACCTACGTGACGTCCAAGTTCGGAGATTCGATAAATAATGGTCTTCCAAGTAATTAGTCGAGAGATAAAAGAAAAAAATATCTCAACAGCGTTGGGAGCCACACCTAAATGATCGTCAACGTCAGTTGAACGAAAACGGTGACTAATTCGTCAAGATTGAAAACTTTCAGCAGCGAAGAAATATCAAATACTATTAAATATGAGGAAAATTATTTTCGAAGATCCGAGTCCAGTTTAGGACGTTTAACTGCCACGCTTGGACGACTTTAGCGCTCGTCAAAGATTTCAATCTTCTCATTAGAATAAAATGTGTTGTTCTACATCAATCATTGTTCAGCTTCTAATAAGAAAACAATTACGTTTTGTAAGAACGAGGGAGCAAATACGGCTATTTGCAACTGGGAATATAATTAATTAATTGGGACAGGATTAATTAACGTGAGTAGATAAAAATTACGGTGAGGCGAGCGGGAAAAAACAAGCGATAAACCGATATTGGCAATTTGTATTTCTAGTGCTATTAATTTATGCACCTAATGCAGGGTTATTTTGAACAAGTCCCTACGACAAATTTAATAAAGATTCTTTACTTAGAAGTACCATAATTTTAAATTTACAGAACTACAGTAAAAAATCATAATGAAACATTTTGGTTTGCATTTTGTACGCGGTACCTATAATTTTAGTTACAATGGTGAATTATTTTGATAACGAATCATCGTAATCGACGCGAAAAAAGAAATAGTTTTTCATTTCCCAATCAAAATTTGTTGTTTTGTGTATCAAGATGTGTAAGATCCAAAAATTGAAAAAAAAAAAAAAAAAAAAAAAAAAAAAATAATAATAATAATAATCATAATTGTCGATCCGTTCAGGTTCTTTTATTCAACTATTGAATATAAGTGAATAAAACAGGTCAAAAATTTGGAATCGCTTAGTCAAACTGAAGCTTGAAATCAAGGGCTAAAATATTCAAAAATTTGAATTGCGAAAATTTTAGAAATGAGACTAATGATTTTATGGTCGCTATTGAGAAACATTTCTTCAATGAACCTGCCCGGAAAAATTTACATTCATCCGTTCACTCTCCCTAAGGGTTAGACTTACTCAGACAGAAAAAAGAACGTGAACAAGAATGTGAATGCGGACTAGTTGGGACGTAGTAAAAACGCTGCAAATTCTTTCACTGGGGTTTATTATTCAATTGGATTGCGTTCATGATTTGAAACTTGTGACAGGTGATAGAGCGATTATTGAATTTCAGGAGATATGCATAGAGCACGTAAATCTGTTCTCAACCAAAATACCTATTTGGATTGATCAGTTGATCATATTCGTGTGCCTCCTGAAATTCAATAATCGCCAAGTATTGTGCGAGACTCGACACCAATCAACTGATGTAATTCTTATTTTTGGTTTATTATTCAATAATAAACCATTGTAATCGCTCTTGAAAAAAAAGGTTACTCGATGTATGGCCCGATTTATGGTGCCAACATTCGCGTTATTTTGGTTTATTATTGTTTTTGTGGTGATATCAGTAACCTAGTGATGTAGTAATGTAGATATGGAGTGAACTCCTAAAAGGCTTTGTAGCCGATACACGGGTTGAAGCATTCTGATATGCACGAAACGCTGCAAATTCTTTCACTGGGGTTTGTTATTCAATAGAGCGATTATTGAATTTCAGGAGAAATGCATGGCATAGAGCACTACACACAAATGTGATCAACTGATCAATCCAAATAGGTATTTTGGTCGAGAACAGATTTACGTGCTCTATGCATATCTCCTGAAATTCAATAATCGCTCTATCACCTGTGAAACACGCACACTCCAAAGCTTAGTAGAAATTCAAATCATGAACGCCAATTGAATAATAATCCCCAGTGAAAGAATTCGCACCGTTTTTTGTTTCAAGAGTTTCTTTTGAAATCGAGTTTTTGTAAATACATGCTGTGTAGGTATTTACGGACAAGTGAAGAGTAGGCACCTAAGTGTTTTATTTAATTTCGTTAAATTTCAGTTGTTTTAATTCCATTCAGTTGGTTCAGTTCAGTTGATCTGATTTCAGTTCGTCGTATCCATGGAGTTATATTTATACGACATCAACCAACAAGTACCTAAATTGCAAGGTGAGGAGTCACAGTGCTAAGCTGAAAGATCCTTGTGGCTCATTTCGTTCCCAATCGATCTACCGTGCTGAAATGTATGAGGCGCACTTTTTATGGCATCTAGAATGAGCAAGACGTCAAATATACGTAGATCAGTGATTTAAGTAAAAGGATTATTCTAACACAGAAATGATGAACTTCTGTATAATAATTTGCGGCGCAGTAGTTGAGTACTATTGAACGTAGATAATCAAAGAGTGAAAATTTAGAGTGCGGATTTCACTCGGACAGTTTTGTTCCCAGTAGTACAATATGATTTCATGAGTTCGTTACGGCTTTCAATAATATTTTGTGAACAAGACCAAAACCGAAAACAAAGGCAAGTTCGGGCGGTCGACAGAGCGTGAACTGGGCGATGACAGAGCGGAAGTTTTTGTTAGGTACTTCAAGATCAAAGTTAACGTTACTATGCTACTATTGATTTTCTGTGCTGTGGAGAGGGATCCAGCTGTGATGACTAATTTGGTTTATTATGTTCAGTAATAAACCTTTGTAATTTAACAAGAAAATGTATTTCTTTAGCCGCTCTCTCAAAATGTTCTGTTTTATGATATGCCGTTGATATTTATTTTGGATGTTCGTCGCAGGCGGTCTTCTGCCTGAATTTGAATAATAAAAATTGACTTTTATAATTTACCCTGAAAAAAGTCTGCATATTACACAAAGTCAGAAGCAGGCATAGCTGATAAATGTACAATAAAATAGACAATAATTGTATGAAAAATTATATTTTTAGATTAGTACAAATTAAGATTTGAACTCAACGATGTTTCCATATTTTAACTTCTTGGTTTTAAATTAGTAGGTACTATTGGTTCCAGTTTTATGTGATCACCAGTAGCTACCATTATTATTGAATGATCAATTTGCTATGTTATCTCGGCCGACTACCTATGGGAAAATATATTATTTAACGTAGTTCACAACTAATTTTAGCTAATTCGCAAGAAAAAAAGAAGATATTCAAGAAAAGAAAAGTATTGGAAGAATTAGGAGAACTGAAACTCTTTTCGATAATCGTGTGGGCATACCTAGTATTAATAGTTTTTCTTTGTGAAATCGACCCAAATGGCAACTTGTGAAGTTTGACCATTCTAGCCTAATGGAAAAGTGTGGTGTGCCATAAGGTTACGATTTTGAAGAATTTGGTAGGTATTTATGCATTTTCCAAATTTTTGGTAAATTAAAAAAACTCTAGGCTTATAAAATTGTTTGTGATGCAAGTGGGGGTACTTGAAAGGAATAGCAGTTATAGTTATACATAACATTAAGGATAATGATTACGGAAACTTAACGGTTTTGTCTAAGTTTCGAGTAAAAAATGGGCGCAAAAATTGGTATTTTGAGAACAAAGTTGTGTGGGGTATCGTTTTCGATGTATGCTGTAAATTTGGACGCTTGATTGATTGGAATGTGCCCTGGATTGGACATTCCAATTTCAAGAACGAAGTATGGTTAAACTGTCAAATTTACTTTTCTCAGCCCGGGGTCATTCCCACAGAGGAGGGGTTATGAAAAAAAAAACAGAGAGAAAAACAAACAATTATGACAACAAAAAACATAACTTTCCTCTTAATTTCACTCAACAACGAAGATTCTTGGATTCTTCGAAGATTCTCACTTCTGAGACTTCGAAAAAGAAAGTAATCGTTATTCGTATCTGTAATCGCAAAAAAGTATTCTTTAATCACGATTACTTTGAAAGTATTCGCTGAAAAGTATTCGTTAATCATTAATATTTTGTAATCGTAAATCGTACTTCAAAAGTAATCGTTATTCACGAATACTTTTCACGATTACATTTGTAATCGCAAAAGTATTCGTTAATCGATAAACGGCCATCTCTGGTTCATATACATATTTTTACGAAAATTAAGAAAGTGTTTCGTTTTATTTCGCTAAATCCCAATTGTTCCATTGCTAAACAGTTTATTGCAACCATTGTAGGTATCCAAATACTAGCTTGTGTTACGTGCTAAGGGACTAGTAACATTTTAGTGTTTAAGAAGTCACAATAATAACGAAGTCATCCTTTTCTCTTTGGAACATCTATGACTTAATTTCAAGGTGTGGGTACACACTGATCAGATGAAGGTTCTTCTCTCTAATTTTTTCCCTGATCGATCTATCGAGGTGAAATATGAATGGAACTCTTTTAAAGGGAACTAGAATACAATGACAAGTTATATAATCGTCAAGTTTAGATGATGCACCATTGATTACGTCTAGTTAATAGATCAGTGATATACGTAGGAGGGAATTCATAAATAATAAATCTTTGTTCAGTAACTTCTAATCGAAGTCATCCAGTGAGAGTTCTGACACAAGTTTGTGACGTTTGTATGCACATTTAGGCGAAAATTACAATTGGCAGTAATTGTAGTGTTACATCATAAGAGTAGGATCCTGTTTGTAATATATTCCCATTGAAGAGAAGTCCAGATCTAACGCTGTAGTGTCAGGTAGTGGTGCCCTTTTCTATATCAAGTCAAGATTATCTAATGATCAATTTTTTAAGACTTAGGAGAGGAACAGAGAAATAGCAGTCTACAACCGCTCGTCACGTGCTCTACAAGCGGAAAAACGGACCGTTGAGCACGTATGCTAGTCATAATAGTTTTTTCTGGTGTATAAAACCTAAAAGAAAATTTTCATAGAGCATGAAGCCATTTTAATGGCTCCATTACTTTAAAATCCACATTGTCTTCACGAAAATTCACTGAATGTTAAATTCATTGTAGCAATTACGATCTGTAAACGCACGGAGCTTCTCCGATGCATAAATTCCAATTCCCTTCTTGCATGTTTTCGATTTGTCATGTTTATCGTTTGGTACATCCCTACTGAAGCACTAGCATTTGAATTGCATCTCTAACCATTTACATCAGTAGAGCATGGTATTGGAAAGAAGTACCTAAAGGAAGGATTCGTTGTTGACTGTTTCTAATATTTTAGAAGAGACTGAAAACGCAATGTTTCCACGAAAATAGAATTTCTTAAGGCATTGGAACCAACTAACGACGAAAGATTAGCAGAAATGAGATCTGTAATGACAGAATAATGGCCTAAATGATAGAGAAACCTCTGCTCACAGATATGGGGGTGGACGAGGTTAAGAATTTTAGTCTCTTCATGAAGACTGCCTTTGCACGTTGCAAATTATTCCGATTATTAAAAATGGTGGATTATTGGATCAAGAAGAGTCTCTTATCAGCTACCTATGGGGCGAATTCCAAGAATTAATGATTTCCTTCGATCCCAACATGTTGACGGCAGAACAGTTTTTGTGGTAGTTGAAGAATTGTGTGCTTAGTGAGATGTAAGAGTACTATTTTGGCTCAAAATTTGGGGAAAATACGCTGTCTGACTGTCCAAAGTTTGCAAAAAGGAGTTACAATCTATATTTCGATGGAAAAAGTAGTAACAATCTAATTTGTATGTTAATAATGGGAGTTTTGGTTTATTATTCAATAATAAACCATTGTAATCGCTCTTGAAAAAAAAATTTTAAGCGTCCCCTGAAAATTTCATGGTTTACGTTTCAAAGGGTGTAGAATCCGAATCTGCAATAAAAAATTTTCCGTCCGTCCGCCGTACGCACGATTTCTACCAAACGGCTGGAGTAAAAAATCTGAAATTTTCAGGAAAAATCAATATTGGTCCGACAACGCCCCAATTCTTCAGCCTACACTCTTACTTAATTTAAAGTGCCCTTTAAGGGTTGTCAAAGTTATGTAAAATCCCTAAAAACCTCAATGTTTACTTTTTTTGAAGAACTTTCCATGAGGAATCGAATGAGCCCCTCCCCATGCCTGTAGCTCAAACCATTCCCGATGTATGGTCCGATTTATGGTGACAACATTTGCATTAATTTGGTTTATTATTGTTTTTGTTTTGATTGCAGTAACCTTGTGATGTAGTGAACGTCGATACTGGAGTGAACTCCTAAAAGGGTTTATAGCCATTACACGGGTTGAAGTATTCTGATTTGCATGAAACGCTGCAAATTCTTTCACTGGGGTTTATTATTCTATTGGTTTGCGTTCATGATTTGAATTTCTACTAAGCTTTGGAGTGTGTGGAGCGATTATTGAATTTCAGGAGGCACAAAAATATGATCAACTGCTCAATCCAAATAGTTATTTTGGTTGAGAACGGATTTAAGTGCTGTATGCATATCTCCTGAAATTCAATAATCGCTCTATCACCCGTGAAACACGCACATTCCAAAGCTTAGTAGAAATTCAAACCATGAATCATTGAATAATAAACCCCAGTGAAAGAATTTGCAGCGTTTTTTTCTTAATGCAAAAATCTTGTTTGGTTAAAAATAAAGGTTATGTAAATTTGTAATTGTTAATCCAAGACATGAAGAACAGAAATACATCTCCGAAACCACTCGCCATTCTATGACAGAAATTAAAGGAGCCTGACATATAAGGAGATAGGTACCTATATGTTTTAGTAATCCTTAACCTAAAATAGGAGATAATATATTCTATTTTTTACCATTCGATTTTTATTAGCAGCATTAGTTATATGAACCATGAGATTTTACTAGAAAAAATAGATGAGTCAAAGATGAAAAATTGTTTTTCATTTCTGGGAAGACTGAGGCACTTTTTTGGCACTGCTAGGTATACGACTATTTTAACCTAAAATGATGACATTAATTGCCAACCATTAGCTTTCAAAGTAGTCCCTCGAGTAAAACCACCCATTTTAATTCATGTCACAGACAGTATTACATACGAACGTGGAAGTGATAGCCCAAAATCCGAAAAGGGTGTACATCACATAAGATACCAGCTTCCGAGAAGCAACAGGTTGTCGAAGGAGCAGCGATCTCGTGCTCCATGAACGTCAACATGTCTCCGCTTCAGACTGATAAAAACAGGAAAAGTAGAAACCGTAGTGACAACTGAACATATCCACTTACATGGCACAAAGAAATCCCATCGAAGCACCAAACAGAAATGTGTCAACTCGAATATTAACAAGGCTCACAAGCGGCACGAAACACTGCTCATGATAGCGAACACCTGACTGAGTTTACCTATCTCCTTGGCCGAGCTGCGCGTGGAGGTTGCGCAGTCGGAGCTCCTCGGATCCCGCTTGCTAAAGCCCGCGTATCTGGGCCATGGGTTCTTGTTTTTACGAAAGCCTCAGACACTTGACGATCTCATGAATATTTTAGCCCGGAATTCGGGAAAATAATTGCTTTTCCTTAAGATAAATTTGAAAAAAACCATCACCCGTGAAAAACGGACACTCCAAAGCTTAGTACAAATTCAAATCATGAATCATTGAATAATAAACCCCTGTGAAGGAATTTGCAGCGTTTTTCAAGAGCGACTACAATGGAAAAATATTCTATATCAAAATTTTAAATTTCATTTTTCATTTCATATCAGAATGCTTCAACCCATGTATCTGCTATAAACCCTTTTAGGAGTTCACTCCAGTATCCACATTCACTACATCACTAGGTTACTGCGCTCAAAACAATAACAATTATAAACCAAAATAACGCAAATGTTGGCACCATAAATCGGGAATGGTTTGAGCTACGGACCTGGGGAGGGGCTCATTCGATTCCTCATGGAAAGTTCTTCAAATAAAGTCCAAATTTAGGCCGCCTTGACTTTTTTTGAGACTTTTAGGGATTTTACAAAACTTTGACAACCCTTAAAGGGCACTTTAAATTAAATGAGAGAGCCGGCTAAAGAATTGGGGCGTTGTCGGACCAAAATTGATTTTTCCTGGAAATTTCATATTTTTTGCTCCAGCCGTTTGGGAGAAAAGTGTGTACGGCGGAAATTACTTATGGCAGGTTGGTACAGAGAATTTCTAACGGGAATCCGTAGGTACTCCTCGCTGCAGTTGCATAAAATACCAGTAGGTACAAACTCTGATTGGCTTTGAATCAGAATACATTATATGCCTCATGTAGGGAAGTTCTGTATGGGTAAAATTGTGATGGGGTCAGACATTTCTGGATGATATGATATTTACATTAAATATTGACACAATGTCTCCTTAACCGCTTTAACCATGTCTTTACAATATACAAGTATTTAATAGGAATACGAATATGAACTTACAAGTAAATGAAAAGTATGTTTAAGAAACATAAGATCAGTTACCCCTTCCAAGGTTTGAGGTGATTAGCCTGCAATGCCCGAAGAGTGCAGTGGAAGCTTTTCCTGAAATTCATATTTCCGATAGCGGACAAATTCTGAAAAAATATTATTGTATCGGATAGTTTCTACGAACGTTACTCTGCCAGCGTGTTTTATTTTTGCCTAAAAGACGGCCCCAGTTGATCTAATTGCAATGGACGCACTAACTATTGATAACAAACTAACAATTAATAACTATTGAAACGCTAATATTATAAAGAGGAAAGATTTGATGTTGCTTGTTACGATGCAACGTAAAAACTAGTGGGCACATTGTAAACATTTTCCCCCATTAGGAAAAATATAATATATAATATCTTTATATATAAATTTAATATCTTTTCTGAGCAACCAAAGGTGACACTATATTTTTTAAAATTGGTGATTCTTCTGTAAAATGTAACAATGCAACACAAGATAACAAAATGTTGCTTATAAAAGTCATTATTTAAATTTATTGAATTGGTTCCTATTCATTAGTAACACCTGCTCATGATTGGATTTAAAAAAGTTCTAAATGGTACATAAAGGTATTATAGTTGATCCACGATAACGCTTTTAGTTGAAATTATTGCGCTTAAGTATTGGTAAGATCGAATAGTACGGATAACAAGTATGATATTAATCCATATCCATGTTTTGCCAATTAAGGTTGATTATTTTCTGGTAAATGCCACTTAGAATTATTCAGGTCGGGCTTATCATTTAGTGTACAAAAGTAGGTAACGAAAATGTCACGATTTGGAAAAACTATTCTGTGTTTATTCTATTAACAAATACTAATTTATACGTTTAGATTCAGATTGCTAATAATTTCTAAATTCAGCTGCATTATTTCAGCTGTGTTGAAATTGATAGACTCTAGGGGAATAATCATGAGCTGCGAAGTAATCGAGATCGGTTGTGTGAGCCCTGCGGCTAATTTCTTGCCGGCTCATTAAAAATACTGATATTTTATTATGAGCCTGTTTTATTATTTGCATTTATACAGGTAGGCGCGCAATTATGGGAACATTAGAGGAAATAAGAAAAATTGAAGAACAGGTTTCCAGTTAGATTTTGGATGGTAAGGTGAGTGTGAACCCCGCACCTATGAACCAGATAGTTGATGGATAATCACCTTCAGAGAATGTTTCAAATAATTTTCAATTCTTAGCGACTTTGGCTCATTACATCTCCAGGAAAAGGGATTTCAAGAAATTCAAGTTTACCCAAACGCTTGTGCTAATATTGATAATGACTTGTAAAAGCGACTGACTGGGTCTAGTTTTCTAAAAACTTCATCAATCGGATTGTAGTTTGTTTAGGTTTTTTCTGCGGCAAGGATTGACCAAGGACGGATTGCTTGGTGGAAAGGGAACTAAAATCACCTTAACTGCTCATCACGTATTTTAGTTGGGTCTTCATGCTGTGGCTTTCCTGTCTACATACTTACACTCAGTAAAAAATGTCTCCGTACACCCCAAAACTGTGTACTTTTATTTATTTATCCAGGGAAGCTAATTCGGATGTTTACACAAGAATACATGGAACGAAGTCTCCATAAGCAAACTGGAGTTCATCTGAATCGGTAGAGGATTAATCAAGACTCTTCTTCTCTTGAAAATTGTGGTATCAGCATTTTTCCGGAGACGATCAGCAGGTCTACCAATACAGGGCCGACTATTAGAATTGATCCTAGGGGGCGGGTCAAAACCCAAACATAAAAAAATAAATAATGATAATAAATGAAAATAGAAATAAAAAAGTAGCTGAACACGAATCCATTCTAGACCAATCTAAGACCAAGGAAGTGAAGAAAAAACTATAGCTGTATGTCTCTCTGTGTGTGCCTGTGACAAATGTTATAGACGCTAACAAGCTGACAATTCTTTAACGATTTCCATGATTTGTTATTACCGTATGTGTAGTTTATTGTTATTGTTATGGTACAGTGTGTCGTTCTGAAATAGTACCCTCAGATACCTGCCAGCTTGGTTGAAAAGCTCTTCGATTCGATGAAGTTCCGTTTCTTTGAAGTCATCAAGCAAACAGGAGGGCCCACTAGATATTACTCCATTTTTTAAGCTAGATTTTTGTTAACGTCTGTTGTCAATTTCGCTTGGTTTGCTCAGTTGAAAAGTTGGTTGACTTGAAATTCATTATTTAAGATGTCTGGGAATACATTCATACAACCAGTATCCCGTTTTTCAAGGTTCGTGAGAAGCAGCTACAATATTCGTGAAAAGCAAAGTGGGTGTACGGAGACATTTTTTACTGAGTGTAGATGATATTGGAACTATTATTTCCATTTTCCTGGAGGAGAAACCGAATTTTACTGAAAGGAGAATTCCAGTAATCCATTTGTTTTCTCTTTACTTGCTACCTGATCTAAAACTTGGCCGATGATAAGTTCATCATTTTGATGTAATTAATAGAACCAAACTCAACAGGATAGTAGGCTTGGAGTAGAAGACAACAATTTTGTGAGGGGGATCAATGTTGAATAACTTATAAAAAAAGTTGAACGTGACTTACCGAAATTGGAGAAATCCGAATAGAATTTCTCGTTGGTATTACGAAACTGAATTATTACATAGAACTGAATGTGTAAGAACAATTTTTATTGCTGACTGATTTATTTGTCTCATCAACTTTTACCAGTTTTTTGATGACTATTTGGTGCATGCTTTGGTTGTTCTTTCCCCGCAGGTTTTCCAGTGTTTTCAAGTTTTTCTGTTGGATCAGTATCTTCATGTTCGTTAGAAGCGTTTTCGTGTTCATCATGGGATTCTTCATCTCCTACCAGGGCAGATTCTATCCTTTCAAACGTGTCATGGGCCAATTGAAGAGGTACGCCGATGCTCCAGGTGAAAACAAAGACGATAGCTTTATCCCAGAGCGAAGCAAGCATATATCTGAATCGGTCGGGTTCGATTAATCCGACGCGTTCACCCTGTCAAAAGTCACTAAGCAAATTATTTATGAATTCAGACATGGTTTTCATTTCTACCTCGGATTGTATTTCGTTGGAAAACTTAGAGATGAAGGAATCCAATAGTACAGTCAAGCTTTATTCTTCAGCTATTGAGAGCCACTGTTGTGTCGTGACTTCAATAATTGACCGAATTCGACTGACTGATTCTGAACTAATTGAATGGGATTTCGGGGGGTTCGAGGAAGGTAAAGAAAGATCATCTCGAAGTTAGAATGTGAGGAAGGTATAATATACTATTTGAGAAGGAGAGCGTAATAATTAAAAGATTGATGTTAAGATTAATTAACTTCACGAAAACCAGAGGTATGCTGAAGAAAAAGTTAAGGGGAAAGCACCAGTAGTGGACATGTTAAGAAAATCTTGTGTGATTGTTTGTGTTACCTCATAAATTTTTAGCTCTCAAATGTTTTTTTGGGTGTCTACACGTTCTTCAGACATTTTTAGTTGAGTTTAATCAAAGGAAACACCAATTTTATAAATGTTTGAAGAAATAGAGTCAAATTTTGTGGAATAACAGAAAACACCAGTAGTGGACAGCTAAAATTTTCTAGTGTTGATGTAGTGGACACTTCATGACCCAGTAGTGGACACGTCGTGGATATCAACAAGACGACGTAAAATCTCGTTTAAAATCATGTATATATCTAATCGGTAGTAAAACAAAAAGAATTCCATTCAACTGGAAGAATGAAGTGAGCACCAGTAGAGAACAATTCATGTATAAGTAGAAGATAGCTCATGGACTAGTAGTGGACATCTCTTGCACTAGTAGAGGACACCCCCTGTCCGCCTCTGGTCTGCAACAATATATTCATTTGAAAATCGTACCGAGAGCTACAAATGAACAAGCAGAAAATTAAGAAAATATCCTTTCGTGAAAAGCGAAGTTGCACCAGTCGTGAACAGGGATGTCCACTACCGGAGCATCCGTCATTTTTGTTGTACTAGAAGTGGACATGCTTTAAAAGCCCACTTTATCAATATTAACGGAGTTAGGCGACTCGAAAATCGACAATTTAGTTACTGAAGTATATATTCAAACCAATGGGCACAAATATTTGAATATTATATGTGAACATTGCTTAAAACATACTTTCTATTCCTTAGCATTTTGCACAGCGTCCTGCTCAAAATCACTCCACCCACAGACTGGTTGTTTTTAATGTCAAGTTATTATTTTTCATTTTGGCCCTAACGTTTTCTTTTGGTTCATCACGTTTGTTAGGCTATTACTTTAGTTAATCCAAAAAGATTCAAGTGCCCTGCTCAACCCGAATCCTTATTCTACAACTTCCGAAGTTGTCCGAAGTGTCCACTATTGGTGCTTTTCCCTTATCGCATTATTGTGTGAATGGTGGAAAGACAGAGGCATAGACAGACACTGCCTGTTCAACCCATATTCACAACTGTTTTGCCACTAAGCAGACACGACTTCACCACATCGATTAATTGCGCCCGTCGAAAGGTTAATAATCGCCTACTACATACTTGGGTTCGTACCTTCCTTTTCCAAATTGAAGAAATTAAAAAGCTAGTTCTGCCATTATGTGCACGGGGAAAATTATTGTAGAAACTCACTTCATCTAGCAGATCGAGCACAAGAGGCAACCTGTAGCTAGTAAAAACAAGCAAACCACTCTGCAGAACTAACCCAAGTTTTCCTTTACTACAAATTTTAGTCATAGTTGTTGGTTGTGGTGTGACCACTTTCATTCAAGACATCAAGTTGGAGCGTATAATATGTTTATTTTTTGGAAACGTTTCGTCCCTCTATGGGGACTTCTTCAGTCCTGCATACACCATAAAACATACGTCAATTTTCACTAGGGCCTATTTTTATCACATGTATCTCTATCATGATTGTCATTTTTAATAAAATTAAATATTTCTCACCTGCAATTATATTATATTAAAGTATGTGTATCCAACCAACATCATAGTAGTCAACACTCATGTGTTATACAAATTTTACCTTCTAATCCCGCCAATGCCACGTACCTAATTTTCCTCGGTTCGTGTTCGTTGGGTAGTGCGAATTAGGAAAGGTCAATCGATTTTCGATTTTTCTAAAAATCGATGTTTTCTTGTAAAAACATCGATGTTTGTGCATACAATAAAATCGAGAATCCATACTTTTTTCACGATTTTTTCTAGAATTGGGGTACAAAATCGGGGGTTTCCATACAAGCAATTTTATGCTAATTTTGTTAATTATTGTTGTTGTATCTTGTTGAAACATTTTCTACCTCCTAAGAGACAGGCAATCAGTAAAAAAAGTATCAATTTTTGAAAGGATTCTGAATTGGCTATGAAGAATTGATTCTAAAAGAATAGTTCGAAGAAGATTCGGATTTGCGTTTTACGAGTGGTAGTTTCATCAACACAATAAAACACATTCAAATTACTGAGACATTTTCAAGCTCATAGCTCTTCTCTCACTGCTTATTTAAATAATCGAAAAGAATCGATTCACTTATCTACCCACTGTGGCTACGTCTGTTCCCAGTGAACGGCCGGGAAAACCATTTCGGTGACAAGAAACAGATTGAGTGGAAAGCACGCGTCGAAATTATTATTTTTGCCGGATGTGGAGGACAAATTGTGGTTCACTTAATTTTTTTTTTCATCTCACATTTTTTATTTAATAATAATTTGTCTGCATTATAATTTATACATTTCTCTACATTATTATTGAAAATATATATATTTTTATTGGAAACGTTTCATTCCTCTATGGGAACTTCTTTTAGTTTGTTGTAATGTAAGTTTAAACCAGCCATCAATATCATCAAATCCAACAACATATATATGTGATTGATGAAATTTTAAAACTCCATTAATATAAATTACTTTTGAGGTAATAAAATAACATTATTTATTGGTATCAATCCATGAGCCATTGACATATTTATTTTGAACATGTTAAACTTCTCATCTAACATTTGAAATTCGATTTGCTATTATGTCCAAAAATTATGTGAAAAACTACTACACTCTTAATTCTTCGAATAAAAAAGTTTTAATCTCGAAGATTCAGGCTCACGATAAGAGCATTTTTTCAATATTCAACTCGTTCTTCAATGAGAAGTTTAACATAATTTGGACAACATTTAATAATAGCAAGATGATTTCCAATGATAATCTTATATTACCTGTTTGGCAGATTAAGGAAAAAATTACAACAAACTCAATCACATATATATGTTGTTGGATGGTGAAAAAGATATTGATGGCTGGTATACTTACATTACAACAGGACTGAAGAAGTTCCCATAGAGGAATGAAACGTTTCCGAAAAAAATTATCGACATCTATTACAATTGACGCCTCAAAGCACGCGTAAACCTGAACCGCCTTGAAATGTTTCATATTTAATAATTATTTGTTGTCTACATTATAATTTCTACATTTCTCTACATTATTATTGAAAATACATACATTATTATACACTACTCAATTGCCTGTTTGTATGGTTTATTTTTGCTACTTAGTTGAATGTTAAAACCTACTTTTTTTAAACCGATTTTTCCACATATCGATACTCAAAAGAAACGATTTTTTGTGAACCGATTCTTTAGAACGATTCAGTAACGATTTAAAAAAAGCGACATTTATTTACCGATTGCCCTTCCCTAATACAGCATTATTTATGCCAGTATAGCGTATAACTATTTTATACTACAAACCAGGGTAGAAATTCATTTAAAAGTCATTACTCCAAAGATATCTGGATCTTTAGGATTCTTCTTGAACATCCTCATGATGCCGTTACTGAAATTAGTCACCACTTGCGTGGTTCCGTCTGGAGTTCCCCATATTTGTTTCTTGGTAGAAGCTTCCAGAAGATAGTAGAACACTGCAATTTTCAAAGTGATTCTTGCCAGATTTCTGAGCTGTTCTCCTCTGGATGGACATATGGGGCAAGGAGGACATATACAAGGCACCGGCGGAGAGACGAAATCCACTGGTTTCGGTCGGCATACCTTAATTTGTCAAATAAAAAAACAATTACTGACACGATCGAAATCAAAACTAAAATGATTTATTCAATTGACGATTAAGTTTTGTCCTTACCAAACCTCCTCAACTATAGGACTTACAAGTATGGGTTAGTTTTGATTAAAACCGCTACCCAACCATTTTTTTGCAGACCGGAAACTTTTTCTGCCTGAACAATTTTAATTTATACGGTCATCTAAAACAGGTTGGTAGTATTAGCATTTGTTGTAATGGTTTTCGTGGTTTGTTAATATTTTAGTGTAGTATAAGTGTTTTATTATTGTATAGGAATTTTACCACAAGTGATATTTCGCATTATACCTATGGCATTGAGCTTTGGTAAAGGAACCACTTTGCATAATACATTATCAAGTCATATACAACAGAAAGATCTACTTCGGTAAGGCATCTCTAAGCCATGAGGAGCTACTTGAGATCCTTAATGGAGGGGACTGGGACAATTTGTATAAATTTGCAAAAACGGCGTGGATATATAGAAAATCGCTTATAGAAGAATTTAATTACAATTGAGAGACTGTTTGAGATAGCTATGTACGATTTGTGAAAGGTACCAACCGATGTAGATCGAGATTGTAGTAAAAAAAGTAGTAAGTAAGTAAAAATATTGGTGTGAAAAACAAAACTAGGTATATACATAACAAGGTATGTACAGTGTAGTAATTAAGAAACAAGATAATTAAAATGTACAGTAATATTAAAATGTATTAGTTAAATATTAAATATTGTGTAATAACATGAAAATAACAGATATAGTATAATAAATACTGCGTAATAACATGAATATTGTGTAATAACGTGAAAATAAAATATATTTTGAAGAAGATATTGTACTACTAAACAGAAATGAAGAAAACAAGGGCATAAGTAATGAAAAACTACAAAATTATCTCAAGCATTATAGGATATAACTAAATATATTATGTTAAGAGGTATAAATGGCAAACTCCGGCTGACGGTAATTATACCAAAGCCTTTCATATTACTGTAACCACTGCTAAATTTTGATTGTTGTGAATAAAATTATGTTTTCATTCATTCATTCATTATCAAGTCATATAGTTTCGCTTATTATCAACTAGAGGGAGCTATCCAACACCTGGTTATGCCGGACAATGTTATTCGGATACATCAGGGCACCTAACAGGTAGCGTAAGAGTTTCTGATCCAATCATCTGAGTGATTACCCAGGAAGCTATGATGAACCGAAGTGTGCAAATGCCATTTGCGGTACCGATGTATTGAGCTCTGCCCTGTACATACGTTACATCATGAGGCTTACCATTCGTGCAAACTTGCAATTCGTGACAAAATCTACTGGTTGAGATTATCGAATCGTATTTTCTTCATACTGCCTGTTCTAAGGAGTTATTAAGAAGTCCGCTCAAATACATGGTAACTATAACCGCCGTGTATTTATAGAATTGGCGACATGTTTATACTTACCGATTGCGTAATATGCCCAAAAGCTCAAGTTCAAGATTAGCCAGACAGATGAGACAATCTCAGGATGGCAACAAATAGACTCTCGGCTCTTCAAGGGTCAGTTCTAGAGCCTATTCCCGACAAGTGAGAAATTCCTCGGAAACATCCCAATATTTGACTTGAAAACTTCCCCATACATTCATCTTTATATCAAGATTTGTTTTGTAGATCAAAACATTCTTCCGAAAACCAACCACAGCACGATTTGGAACATGTACACATTATTCATACACCCATATATTGGATTGTAAATTGTGTAAATTTTGTATTTATTAATGAGTATAGATTTTTAATGAACTATAAACATCCAAGTATTTAGCAAATTGCAAAGCCAGCAACAATCTTTGCAACACAGCTCTAACAAAATAAATGTACTGTCGAAAAGGGTGCTATATTTTTAAGAAGGTGGAAACCATATAGATTTCAACATCTTGAAAAGGGGAATTTCAACCACTAACCAATATTGGCTTACGAAAAATCGCTTTGGATTCCATTGTGAAACTTTATTGCTCTTTTAACGGTACCTACTATTAAATGCTTCATCTGTAACGATGGTTGGTATTCCAAAAAAAGTCGGCAAAAACGTTAAATGATAAAGTACACAACCCAACCCCCTCTCAAAAAAGGTAGGAAGGACTCAACACTTCGCTCGCGTCGCGTGGTTTGATTTTCAAATCGGTTTGAATTTAGTCGCGCAATCGCGTAATCGCGTTATTATTTGCTTTAGTTTTTGTAGGTTAACTTGCTGTTGTTGACATCTTCATTCGTCTTTGATATTGCTTTTTTAGTCAATTATTGCCTTTGTGGCTTGCTTTAAATGTTTATCATGGAAGCGATAATATCGGAAGTGCAAAAAAGAGAAGTTTTGTGGAACAAAAAAGCAAGATATATAAAAAACAGGAGGCTCGCAGACCTAGCTTGGGATGCTGTAGCGAAAGAGACAAGTTTTTCAAGTAAGTTAAAACACCATTTAATAAATTATTTCTTGTAAATGAATACACCGTTCAACTACCTGATAAATTCCCTGTAAAATATTGACAAAAGTTGCTGAGAGACAGACAGTCAGAACCACGATTGTGACTTCTTGCCTGTTGTGTTTCACTTGTCATGCCAAATGATTCGACTGATCTCGTTGGTAATAAAAATTAGGAAAAACAAGGCATTTTTCCGAATATAAAATGAAACCAGTATAAAATTACACTGGAGGAATCTGTGAATATGCCGTATCCCGCTTCGGCGATTAACCCGATGTGTAACCTCACGTAGTCTTTATTTCCACTGTTTGAATCTGTGTATATTACAACAAGAAGATTCCAAATCTAAAGAATACCGAAGACATCTTGAAAAAGTATTGTAAGCAAATTTACTGCTTAACTAACTTCAAGGGTTTCTAAATTTAATTACCGCTCAATATGATTTAAAAACAACTATATGCTGAATCCTACCCACTATATAATCACGATGGTGATTTGTTTGCGCAACTGAAACCGTTCATCTATTGAAAATATCAACATTAAATGAAAACTGTAGTAATATGCTTATTACAAAGATTTACTGCGGGTCCAAAACCGCCGCTCACAAAGGGACTGTACAAACACAAAACGGACGTTTTTCACAATGGTATTTACTCAAGGTATTTACCTGCTGGCTGGTGGGAAATTTGATTTTGGCGGAAATAATTTCCCGAAAATTGGTAACAAAGCCAATGCTTTCGTACTCAAGAGGAATAATACCTACGTACCTGCACAAACAAATGAAATAAAATAGGTTTCTTCGTTTAAAAACTTCGGCAAACGGATATTAGTGCAGAATTTAAACAATTCCTGAGCGGTAAAATAAATTTATGGCAAACTAAACGTCTCCGGACCTATTTTATGAAGACTCTTTAAAATCATTCGTTTTATGGCAGTACATAAAGTGTGATTTGGAGGCCTCAAGCTGGCAACACTTGACTGTTGCCTTCTTTCAATTTATGCATTCGATTCACATGAATCAAGATACCTGATTCAATCTAATAATAGCTATAATAATCGATGATTTGTTGGGGTTACGTTATTTATGCATACATTTCTTGAAATACGATAATTCGAGATGAACCAACCCTGCAAGTTTTTCTCACGAATACGAATTACTCTAGACATGAGCTCAGTCCACCCACTTTACGAGGTAATCTACCGACCTCTAGTGGTTACAAGGAAAACTGAATTAGTGGCATCGTCTTCCACCAGAGAGCCTTAGGATACCCCTGCCTTATGCCACAAATGTATGGTAACTAATTTAACTAAGTACCAGCCACTATTGATTAGCACAGGTAGTACGAGATTATGACCCTAATTTCGTATGTTGACACAGGTACGTGTACGTACGGGTGTTCACACTGAAGACTATTAACCTCCTAGAGATTTTTACCTCTGCTACTCATTTTTAACAAAACGTCCCGCTTTGAAATTTTTAAAACCATTTTTATTTTATATTTTGGTTTATTATTCAACAATAAAAGAGAAAAAGAAAAAAAATTCTAACCCCCCCTGAAAATTTCATGGTTTACGTTTTAAAGGGTGCAGAATCCAAATTTTCAATAAAAATTTGTCCGTCCGTCCGCCGTACGCACGATTTCTCCCAAACGGCTGGAGCAAAAAATCTGAAATTTTCAGGAAAAATCAAATTGGTCCGACAACGCCCCAATTCTTGAGCCAGCTCTCTCACTTAATTTAAAGTGCCCTTTAAGGGTTGTCAAAGTTTTGTAACATCCCTAAAAACCTCAAAAAAAAGTCAAGGCGGCCTAAATGTGAACTTTCTTTGAAAAACTTTCCATGAGGAATCGAATGAGCCCAGGTCCGTAGCTCAAACCATTCCCGATGTATGGCATGATCTTATGCTGCAAACATTTGCATCCACATTCACTACATCACTAGATAACTGCGATCAAAACAAAACGCTGCAAATTCGTTCACTGGGGTTTATTATTCAATTTCATTCATTTGGCTTGCATTCATGCCTAAATTTGTACTCTTTTTGAAGAACACTCCTCGAGGAATCGAATGAGCTCCTCCCCAGGTCCGTAGGTCAAACCATTCCCGATCTATGAACCGAATAATGGTACCAACATTCGCGATTTTTTAAATTTATTATTGTTTTTGTGTTGATATCAGTAACCTAGTGACGTAGTGATGTAGTAATGTGGATACTGGAGTGAACTTCTAAAAGGCTTTGTAGCCGATACACGGGTTGAAGCATTCTGATAATTTTCGGAAAAAATCAGAAAATCTGAAATTTTCAGGAAAACGCTGCAAATTTGTTCACTGGGGTTTATTATTCAATTGGCTTGCGTTCATGATTCGAATTTCTACTAAGCTTTGGAGTGTGCGTGTTTCACAGGTTATAGAGCGATTATTGAATTTCAGGAGATATGCATAGGGCACGTAAATCTGTTCTCAACCAAAATACCCATTTGGATTGTTCAGTTATCATATTTGTGTGCCTCCTGAAATTGTATAATCACTCTATCACCCGTGAAACACGCACACTCCAAAGCTTGGTAGAAATTCAAATCATGAACGCAAGCCAATTTAATAATAAACCCCAGTGAAAGAATTTGCAGCGTTTTTTCATCTTCGGTACTTGAATGTGTAAAATTAATCATTTAAATGATCTGGCTGTAGAACCATAGAGGTCTACTGTACCGCTTTTTTGCTTCTGAAATTATTTTTGGGTGTTAGGTAAGTATTACAATGAATAATATTTCAGTACATTGTATCGAACTAGACCTCCTGGGCTGCAGAAAACATTGAAAATGAAAAATCCACTAATTCCTGTCATTAGTCCCACTTATTGTACGACATGAATATTGAAAATAATACATTTATCCAGATTTTTCCCATTTTCTCGTGGTTGAAATCGTATTTTACTAAGGAAAGCACCTCCCCCAACCCCCTTTGCGCCGTCCCCTGTTGAACTCTATACACCCCCGAGTCTCAGGGGAGGAGCCACCACTGCATTCCATGAATAAAACTCTTTTAGCTGTAACTTCATTTCAAGTGGGAATTCTCTACCTAAGTAATCCTACCAGCGAAGTCTTTTCGTCCATTAAACACAACAAAAACGAAACAGATATGATATGATTTTTAACCAATAGAGACCTACTTGAATTTTACCACTTCTAATTGCACGAGGAGGCGGCGGTATATATTCAGGAATATGACATTTTTCGTACGTCGAGCGTTGGTATTCTATCGGAACTTTCTGCAGTTTCGTGGCTCGTTTTCGCAATGCATCTACAGAAACGTGCGCGAGATTTATCGTCTTGCACCTGCCCGCCATGATTATCAAAAAGATCTAAAATTTCCACTATTTCTCCATTAGATTAGGAACAATATCGAACACTATTTTGAGAATCCATAAGTATTATTAATTTATATCATAATAAACATCACATGGTACTAGGCGCATATTTCCGAACAATGGTATAACATTATGAAGCCTCTTAATTACTGTAAATGCTGGTACCTTTGTGTTGTAGACATGAAAAACTCAGGGCTGGGATTTCGGGCCTTGAGCACCTAAACCTTTTGGATTATTGTACTTTTCCGAGAGAATTTCTTTAACAGAAGAGACTCAGCCCCTGAGGGCCCTTGATAAATTTTACGCATCGTGGTTTGTGCCCCAAAGAGCTCAAATCTGGGATAGGTGACTACGTCACTCAAAGATGATGTGGGATGCCGTTTCATCAGTTACCTCACATAATCTGTACAGGTTTGTACATACTTTATGTGAACCCTATGCGGTGTAGATGAAATAGTAGGGATGCAACGCTGGTTTTGAGGCCAACCATTGTTTTTAATTACCTAAGTAAGTAACCCTTCATTAATGTTAGTCTTTGGTTCGGCCACCATAAGTTTACATGGACGTTTCCTTCAATATTCAGTCATCTACTTGTGATTTGTTGGTTGACCCACTTATTAATGGCCTTAATGGCTAAGATTGGCGTTTTTGACAGGTAATTTTTCAAAATTTCCCGTAGACCCCCCCCCCCCGCCCCCCGACTTCTGGTTAACAATCGCCGCCACTAGCGATGACCTGGCAAAAATGTCACGCCTCGCTACTGACTGAGTTGATTTCTATCAATAATAAACAGAAAACATAAGTTATTTCGAAAGTTTTCATATTCTGACTTTTTAATATTTCCGCCTTCAACCATCCGATTTCACCGTTTAGGATTTCCAGAAAGTGATGGGTAGGTATCAACCCAACTACCCCCAGCAATAGTTAGCTCAATAGCTTCGAGACGGACAGATTTGTGTGTTAAATTTTTATATTCTAGGCATCTTGAAACGTAAACCAACAATTTATAGAGTGAATTGATATATATTTTTTTTCTTTATCGATCACAAAGGTTCATTATTGAAAATTATGGGTGGGTAGGTGTTTCATACTAAATCTCTTATTTTCTATTGTTCTATTCGTGGATTTCTATAACGTGTTGATATACAGTACCTACCTTCAATTCAATTGAGTAGCAGGCAGGGGCGTATATAAGAGGGGGGCTGAGGGGGCCCGGGACCCCCCCCGAAATTTGGAAAATATAAATTAATCTTGTATTTTTCGGTCCTACGGTGGAAAACACCAGACTAACCTGGACGGCTGGGATCTGCCACCTCAACAAAGAAAGAACTCATCATTGCAATAATTGAAACTCCATCCCGCTTCACGTCAGCAATAACAAGCGACGTGACTGGGCATTCTCCGGTTGCTGGCAGCAATTTTAAATAGGCTATGTTACTTCCGTTTATTCAACATTTATGCTATTCACTTGCATTCAGAATATTGCAGTTTTTTAAAAATAATGGTAATAAAATGGAACCTTTGTTTCAATCATGTATTTTTTAGACCTTTCCAAGTTATTAACTGAATATTATTTAGGCCTAAAATATGTTTTCCCCTGGGAGAACTACTTTTCTATCATTCTTTTTTTAGTGCCAGAATAGTTAAACATGTGATTTTAGACACCTGATTTGAAAAATTGATGGAATACCCCTCCGACCCCACGGTATTGTCGGCCACCCCCGAAAATATTGCATACATACGCCACTGGTAGCAGGTCGAGAAGAACAAACGAAAGCATTTTTTCCAAGTGTTTTAATTTTGAATCATTCGTGGAACTCTATTCTGTGTGAAACCAGGAAATTGTCGTTTGGCTGTGTAGCCCAGTTCTGGTAGTTCTTTGATCCGCGTAGGAGGGCTACCTAGTCCAGAAATGAAAAACCCTTGTGAAATATATCAAGTTTTTGTATGGATTCATGATACCAGTATGGTGGTGATTCCTCAGCCCTCCACCGTATGCTACGGTTTCCCTCCAGTAATTTGCTCAAGTTCACCATTTGAGCTCAGAAATCGTTCCGTACTACTTTTTATGTTATCCCAAAGTATTGTGCTTGTGAACTTATTCAATCAAATTGACTGATATACTACTTGCAGTGATTTATTTTCTGATAAATATGGATGGTCTACAATTACACGATTATCATTCAAATTCCAATCAGCATACTGAAACTTCTTCTCTGGTTACTAAATACGTAGTACTTAGAAAGTAATAAGTAGTTTTTTGTTACACACATTCCACCTTTTGAGGGTAAAATTATTCCAATAACTTCCCGAAACTCTCGGATTGTTCTAAAATATCTGTACACCCATACAAAAGACAGTTCAAGATTTAATTTTTTTTATTAATCGATAACTTTCTGTAACAATAATTACTCTATAGTTTAGATAAATACAGAACTATTTTAAACATACAATTATAAATCGTATAATGGCACATGATTTAAGATGCCTTCCCATCGGCAAGTCCTTGGAGTTTTTCAATAACTTACAACATATATTCTTAAATGGAAACGGTTGGAATTATGATTTTTTTTTAAATTGGCATATAATTCGCCTTATTATAATAGGATATTTTTTTTTTTTTCGTTAGTACTATGCAAGAAGATCCACCGGTCTCTTCCTTTTTAGCCTTCTTCCAGTTCGCTGGTTTAGCATTTGATCAGTGAAACCGTTGAACACTAGGTTTGGGTGCTATGAAATTGTATTAAATTGTCGCTCGAAAGTTGCTCTGGTTACTTCTTCAACCTCAGGAATATCCAAGTCTCGGTGTATTACGGAATTTCTAACGTACCACTCTGCATTCGTTATCAGGCGTAATGTTCTATTTTGTTGAACCTGTACTCTTTTGATTTGTGTGGTGCTTGCCGTTCCCCAAACTGAACATCCATATTGCCAAATAGGCCTAATCATGGTCAGGTATATCAGTTTCTTATTGGACAATGTGAGTGGAGATTTGGGTCCAATTAGTGGTTTCAAGAGGTGAATTCGAGATCTTAGTCTCTTCACCAGGTCACCTATGTGACTGCTAAACGTTAATCTTGTGTCTAACCTGATGCCGAGGTATTTAACCGTTGTATTTTGTGGTACTATTATATTTTTTAGTATGATTCGGTCAACCCTGTAGGTTTTAATATAGCTCCTCGATGAGAGAGTACGCCTGTTGAAACCCACGGTTTTATCAAAGGTTGGGGTTTTTCGGGGGAGTGACTGCAAGATTTCGGCAATTCCCCTCCCAATATATTAGTTTGGCGACGCCCCTGACTGCCTGGTTTTCTTTGAGCGTTGGTACATGAAATGATCAGCTTTTTTGTTGATAGATAGATAATTGATACAAATACGTATGTATGGATAGTACTATTTTGAACTTGCGCTATTCGCTTTACCGGTAGGACATAATTGTTCGGGGCTGTCAATGCTGTTAGGGATCACGGCATACAGCCTGAAAACCCCCTCCATCCGCACCCATCACTAAACATCTCTAATCATATTTTCCCAACGTCCGAACAAATCCAAAAAGATTTGACTCAATTAATAACAAAGATAAGAGTGATAAAGGACGATTTGGTCGGGGATCTTCGGGTACATTCGGTTTTCATCTTAAGGGACAGTAGGAGGGACTGGGGGGCAAGAGGAATATCCCCACATTCTCGCTTCTCGGGCTACTCCGCCAGGGGCTGGAGGGGCCTTCAGAACAATGACCGTTGCAAACCTCCAGTGTGTGCTAGACCTCTTACAAGTACAAAGATATCAGGTCCGATAGTGTCGATCCGCGATACCGGTAATTGGTTCATTTCATGCCTGATTAGAAATAAGATTACCATTTGAGTCTATTTCCTTGGAGGTAGCTTTCGGCTGTTGAGCTCTTTTCAGTTTTTTTATATTTGTTTAGAGTAATTTGAGAAAAACTCTTCAACGGCCGTACAAGAGTGACCAGCAGTCATGGCTTCGGATTTGTCAAAACTGATTTCATTGGATAACGCAGTATTCAGAGCTTATCTGTACTATTGCTGTATACTGGTTCTAAAAGTACTTGGTGTGGTTTTACTCATTGGACGACAGCGGTTTACTAAAAAGGTCAGTTGTTTGTAATATTTCATAGACAATTGCTGCAAATTATTATATGGTTTATCATTTTTGTTTAGCTCCAAGTAAATTACGCATTTATCTATCATCGCCCGCAGAGTATTTTCCCAGGGCGGGGACAAGGCCACATCTGGGGGGTATAAAACTTTGCGGTAAAAAAGTAAAAGTCAAAAATGTTTTAAAGTAATATGTATTTGCTTCAAAATGAACTTAGGTGTGACATGATCTTTTCGTTAACGTGACCTTATCCCGGCGTTTATGCGGAATTGCCAATATTTATTAATTTTAGACATACTGAATTTTTCAAAACACTAAAACCTGACAAAAATGTATGCATACTATCCAAATTCTCAGGGGGGACAATGGCCCCCCCTGGCCCCTCCCTGCGGGCGCCCATGTCTATCATTGCAGTTTAGATGCCATAAAAAGAGCTCCATTTACATTCAGCTAGGTAAATAGATTGAGAAAAAAATTAGCTACAACTGTCTTTCAGCTGATGAACGCGTCTCCATTCTGAATAATTAACTTTTACATGTCCCCAAGACGGTAGGATGACTTCGTCATAAATCTCTCTATCACCGTTTAATATCGAAATACCTACTATGTTCCGATATACTGTATATCGATAAGATTTGGAAAACCACGAATAGAACAACTGCAATTTAACGAGGTAAAACAAAACAGAAACCTATGCTTCACTTGTTTGCAAATACACAACACGATTTATAGTAAACTTCAGAAGGAACTGTGGAAAATATGATGACTTTGCAATTATGTCTGCTGATTACGATCGTCATGATTTACCAAGTGTTTTGGTTTATTATTCAATAATAAACCATTGTAATCGGTCTTGAAAAAGAAAATTCTAACCCCCCCTGAAAATTTCATGGTTTACGTTTCAAAGGGTGTAGAATCCGGAATCTGCAATAAAAATTGTTCCGTCCGTCCGCCGTACGCACGATTTCTCCCAAACGGCTGGAGCAAAAAATCTGAAATTTTCAGGAAAAATCCATGTTGGTCCGACACACAGAAAATAGAATACACTCTTCACTCAATGTTTTGTGGTCCGACAACGCCCCAATTCTTTAGCCAGCTCCCTAACTTAATTTAAAGTGCCCTTCAAGGGTTGTCACAGTTTTGTAAAATCCCTAAAAACCTCAAAAAAGTCAAGACGGCCTAAATTTTGACTTTTTTTTTAAAGAACATTCCATGAGGAATCGAATGAGCCCATCCCCAGGTCCGTAGCTCAAACCATTCCCGATGTATGGTGCCAACATTTGCGTTTATTATTGTTTATGTTTTCATCGCATTAACCAAGTGATGTAGTAATGTGGATACTGGAGTGAACTCCTAAAAGGCTTTGTAGCCGATACACGGGTTGAAGCATTCTGATAACCATAAAAAACGCTGCAAATTCTTTCACTGGGGTTCATTATTCAATTTTGTTCATTTGGCTTGCGTTCTTGATTTGAATTTCTACTAAGCTTTTGAGTGTCTCCGTTTCACAGGTGATAGAGCGATTATTGAATTACAGGAGATATGCATAGAGCACGTAAATCTGTTCTCAACCAAAATACCTATTTGGATTGATCAATTGCTCATATTTGTGTGCCTCCTGACATTCAATAATCGCTCTATCATCTGTGAAACACGCACACTCCAAAGCTAAGTAGAAATTCAAATCATGAACGCAGGCCAAATTAATGAAATTCAATAATAAACCCCAGTGAAAGAATTTGCAGCGTTTTATTTAGTAACTTCAAATGGATCGAATTCTGATGTTCACAAATAATAGTGTATAATAATTCTCCAACAACCGAGTAATCAAAGACAACGTGTTTCTCACTGTTAATAGATTTTCCGTGCCCCTGAAGATACAGTCCTTCTGAAAAACGCTAAAGTAAAATACGATGATCCAGATGTTGAACGACCAAGAAGGTGAGCGTAAATAATGAATAAATCATTCAAGATTTCATAACTTTATAACTTCATTCGTCTATCCGTTGATAATCAGTTCCTGATTAAAATTCAGAATGAGATTTATCATCCTCAGTCAAACAATGAATCAAGTTTACGTTAGGTAATTACTTAAACTTCTAATTACTAAATTTAGTTTTCAGTCGAGTAAACTAGGAGAATGTGATACATACCTACTTATTATTTTCTCGATTCTTGAATGGAAATGTTTGACCGAGTTCCTTGTTCCATTTGTCAAACAACTGTTCTCGTTGACGGGTGTACTTGGAGCATTCCATGATTAGATGTTCTGCAGTCTCTTCCATTTGGCAGGTCGTGCATAGTTCGCTGTCCTGGCCTATACGGTGTAAGTATGACTTAGTCACCGCAACACCACTTCTCAATCGCGTTATCGCTTTGTAGAAAGTCTTGGGTAGGCCATTGAAACCAGGATAAGAGTACCAGGGTGTTATTGGTATTGTCGGGAAGATGCAGCTATAACGTCTCCCTGAAGGGTACGCGTCGTGCCATTGTTGCCATTGGTGCCTGCACTGTATTTTGAAAAGTCAAAGGAGGTCAGAGGCTGGGTAGATGTTTCCCTTCTCCGACGTGTTTGTAAGAGTGGTAGCAAGTTTTGCTGCTCGATCAATGAACTCAATTTCAAGTGACATGTACTAGAAGCTTCATATCATATTTACCTAACTGATAAAGAAATTCTCAATTGAACAAAATAATCACGACGGAGGAGGTTAAGGCGTCAATAACCTGGATGTGTCTGACACACTACCAGGGTTGGGCTGATTAGGTCGTAACAGCTCTGTTGATATCAAGTCTTGCCGTAAAAGTGGAAAAACCGGACAAATACCCATGGCCCGTTATTAATTTAAAGGTATCGAAATAAAAGTTACGAAATTGAAAACTGTCCTATACCTACACCTCGAGATTCTCCGGCCCCTCAATTTCCAGCCTCGTAGCTCAGTTAATCAATGTTCTGAGGACCGAATAAAAATAAACTACAACCTCCAAGGTTGTGTTTATTATAAGAGTTTCCTAACCATGATGAGCTAAAATTGAAAGAAATTCAGTAATTAACTATATCTTCGACATATCAGATTCATGTTGAGGTGTATTTGTCCCTAATTACCCGTGAGGTTTTGGCATCTTAAACTTGATGACCATTCAATAACTAAGATGAACCATAGATGGTTCTTTATGAGTATGACACCGATATTCCGCTCCTTTCCTTATTTTGTCTATCTATACAGGGTGGAAGCGGATACGTGACGAAAAATTTCTTCTGTTAATTTGCATCAAAAATGTAGTAAAACCCCACCTGAATGAGTGTCCTATCACTTTCTGTTTGTAAGTTATGATTTTTTTAGTAATCTTTTTACTGAACCCGACCTTACGTCATAAAACCACTATTTCTCACTTGTGCGTCCATTCATTTCCACTTTTTACCTCGTTTTCGTATTCAGCATTAAATTTTCCGTAGGAATAGACCATTTTCGGAGTTATGCAACTTGATTCAGACTCAATTATTACAATACAAACGTTTATTTTTTCAGGAATCTAGAATTATTATGAATTTTCAAAAATTAGCCTCTCCGACAAAATTGGTCTTAGACGTTGTCAAATTTCATAAAAACTGCTTCATCTAATACTCTTTCCAATGGTATAATTAGTTTCAATAATAGCTGTTTTTTTGGTCTATTATTACTGAGCGAGAGATGAAAAACACGATATTAGTGAAGGAAGCGAAGGTGATAGGATAAAGCGGACTCTTATGTCATTTTGTTTTTGGATGATGAACTTGCCTTGAAAACAAATACCTGTTCACACTAGTTCAATAACAAAATACCTGCCTTAGATGATGTCTTGATTTATAAGCTAGTTCATTTTTCACGATGGCAGGGTTTACAAGGCGGGAATACGTAGATGTGCACCTCGTATACGGGTTGTGTAGCGGGAGTGCAGCAATCGCTATCCTGACAGACGTTGCCCTATGGACAAAGTTTTTACTAGACTGCACCAACGTTTGTTGGATATAGGTTCGGTTGTGTGATCTCAAAGGGAAAATTCATCGGCCACTGTAGATTTTGGAATTGAGGATACACCATTGACCGTGCCACAACTGATCCTAACGTGAGCTCTCCAGACTCAGCTTCAGAGATCGGTGTTTCCCATTCATACGTATTGAACTTATTGAATAAAAACCATTTTCATCCCTACGATTTCACACAGGTGCAGGCTTTGGAAGAAAACGATTTTGCACCTTGGGAAGAATTTTGTAGGTGGCTTCTAAATAGCGACTTAGAAAAATATCTTTTTTTCAAACGCATATTGTGGACAGACGAGTCTTGGTTTACTCGCGAAGGTGTGTTTAATACTCACAATATGCACCACTGGGCTACGGAGAATCCCCATGCATCTCGACAGTCATCATTCCAACGCCGGTTCGAAGTAAATGTTTCGGCAGGGATAGTTGGCGACCAGTTGATAGGGCCACAATTTCTTCCAACCAATTTAAATGGGGAGACTTATTTACAGTTTCTCGAACAAGATTTTCCTATTCTCCTTCAGAATCTTAATCCCGACGTTACCGGAAATTTAATAATGCGAATACGCTTCATCCTATCACCTTCGCTTCCTTCAGTAATATCGTGTTTTTCATCTCTCGCTCAGTAATAATAGACCAAAGAAAACAGCTATTATTGAAACTGATTATACCATTGGAAAGAATATTAGATAAAGCAGTTTTTATGAAATTTGACAACGTCTAGGACCAATTTTGTCGGAGAGGCTAATTTTTGAAAATTCATAATAATTCTAGATTCCTGAAAAAATTAACGTTTGTATTGTAATAATTGAGTCTGAATCAAGTTGAATAACTCCGAAAATGGTCCATTCCTACAGAAAATTTAATGCTGAATCCGAAAACGAGGTAAAAAATGGAAATAAATGGACGCACAAGTGAGAAATAGTGGTTTTATGACGTAAGGTCGGGTTCAGTAAAAAGATTACTAAAAAAATCATAACTTACAAACAGAAAGTGATAGGACACTCGTTCAGGCGGGGTTTTACTACATTTTTTATGCAGATTAACAGAAAAAAAATTTTCGTCACTGTTTAGTATTTATCTTACATTTTGAGTAAAGATACGACTTGACCAATTTTTTTTTGTAAATGAAGCCGAGGAAGAAGAGAAATAAACTGAAACTGAATAGGTAGGTATAATAATAATTTATCCACCCACAATCGATAACAAATTGTCATCTCTTGGAAAATCGGTTGAAGGTGGAACTACCAGAGTACTTACCTTGCCAGGAGTTGCCTTCAACATAAATATAATTAAATTAACCAAACAATTAAATGCAACTAATGAATCGTTTAATGAAATCCTTTTCTAATCTGATCGATCATCCAGTTGATGCCGAAAGCGGAAGACGGTGAAGAGTTTCAACATAGAACCACAGTAAATTTCCCCATCAATTAATGAAACCAAATCTAATGAGAAAACACTGGAAATAGCTAAAAAAAGGTTTATTAATTCTGTATTAGACAGCCTTTCTACACGTTCGCTGGTCTATAATTTTCAAAGGTCTATAGCACATTATATGCAAACAATAACCAAGAAGAAGTCACCTATCGAGATGGAATTGCCGAATTTAAATAAAAATCCTGTACTTTACTGATCCAAAATTTACGAAAGTTCGGTCAGAAGAACATGTTGCATTTCTGGAACTTTATAAAATGGAATTTTAATACTTAGTCCATCCATTAAATGGTTATTCTAACCAGAATGTCCAGCATCCTCTCTAATACAGCTCAAAAGTAAGTGCTTCTTTGCCTAAATGAAATGTCACCATTACAAGTAGAGTATTTAATTTGTTTCCTTGGTTTCAGGGCTCACCTGAATGACTTGGAGAACATTCCGTTTTTCTTCGTAGCAGCATTTGCTTACATGATGACCGATCCGAGCCCTTGGCTGGCCATCACGCTTTTTAGGGTGTACACGTACGCCAGGATCGCTCACACGTTTGTGTACGCCGTTGTGGTAATTCCTCAACCAGCTCGAGTGTTGGCATGGGGCATCGCATATGGGATTACGATATACATGTCTATAGCATCGATCATCGCATTGTCATGATTGTTTTGTAAAGTAATCAAAGTAATTTGTGTCAAAACTTAGATTTTAACTAGTTTTTTATATGTGAAGAAATTAGAGTTCAAAATGTTTTGATGTTTGTTATTTTCTTGTGATTTGTACACAATGTGTGTAAGTAAAGCAGTGAGATTGATTAAAAAATACAAATTATTATTCAAATAAAATTACGATTTGATATTGCCCCGACCAATGCAGGTCTGCTGGGAAGCTACAATGCCCAGGAGAGTTTTTTTCCAATCATTTAGCACTGGTGGAACTCGGTTGCTGGAATAGCCTTCTGCTGGTATAAATGAGTTCAGTTGAGGTGGTTTTTCAATCTCGGAAAGAAGAAAAAGTCGCAAGGACTCAAGTTTGGCGAATAAGGCCGCTGAGGAGCCGCAGGAATGTTGTTACTGGCCAAAACGCGTTTTTCGAGATTGCAGTGTGACTCATCGCATTGACGTGATGCAACACTTAGTTGTTCTGAAGTTAGGTCCCCCATGAAAGACTGCTTTTCAGCTGCCTCTCGCCAGAAGTGTTGGTAAACCGTTTGACCTAAAATGCACAAACTCATTGTGGACTGGCTATAAGAAGAAAACAGAACAACATGCATGCGTGCTTTAGGTGTGGGCGAGCCTGCAATCTCGATAAAAAGGTTTTCCGCCAGTTTAAGCATTTCTATGGCTCATCAATCTTCTTATCCGCCAGACTTGAGTCCTTGTGGCTTTTTCCTCTTCCAGAAATTCAAAAATCACCTCAAGGGAACTCATTGTGGGACACTAAAAAACATCCAAACAGCTGTCACCGACCAGCTGAAGGCTACTCCACTATCTGAGTTCCAGCAGTGATTGGGAAAACCGTCTTTTTTATTTGAACAGAGTTTTTTTTTTCATTTCTCTGGTAGACCCTACTATGTAAATAACTGATCAATGTAAACTTAGTCATTGGTACACTATCTAAACTCAGCGCCTCTAGATGCCATAAAGAGAGCCCCTTTCATATTTCAGCGCATTAAGTTGATTAGAACAGAAAATAGCAATTACAGTTTGCGTGAAGCACGAGCTCATATTTCAGAAGTTGGAAGGTGAAATTAAGGACAATGAACCTCAATAACTACAATGGTGCAATATACGTATGTGAACACGATGTAAAACGAGGTAGAATAAAACACCTACCTACGCTTCATTTGTCCACAATTGTATTACAAAAGACGTGAAAAACTCGATTTCAAAAGGACCCTTGAAACGAATGTCTCTAGAATTATATCAGCTGATGTGCTCCTTACATGATACTGGGCGATTTTGGCATATTATTCAATAATAAACCATTGTAATCGCTCTTGAAAAAAAAAATTCTAACCCCCCTGAAAATTTCATGGTTTACGTTTCAAAGGGTGTAGAATCCGAATCTGCAATAAAAATTTTCCGTCCGTACGCCGTACGCACGATTTCTCCCAAACGGCTGAAGCAAAAAAGCTGAAATTTTCAGAAAAAAATCCATATTGGTCCGACAACGCCCCAATTCTTTAGCCAGCACTCTCACTTAATTTAAAGTGCCCTTTAAGGGTTGTCAAAATTTTGTAAAATCTCTAAAAACCTCAAAAAAAGTCGAAGCGGCTTAAATTTGGACTCTTTTTGAAGAACATTCCATGAGGAATCGAATGAGCCCTTCCCCAGGTTCGTAGCTCAAACCATTCCCGATATACGGCCCGATTTATGGTGCCAACATTTGCGTTTTTTTGGTTTGTTATTGTTTTTGTTTTCATCGCAGTAACCTAGTGATGTAGTAATGTGAATACTGGAGTGAACTCCTAAAAGGCTTTGTAGCCGATACACGGGTTGAAGCATTCTGATAACCATAAAAAAACGCTGCAAATTCTTTCACTGGGGTTTATTATTCAATTGGCTTGCGTTCATGATTTGAATTTCTACTAAGTTCTGGAGTCTGCGTGTTCCACAGGTTCAAACCATTCCCATGGCCCGATTTATGGTGCCAACATTTGCATCCACATTCACTACGTCACTGGTTACTGATAGACATTCTCTCACTGATTTTTCATTGAATTTCAGGAGGTGCGTGTTTCACACAATTTCATATGATCAACTGATCAATCCAAATAGGTATTTTGGTTGAGAACAGATTTACGTGTTCTATGCATATCTCCTGAAATTCAATAATCGCTCGATCACCTGTGAAACACGCACACTCCAAAGCTTGGTAGAAATTCAAATCACGAACGCAAGCCAATTGTATGAAAGCCAGTGAAAGAATTTGCAGCGTTTTACTATGCCCATGCACGTTACATTCACAAACTTGTTTCTGTTATTCTTCCTGTGAAATTTCCAGCCGTTACAGGAGCAAACTAGTCTGGGTGGGCTTATTCGATTCTTTGAAGGCAGATGTCTCAATAACAATAGTGTTATTTATTTCGGAAGTTTTGGGCATTGCAAATTCCCGAAATTCAGTCCCTACTAGACACCAAATGTGATTTTCGATTGAAGTTTCATTAAGTCTGGTCCAGTAGTGTCGGAGAACAGTTCTGGTGGGATATTTTAAATTTGATTATCGGATTCTACACATCTTTAACAGTAAAACAATAAATTTCGAGGGGTTAAAATGGTTTCTCTGTTTAATAGAAAGGTTCATCATTGAAAATAATAAATCAAAATTTAAAAGAAATTAGACTCATTAATTTATTCCATGGTAGGTATTTTCACCATAGTAGGCAACAGTCCCCCTTGAAATAAGGCTATGTACAATGATAGGCAGTAATCATCATTAGGTAACTGAAGGTCATTTTGTTTGGACCGTATAATATCCATTAGCCACTTAGCGATAACCACTACTCCGACATCATCGTGGATTGTGCAATGTCACTCCCGTGACTCTCATACATAAAACATAACATCTACGACTTAGTCACCTTGAGCTTCAGGAATCTTCAATTGGCTCATACGTAAGCCGTATCTCCCGTATTCCCACACAGGTTTTATACAGAAGAAAACCTTGTATTCCAAAATAGCTCGCCAATTGGAGAGCAACGTGATCCATGTAAAGCGCCATTTGCTGAATCAACCAGTTGTAGACATAATATGTATTATATATTAATACTAAAATGGAACCTGCCGGTCAACACATTTGACGTTTTAATTCACTAAAGCTTGTTTCAATTATAATAATCGAAAGAATGGTTGGGCACTTCATCAACTTAACTCTTGAAAAATCCGTGAAATTGCTCTAGTCTTTGGTGTTCTTTCTCTGAGATGAGCTTCACATTTGCTCGCGCTCAGGAGTCAAATCTGATAAACCGAGGTGCTTTCCACCAATTAAATCCTTCCCAATAGTTTTTTGCAATGTTTAAGGGTGTATTATTTATTTAATACGGGCAAGCCCAATACAACTAAAGAATTAAATTGCACATATATACAGATAAAGGATGGAGAAACAGAGTCATGAAATGAATTTTTCTACGTTGCTTATTATTGTTTTTTTAATTCGTGTCACTGGTTCAACGAAGATGTCCATTTCGGGGCACTCATGGAGGATCCGGTTCATGATTAGCGGCACTCTGGATAAAAGGGCGTTGTATAAATAATTAGTGGGAGAGAAGGATGTCCAGAAGAGATGTTGATTTCGCGAGCCCAAGCGGGGGACAAGAAACTTGATCTCAGAAAGCTGTGCAGGTGCGTCCACCGTTCCCCTGACCAATCCCAGAAGAAAACTCACGTCCGCCAAGAGTCTGCGAGCTGAGGGATTTAGCAGGTCAACTTCTGCAGCCAGCGAGTCGTAATCAAGCTCATCCTGCGCAATGTGAAGTTTATAACCAACATATCTCAGAAACTTGCGATGAACTCTCTCGATCTGTCTAGTATGGCACTGGTAATACGGGTTCCAGACGACCGAAGCATACTCCAGAATTGGAATCACCAGCGCTTTCCAAATGGTCAATATAGCTGGTACACAGTTGAAATCTCTGGTATTCCGCTAGTTAAATCCCAAGACCCGCATCGCACTGCTAGAGATAGCCGAAATATGGTCCGAGAACGAGAGATGACAGTCAAGAAGCACACCCAAGTCGCGAGTGGCATCAACCCGTCTTAATTGGTTATCGCCGATCATATAGCGGTGGGTTACTGGAATCTGGGAGCGGTGGAAGGTCATTATTGTGCACTTCGATGGATTGAGAGACAAACCAGCCGATGGGCACCAACGCATGAGGGCATCAAGATAGATAATGAGATATACAGGCTGTGTCACTAAAACCGTAATTTCTGGGGTTAAAAGATATACTTTTCTTGAATCTGCATGTGTTTGACAACGGTCTCAAACGGTCAATGGTCTGCAGTGCATAACAACTTTGTTTTTTCAAATGAGAACCCCCATTTTTTTATTACGTTTTGGATTTAACGCTCGATTACAAGAAAATTTGACCCCTCAATCGATTTTTTGGCAGCGCTCAGAGCGGGGGCTCAAAGATGCACAAGCGCAAGCAGCCCTGCTACAACCGTTGTTTATGGGCAAAATACAATTTTTCTTCGTAATCTGCGTAATTTCATTGAAAATATTAAGTACATTATTACATTTGATTTGATTTTGTATGAAAACCTAGCCCGATAGAGCAAAACTGAAAACAGATTTGAATTTAGAGCACTCATATTATATATATATGCAGGTGAAAAAAAAAAAAAAGTTTTATTTTGTAGACCTGTGATATTTGTGTAGAAATCATCATCATATTCCTGATTCAACTTCTCAAGCCCAACATTTTAGCAACGTAAACAAACTCTTGAGTATTTGTCATGTGAGAAACTCCTTTCAAAGATGGAGAAATCGAATAACCTACCCCGAAAGCGAGTTCCGTACTTTCACCACCGAATTAACTGGGAATTTCGGGGAGTTGTCCATTACTCCCTTGGACAGTGCAGTTGATCAGTGCGGAACGCTCTACTTCTAGGAATCGCGCTGCCTCTATAAAATTGATATTCGTTGTTCTTCAGAGCTCTTCAGGTAAGTGTTCTAGTAGTGAATAGTGTGAATAGTAACTATATGTCCCCAGGTTGCGCCATAGTTTACGTAAGAGTGTGTCGAAAAGTAGTAAACGAGTAATTCAGTACGAACAGCAATCGTTCAATGTAATGCATGACAAGATGAAAATCACCGTGAATTCTGAAAGGTATGTGGGTATGCTTCTTGTTAAAAAACGCTACAAATTCTTTCACTGGTGTTTATTATTCAATGATTCATGATTTGAATTTCTACTAAGCTTTGGAGGTGCGCGTTTCAGAGGTGATAGAGCGATTATTGAATTTCAGGAGGCACACAAATATGATCAACTGATCAATCCAAATAGGTATTTTGGTTGAGAACCGATTTAAGTGAAATGCATATCTCCTGAAATTCAATAATCGCTCTATCACCTGTGAAACATGGACACTCCAAAGCTTAGTAGAAATCCAAGTTACTTAGTTACTAAGTTGCTTAGTTTATTATTGAATAATAAATCAAAATAACTAAGCACACTTGCTACACACTCAATTCTATTTTCTATTCAATTTTATAATTGTATAGGTGCTTATTGTGTACTAAATGTACACGGACGTGTAAATTAGTGCAGTTGTCTGGTTGAAAAATTGGAATCCCACCCGATCTACCTCTTTCAACGAGTGAGCAATCACACTAGTGTTGTACACTATAAATGATTGAGCTGCTTTATCACCATTTGGTGATTTTCAACTAAACCGTCGTGGTGAGAGAGAGTTTCCAAGGATACGTCCGATAATAGAGGCTCCGTGTGGCCGGCTCTTCACGAAATGGAGGGGAGCGGCCCATGATGTGCCGGCTGGATATTCCCTACTACCCGTCGTCTTTCATCTCACAATTCAACCGCACCGGCTGGTGAAACCAACGGCACTCCTCCCACCTAGTTCCCAACGTTAGATAGCCCAACAAACAACACCCAACATTCTCACATCGATCGAACCACCATTTCGGAGTCTATCAGGCAAGTAAGTTTGTTATTTACTTTCCTATTTAAACCAAGTATCTTAGTTTCTCATTTTAAACTGCCTATTCAACTAGGAAATGTCTTAATAACTCATATCACCATCCCATTTACAGAGGCAGCGGCATGTTTATCTCTTAATGCCTAGTCACCGTTGCTCCAAAGATTCAAATGTATTTCACCACTATCGTGTAATAAAATCGTTTTCAAGTGACTCTCATTCGCCGTCATTTCGTAATACCAGTTACCTCTTAGAGATCGTTTTTGGCCGGTTTTGCAGCGTTTCAACATTATATGAAAACTTGCTTCGTCATCGTGCATGATAACCACCTACAACAGCTGATGAAAGGATTCTGTAACAGGATTCATATAACGAAATGGAGTCTCCTTTCCTGCTATCTCTTGTACTCACCTTAAACTGAATTTCTGCCTGGAGAATTGGGAAAAACACTATTGAGGGTGTCGAAAAATCATTTGATTAATTTAAAAGCTGGAATAACATCTATCGATCAGGAAAACATTTTTTTTTCTCTTCTAAATGAAGTGACAACGTATAGCAGAGGAAAAAGTTAATTATGCATAAGGTTGTGATTTTTTTTTTCAAGTTTTAATACAGTTTTAGACTGTTTCATTGGTTTTATTTTTTTAAATTTTGCTTTTTGTGGTTGGAAACAAGAAACTGTAAGGTACTTGGTTGATCATTTTATTATTTTTCTTCTTACTTAGATACCCCTGTTTTGAGGGCTCATAATCTGATTAAAATCGACAAGAAATGGTTACATTAATTTGTAATTAAGAAAAATCTAACTCTTTCAGGTTTGCGAGGTTATTTGTCGCAGAATCAAAAGTTATTTTCCTCACCATTTTCTTCACTCAAGCTCTAATTCAGTTGATAATGTGTATTCATATTATGACTGTTGGTATTTGTTAATAAGTAGAATTTAGAATAAATCGATTTATCAATTATAATTTAGGTATGAGCAGGAAGCATACATTACATATGAAACAATGATTATTAATTGTTTTATTAATTTCTGCATGCTCTTAATTATCTGTGGACTCGCAGAAAAAGTGGAGTTTTTGGGGAATAGGATTGGTTCGTTTGTACCTTCAAGAACGCAACAAGCACAAGCTTAGTGCCGGTCTAGGGAGATAAATGCGGATGCTAACCTCTTAGTTCATCAGCCAGGAGGAAACAATCAACTAAAGTTTTACCTGTACAAAAACAAATATGGCAATACATTTATATTTAATCTCGAATTTGAACGTTAAAGCAAATACGAAACATATTCAGGTGGTGTTCTTCATAATTTCCCCGTATTTTAAGAGGTTTCTACTGAGCTTATTTCCTAAAAAGTGTGACATTTATTTAATTTAAACCCTGGGTTTTCAAATCTTTATTTCTAGATAAAATTATTACTGTCTGGATGCGATGAACATAATAAGATAACGATAATTCATTTTATGGAATAATTAGAATTTATTTGGAGCAAATATATCATTAGCAAACTGAATTAAACCTTTAGCAATTAGCATTAAACCTTTCGCAAATACAGATATGAAAGTAATTCATATCTGTATTTGCGAAAGGTTCAATTCTAATTGCGAAAGGTTTAACTTCAATTGCGAAAAGGTTAATTCAATTTGCTAAAAGTTTAATTTAGTTTGGCTAAGGGTTTAATTCAGTTTGCTAATGCTAAACATAGAGAATCCCGCACATCCTATTATTCTAATATTATAGCAGCATTACCGATCAGCAAATAGTTACAAAAACAATAATTGGAGTTAAATCCGTCATTTTCCCCACTTTATGCTACCAACAATGTTTTCCACTGTAGATAAATGTATATATACATGAATTCAATATATATATTGAATCGATATCGAAGACACGAAAATTCCATGTATTAAAGCTATTACAACACTATTTGGAAATAATATTGATATTTGTCAATAATATTCTTTTTAGACCTTATCAACCAGACCGTGAAGATCCCAAGAAAAGAAAATGTCGGTGTTGAATGCTCTTACCCTGGAAAATCCAGTGTTCAAGTCTTACCTCTTCTACAGTTGTATACTTGTTCTGAAAGTGTTGCTCATGGCACCACTGACGGCACGACAGCGATTTGCGAAGAAGGTAATTATCCACATTGTGATTTATCTCTCAATTATGCCCGAGAATTCAATGTTGAAGCATTATTTAGATCTATTATACTTCAGGACATTGTTATTAGTTGCCTAGGTCAGATTGCGTGCAGAAACGGGGGAAAGATAATTGGTTTAGGGGCAATGATGGCATTTGCACACCTTTCTGCTGACCAGTACAACTTGAAGAGCAACGTCTGGTCTTCATCTACAATTGAAATTCGCAATTTAAAAAAAAACCACCCTTTTTAGTTTTTTTTTTGGGAATCTTTTTTTGTTCAATTAAGAATGCGGAATGATTATGGAATACATTTTAGGAGTTCAAAATGTCATAGCATGGATCGGTAACTGAATAATAAACTACGTTAAAATGAACGTGATGAGAGATAAATCATTGTTTTCACATTTCCAAATGATTTTCGTGATTTTTTGCCCGATCCAGATTTCAACCCAGCTATGTAACAAATTCAGGAAGTTTCACATTTACGATCGGTTGAAATAAGGCTGTAATCCCGATAAATCAAGTTTTGATTCATTCCAATATTATTTTTGGGGGGTTTCGCTTAAAAATCGGGGATTAAATTTTGATGTCAGATTGATGCTAAGGAGGATTAATGGGAAAGGATTCTCTAAACTCTCCACTGATTTCCGTAATTCTTATTTTGTTTGATTATTTTACCCTACATGCCAAATTATTTGGTTTCTCCTGAACACAATAATTATTCTCAGGATAATAAAATTTTTTACGTAAGAGAAGGCTATCCTAAAGTTGTGATGTTTGAGTATTTGTGATTCTTCCATTCCTATATGTAGGAGTAGATATTTCGTGATACTCGTACGTCTAGTAAAATCATGATCTATTTGCTTTACCTCCAAATTAAATACATAAACCAATAGTATGCAATATACGCTTTTATTTACCGTGTATTTTCATCCTCATATCGAATATCAACGTTCCTGGAGTACAGGAAACTAATTTAAATCATCAACTTATGTGAGTTGATCATAAAGCAAACGGGGATCCAATGAAATTTACGACTTTTTTAAATTCGTGCGTAATGTTTGATCGAGGTATCCAAATTCAGTTGCTCTATAAGCACCTTTGCATCCCAACACTACTGAAATAGTGAGCTCTGACACAAAAAGTGGATATCGCCGTTTAGAGTTCTTACGTATGTCATTAATTCCTCTCCCAGCAAAACGAAATTATGAAGCCTTCGATAGTAGTCATCTAGACCCTCTTGCATAATAGCTTCCTTTTTGTACTTCTGTCGTTGAGAAACAAACGGCTGCCAACGTTGTGACGCTCAATAGCCTCTTGAAATGGTTTTTGCAAGTCATGCCATTCTTGATTTTTGCAACGTTCGCTGACGTAATTTTAAGATAAGACCATGTGCCATATGAATGAAATCATGCGGTGAACTTGTGGGCCCGCTAAGCAGTTATGAAGTTTGAAGATGACGTAGCTTATTCGCTTCAGTATCCCATAGAAAATGGAAAACCAAACTTTTTCATTCCCACACAGCACAACAAACTTGTTCCCAGCTTGATCCAAACCTAGAGAAACTAGCATTGTTGTTCTAATTAATAAGCCTAAGCTTGGAACCAGCTTGTTTTAAGCTTCGAAGTTTATTTTTTCATTGTTTTAAAGAATGTCCAAGGATCACAAGCTAACAGTTACAATTTCAAGCTTATAGCAAGCTATATAAGGCAAGGCCTAACTTAAAAATGTTTAACGCTCATTTTGTGAAGATTAGACCTGCAAGGAGTTGACAGTATCATCGTGGCCATGCCAATCAGCATCCAGAGGGTTAAAAACAAGGCTAGGCTAAAAACATGTGCAAAGGTAATTCACAACAGTTATTTACAGCTTCGAATAATTAGGGCCTACCACCTTTATAGTACATATGTTTTAGCAAGTTTGACATAATACAATAGAGCCTAGACCCGACTAGTATAAACAACTGTAGCTAATTCAAGAAATTACAAGAAATTTGATTTGAATTCTTGTTGACGAATACTAATAGCCTAAAACTTTTAAAATTTTTCTGCAAGACAACACTAATCAAATTACTTGATTGATGGTACTTCAAACCTAAACCTGGCCATGTTTATGCTCTGTTTATTGAAACATTGTAGCTAATGTTTAATAAAAACCTAATAATTTAAAGCTTATTTCAAACCAACAGTTTCACATAAAATGGCCAATGACTTAATTACGTTCTTTAGCAAGAGAATTTTTGGATACGTAGTGGGATAAAGTTAGTTAACCTAATTTCCTAAGAAAGATTAATGAAATAAATCTTGAAAAGCCAAATTACCAAACTAATACCACCAAACATAAACAAACAATAGAATAAACCAAAATCCGTTAAAACGCAACTTTTGGAAGGCAACTTTAAAGTAAAGGGAGAAACCAAAGGCTTAGTTTAAGTTATGACAGAAGTTTGAAGAACACTGTTACATGATTAGTCAAAATTGTTAAGCATCTTGATTGAGATGACTGGGTTGCTTCGAGAAAAAGAAAAAAAAGATTACAGTAAAATAACGAAAAAGGAAAACCAAACTTTGAAGTAAATATAGAATCGAAAAAAGGTCAAAACAATACAGATTAAGTAGTACGGTGCAGGGGATTGTTGAATAAATTCAGTTGTTGAAGACGAACAGTAAAATATTACGGTGTTCCTGGTGATTTATGTCGGTGCATGGAAGTTAAGTGATTGAAGTAATAGGGGGGAGACTATTTTGTTATGGAATAACTTATAAATAAAAACACAATCAGATACTTGGCGACGGCTCTCCAAAGTGGAAACACCAGTCTGATGCACAAAATTGTCATAACGAAAATCATCCTAGGCCACTCCTTGCTTGAAAAGCAGGTAGCGAGCAAAATTACACTGGATTTTTTCAATCCGATCAACAGCGTTTGCATAAAAAGGAGACCACACGATAGAGCCGTACTCAAGTACCGATCTCACGAATAGTACACTCACGTAGTACAGCGCTAACAGAGCTTCACTACTCGTAAAATCTCTAGTGTACCGCTTCAAAAACCCCAGAGACTTCATCGCCCTCGAACACGTACTATCAATGTGAGGTATAAACGATAAATGCGAATCAAATATTATACCTGACCTTTCATGGTAGTAACACGATTCAAACTAATCTGATTTATTTGGTAGTCGTATAGCGATGGAGTGGAAGATCTACTGAATGTGATTACTGCACAGTTGTCAATGTTCAGGAACAGGTTATTATCATTGCACCATACATTTAATAAATTGAGGGCATGCTGAATATTAACGGAATCAGATTCGGACGTAACCATAGAATAAAGTTTTAAGTCATCAGCAAAGAGTGAAAAGTGGACATTCCCAGGAAAAATTGAAGCAATGTCGTTAATAAAAATTAGGAAGCAAAACGGGCCAACATGGGAACCCTGAGGAACACCAGTGGTTGCAGCAAAAGAGTATGAATGAACAGATTTAAGCTTCACTATTTGAAAACGATCAGAAAGGTAACTAGAAACTAATTAAAGACAGATCAAAGAAATAAATAAACTATAACTAAGACTACATAGTGCATAAGGTTATACATAGCTATGTGAAACAATGCTACGGCAAGATAGAGGTCAAGCTGTACAAGATATTTATAGAATCTGTTCTATGATAGGTCTGTACAATATCCTAGATTGAACGGCAACCCAAATTGAAGGGGCCATTAACACTGTTTTTGAGGTTTGACGTTTGATAAAATTCTTGTTGACATTACTCACACGTTGTACACTTTTCACGCATTTCTGCATCTCTTAAGAAGGCAGCAGTTCCAGGTGCAACGCAACAGACAGGCAAAGTTCAAGAAATTTGATCTTGTTACATTATATTGAAGATGATTGGAAAACAAACCGCTGCAAAACATCCAAGCGGTTTGAACAGCCACATCTGTAATGGAAAAACTATCCACAACTTCATTCTTGAAAAAGTTGCTAAATACCCGACCGACTTCTTTACCTGTTGACACTCGATTTTCATTCCATTTCACTCGATGCTCATTCTCATCCAAAACTTCCGCGAACTGTTATTCCTACCTAGTGGTTTTAAGCCGGTTTCCTCCTACCATTAAGTCTATTTTCTGAGAGGGAGGAATTATTATTTCTCTTTGGTAGCTAGTTAACAATTGTCTGTCATGACTGTAAATCTGTGATCAACTTGAATATTCTACATGCATTAATCTACTCAAGAATCAGATGGATCGGGATATGTCACATGAACGTCACCTAACACTAAATAGCACAGATGTACCAAGCAATCCATAGTATGTACATGATGTCTTATATACTTAGAAGGGAAAACTGAGTTCAAGACAATGGCATAGCAATCAATTGTTATAGCGAGATGGAAATCCCCATTTCGATTCCTTAGTATTTAGTACTTCCGATTATTTATAACTTTCCTCTTGTTTGTTTGAAATTTAGGTGTTCGCCACTCCAGAAGACTACAAATTCAACTCGCTCCCATCAAAGGGCCAAAAAACTGATGAAGATGTCGAAAGAGTGAGAAGGTAATACAATATTTGGAACATTTTAGATTATACTGATTGGTTGCTATTACAATGAATGGTCCACATTCAGAAATATCTACCAAGTTGGGAATATGAATCCATTTTTCCTAGGAAAATCTTGTTGTATATCGATGCTGAGTTGTACTGTTCCAATCGCAACTGGAATAGTAAAGATAATGACTTCAAAACTTTGTAGAAACTTGAATTGTTACATATCTCAAAAATTGTAGCCAAAAAGACGGGAGTAAAAATATTGTAATATTTAAGCTATTCTTGAAGATTCATCAAAACCAGGTGTATTTACGTATATGAATGATTTTAAAAAGTTGGGTGTTCTTCGGTACTCCCCCTCATTTTCAAACGCTCGTCGCTTCATGAAATTCTAACAAAGATTTGATGTTGAGGTGATTTTTGGAAACTTCAGTTTGTCTAGTTTTATGTCTAGTAAACCTCAATTTATCAGAATTAGATAGTAATGGTGAATTATTCAATCGAAAAAAGTGGGGGGGGGGGGGGGGGAGTATCGAAGTATTTGCCATGTCAAATTCTTCGGTACTCCCCCCCCCCCCACGGTGAAAACAGTATTTTCGACTAACAATATCGCGTCTCAACCTCTTAACTTTCGATCAAAGTATTTCATCGCTCTATAACTCATATCTGTACGTTCCCAAACACCCCTTCCTGTGAATTCCTTTTTAAAGATAAGTTCTCACCAGAATTGCGACTTCCACCCCTTCCACAAATTTCACAGAGAAAGGCTGATAAAATGTTGAGGATTTGTATAAAAATTATTTTATTTTAAATGAAGGGTCTATTCGATTATTTATGTAAAAGTAGCATTATATGGCTTCATTAGGATTGTAAATTGATTTGATGAGAGAAATGAATTCTTCGAATGGGTCTTGGTTATCGTACCTAAGAAAATTGAATCGTAAAATTCATTTTGTTGTTAGTTGTCTCACATTTCATCCTAATAGCTGAATGAAAAGTTGCTTACCTGACGTTCCTTCTCCACAAGAATTCACAAAGGTGGGAGTGAAGGTCGGTGATCCCGCCTCCATGTATCTTTTTAATCTACGGTAAATATCAACTAGTAAGCTTGCTTATCTCTAAACAACAATTCACAGGAACGGGGGTGTGAGGACGTGCAGGTATGAGATATTGAGCGATGAAATCGTTTTATCTAAAGTTAAGAGGTTGAGACGCGATATTGGTAGTCGAAAATACTGTTTTCACCGTGGGGGGGAGTACCGAAGAATTTGACATGGCCAATACTTCGATACTCCCCCCCACTTTTTTCAATGCCGAATTTGGCTTTCACAAAGTTGTTGTTTCAAAATATGAACACACACATCAAAAAGTAGACGAGCTGAAGTTTCCAAAAATCACCTCAACATCAAATTTTTGTTATAATTTCATGAAGCGACGAGCGTTTGAAAATGGGGGGGGGGGGGGAGTAACGAAGAACACCCATAACGTTTATATAACGTTAATTTAAAACGTTAAATCGTTACACAAAGGTTCATTGTTTCTGAATAAGAATAAGAAATTGATTCACTGTTTCTGAATAAGAATATGAAATTGATTCATTGTTTCTGAATAAGAACCTTCCACGAAAATCACTGATATATGTATATTAAGGCGTCGTCAGTGGTATGTTATCTAAACTAGGCATCCCACGCCTTCATATCTTAAAATTGTATTCTAGGCGCCTGTCGGTGGGGTTGCAGGAAAAAAAAAAAACACTTCCGAAAACACACGCTTAAGAATAATTTATTTGCATTATCACACTATTAGACTATATTTACACTTTATACAGATCAGCTTGTAAGACTTCCAATGTTATACCAACTATACCTTTCTTTGGTTTGGTTTATTCCTGTTTTTACTCTATTAATTACTATGATTATTTATATACAGATATGAAAGGTCAAGAAATACTAAGTGCACAAGATTTCGGTAATAAATGGAATTTTTATTCAATAATTGTATTAATTGCTCCAAGAATAGCTACGGGACTGTTATTAACCACAACGTGGATACGATCCAAGTATTCCTTTGATATCGTTATTTTAATGGAATGAAGTAGGGGTTTTTAAGTATGGAGTTTGGTTATTAAGATGGATAGGGGATTTTTGGTATCAGTTTGATTTAAATACAATAATAATTCTGAAGCAGGTTACCTTTTAGGTCGAGTGCAGGGAAGAGAGAGGCGCAAAGGAGAGAGTGGCGGGAGTTGGGCGCTTTGCTATCTCTCTCTCACCTCCCCACAGCCACCAATGAATGAGAAAGGAGTAGCTTTGACTGAATACGAGGAATTCCCAATTTGTATTGATGTGAGGTAAAAGGATAAATAAAAAGCTGACCTGGTGATTGGGGGAGAAAAAATGAGGAATGGTCGGCAACAGTTCTCCCGCTACTTAGTATTGAAAATACAACAATGAGCGAAAAACGCTGCAAATTCTTTCACTGGGGTTTATTATTCATTTGTAAATTTCTACTTTCTTTCCTTGCTTTGGAGTGTGCGTGTTTCACAGGTGATAGAGCGATTATTGAATTTCAGGAGATATGCATAGAGCATGTAAATCTTTTCTCAACCAAAATACCTATTTGGATTGATCAGTTGATCTATCTGTGTGCCTCCTGAAATTCAATAATCGCTCTATCAAAGCTTAAATCATGAACGCAAGCCAATTGAATAATAAACCCCAGTAAAAGAATTTGCAGCGTTTTTTTAATGGTTATCAGAATACTTCAACCCGTGTATCGGCTATAACCCTTTTAGGAGTTCACTCCAGTATCCACATTACTACATCACTACATCACTAGGTTACTGATATCAAAACAAAAACAATAATAAACCAAAATAACGCAAATGTTGGCACCATAAATTGGGCCGTACATCGGGAATGGTTTGACCTACGGACCTGGGGAGGGGCTCATTCGATTCCTCGTGAGGTCCAAATTTTTGACTTTTTTTGGGTTTTTAGGGATTTTACAAAACTTTGACAACCCTTAAAGGGCACTTTAAATTAAGTGAGAGAGCTGGCTCAAGAATTGGGGCGTCGTCGGACCAACATGGATTTTTCCTGAAAATTTTAGCTTTTTTGCTTCAGCCGTTTGGGAGAAATCGTGCGTACGGCGGACGGACGGAAAATTTTTATTGCAGATTCGGATTCTACACCCTTTGAAACGTAAACCATGAAATTTTCAGAGGGGGTTAGATTTTTTTTTCAAGAGTGATTACAATGGTTTATTATTGAATATTAAACCAAAAGTGAGAAAGCGTTCAAGAGGCAATGTAAAAGTACATTTAATACATTGATATGTTGAATGTCAATTTCAAGATGCTGCTGATCTTCGGGAACTAAATTTGAACTTTTATACATATGATAAATGCATCTAACTGGAAATGTTTCATTTCAGAGCTCACTTGAACGATTTGGAAAACATCACTTTCTTCTTCGTGGCAGCTTTTGCTTACGTCCTGACAGGACCCAACGCCTGGCTGGCCAACACCCTGTTCAGGTCGTACACGCTCGCCAGGATCGCTCACACGCTGGTGTACGCCGTCGTTGTCGTGCCCCAACCCGCCAGAGGAATCGCTTGGGCTGTTGGTTATTTCATTACGATTTATATGTCTGTGATGTCAATCAAAGCTTTTTATTAGATTACCTAACTTCTAAGTTTCAAATGTTGACTGGATTTTGCATCCTCCAGAGACTGTATTCTATTGAAGTGTTTCGGCCATTTTGCATTAATTATCTTAAATTCTGTCAAATCATTTGAAGAAGGTACCTGTAATAAATATTAATATTATATACTATTTAGTAAGATATTGTTGTTTTCAGTTGAACACTGTTTCAGGCGGAAAAGATCAAATTAGGCTAAAAAGAATGTTTTTAATATGAGTCATTCTGATGATTTACATTTGATGAAAAACTGAATCATAACTCTGAAATACATATTTTTTACAAGTATGTTTATGCGATTTTGGCAGTATTAGATCATCAGGTACCACCAATTCATACAAACTACATATCCGCAAAATCCTAGGGAGGGAATAATGATAAAAAATGTAAGGGATTTGTTACTTATTTGTGTTGACATTTGAATTCGATTAAATTCGGAGAGAACCGCCATGGGAGAAATCCCTCAACTTTCATGAAGATGAACGGGTGTACGGACGTTGAATACGAGTGAGGATAGCTCAGAAACATAGAACACGACGGTTCAGATGATTGGGTTTGTAAATTTTAAATGAACTTTAAAGGGAAATGGAGTTATAGTGATGATCTTCAGAGAGATCACGTCAGCAGATTAACTACCATAGAACATTAGAGACGAATTGCATAGCAAATGAGTGGATGTTGTCAGAGGGTGACCTACAACGTACTTACCATAACTAAGCTACTGACATAAGTCGAAAACGTAAGCTTTCACTGGGGTTTATTCATGATTTGAATTTCTACTAAGCTTTGGAGTGTGCGTGTTTCACAGGTGATAGAGCGATTATTGAATTTCAGGAGATATGCATAGACCACGTAAATCGGTTCTCAACCAAAATACCTATTTGGATTGATCAGTTGATCATATTTGTGTGCCTCCTGAAATTCAATATATCACGTGTGAAACACGCACACTCCAAAGCTTAGTAGAAATTAAAATCATGAATGCAAGCCAAATTAATGAAATTGAATAATAAACCCCAGTGAAAGTATTTGCAGCGTTTCATGCATATCAGAATACTCCAACCCGTGTATCGGCTATAAACCCTTTTATGAGTTCACTCCAGTATCCACATTCACTACATCACTAGGTTACTGCGATCAAAACAAAAAACGCTGTTGTTTTTGTTTTGATCGCAGTAACCTAGTGATCTAGTGAATGTGGATGCAAATGTTGGCAGCATAACATCATGCCATAATGGTTTGAGATGCAGACATGGAGAGAGGCTCATTCGATTCCTCATGGAAAGTTCTTCCAAAAATGTCCATATTTAGGCCGCCTTGACTTTCTTTGAGGTTTTTACGGATTTCACAAACTTTGACATAAAGGGCACTTTAAATTAAGTGAGAGAGCTGGCTAAAGAATTGGGGTATTGTCAGACCAACATGGATTTTTCCTGAAAATTTAAGATTTTTTGCTTCAGCCGTTTGGGACAAATCGTGCGCACGGCGGACGGACGGAACATTTTTTATTGCAGATTCGGATTCTGCACCCTTTGAAATGTAAACCGTGAAATCCCTAAACGATTACAATGTCTATCATTGAATGTATAAACAAAATGCATCAGTTCTGACTAATGAAGCATATTATCAATAGCCAAACACTATCAGATAGTTGAAAGATTCTTTTAACACTAGATGCCGTAGCATACGATGTGGATCTTGATTTGGACTCTTATCAGTTCCCGTTCGTGGTGGTAGTATGAGGCAATGGCACAGCAGCAGCTTTATTTGGTATAAGATAGTGAAAGACTTTCCTAATCTTGATGTATGGGGTACAACATCCACACTTCCTCGTAAAATTTACACATTTATGTGCTTTCTCCATTTTGAAGAAAGATATGATAGGTATTCAAAATCAACCCAAAGTGTACCAGTACTCAAGGACAACGGTGTAGACAAAATTTTGTTGCCGAAATTCGAGTACTTATTGTGCCCCCACAATAATACGATGTATAAATCTCTAGCAATATAATAAATGTTGATTTTGGTTTATTATTCAATAATAAACCATTGTAATCGCTCTTGAAAAAAAAAATTCAACCCCCCTGAAAATTTCATGGTTTACGTTTCAAAGGGTGTAGAATCCAAATCTGCAATAACAATTTTTCCGTCCGTCCGTCGTACGCACGATTTATCCCAAACGGCTGGAGCAAAAAATCTGAAATTTTCAGGAAAAATCAATATTGGTCCGACAACGCCCCAATTCCTTAGCCAGCTCTCACTTAATTTAAAGTGCCCTTAAGGGTTGTCAAAGTTTTGTAAAATCCCTAAAAACCTAAAAAAAAAAGTCAAGGCGGCCTAAATTTGGACTTTTTTTGAAGAACTTTCCATGAGGAATCGAATGAGCCCTTCCCCATGTCCGTAAAACCATTCCTGATTTATGGTGCCAACATTTGCGTTATTTTGGTTTATCATTGTTTCTGTTTTGACTGTAGTAACCTAGTGATGAACGTGGATACTAGGGTCAACTCCTAAAAGGGTTTATAGCCGATACACGGGTTGAAGTATTCTGATAACCATAAAAAACGCTGCAATTCTTTCACTGAAAAACTATTATTCAATTGGCTTGCGTTCATGATTTGAATTTCTACTAAGCTTTGGAGCGTGTGTTTCACTGGTGATAGAGCGATTATTGAATTTCAGGAGGAACACAAACATGATCAACTGATCGACCCAAATAGGTATTTTGGTTGAGAACAGATTTACGTGCTCTATGCATGCTCCTGAAATTCAATAATCGCTCTATAACCTGTGAAACATGCACACTCCAAAGCTTAGTAGAAATTCAAATCATGTACGCAAGCCAATTGAATAATAAACCCCAGTGAAAGAATTTGCAGCGGTTTTATGTGTACGTTTACAACTTGGATCAAAAACTGCTCGAGCTATTCAAAAAATCCTCTCACCAATAGAAAGCTAGATTTTTTGAGTAACAGATCTGTACTACGTTTCCACAAATTTTTGCCTAATCTAAAATGTAACAATGTAACCAAAAGTATCAAAATGTAGCCTATAAAAGTCATTATTTAGCAAGGGCTGCAAGAACTATCAACAATATATCAAATAGAGCTTTCTATATTCCTAGTGCTCATGGAATCAAACCACAATAACGGATTTTGTTAAAATTATTAAGCTCAAATACATGTGGGCTCCAATAATGGTGATATTGGTAGCATGGTGCTAATCCTTATCAATTCAGATGATTTGATTAAAGAACTATTTACCTATGTACTTAAATGTAAAATCTTCTGTTATTCGGATCTGACATTTCATTTTTAAGTTATGACGAGTATGAAAATCCTCCGAAAAGGAAAATCTCATGGATTAAACAAACTGTCCGTCTTCTATTGATAAATACGTATTTAGGTTAAATGACAGTTTTTAAATTTTAAAATCAATCTTTCAGCAGTGATGAAATTGAAAAACCCACAGACTTTTGGCTAATATCATGAGCTAAGGAGTATCCCAAATCGTCTGTCTGAGCTCTATGGCCAATTTCTTTCCGGTTCACTAAAGATACAGACATTTTTTCAGTAAAGGTCCGAATAGAAAATGATTAACAGATCTTTTTCGATGAAATCCCTCACCTATTTTAGTGGCTAACTCAGGGAATGCCGGGTAAAGAAGATCAGAGTGTTGTAAATTAAGTTAGTACCACATCCCTGCACCCCTGTTCTGCTGATGTGATTGCAGTTGCAAAAACGAAGGATCGTCCGACTCAATTACCTCCCTCGAAAGTAAGTTTAAACGATTTTCATTTAGTGAGCTCAACATTTATAATGTGAGATAATGGACTACTGATGAGAATTGATAATAGCCTTATCTACGAAGAGGAAATGGCATCTCGTGCATTACCTGTTCTACCTTCAACTCTAGAGAGCTATGACTCTTCATTTAGTATTGAAGCTAGGTGTGAGTACTTTTAATAGTACTATCGATTGATGATTCAGAATTTAAAACATCCATATCGTCTACTTGCCACAATAATTGTTATTGATATTGTTCAATTATTGAACTAATACTTCTGTTACGTCCCCAACTACATCAGGATCAGTTCGGAGCTACGAATTTACGGTATCTAAATCGTAATTCATAATCAAAGTCATTTGAGAGAATGTTGTTCCTACATCTACAGGAAGAAATAGGAAACATTTGACTTGGAAAACAAGCTTTCACTAAAGGTAATAACGAAATAATCAGGGAATCATTAACGGATGCAAAATTTTATCTGGTGTTTCGTATTTAAGGCAGTATGTTATTAAGTAATGACGTTTTACAAAATGACTACTTTTGAAGGAGGCTTGTTTTTGCTCGAGCCTTCTCTACTTTTGGTTTATTATTCAATAATAAACAATTGTAATCGTTCTTGAAAAAAATAATTCTAACCCCCCTGAAAATGTCATGGTTTACGTTTCAAAGGGTGAAGAATCCGAATCTACAATAAACAATTTTCCGTCCGTCCGCCGTACGCACGATTTCTCCCAAATGGCTGAAGCAAAAAAGCTAAAAATTTGAGGAAAAATCCATGTTCGTCCGGCGACGCCCCAATTCTTGAGCCAGCTCTCTCACTTAATTTAAAGTGCCCTTTAAGGGTTGTCAAAGTTTTGTAAAATCCCTAAAAACCTCAAAAAAAGTCAAGGCGGCCTAAATTTGTACTCTTTTTGAAGAACATACCACGAGGAATCGAATGAGTCCCTCCCCAGGTCCGTAGGTCAAACCATTCCCGATCTATGGCCCAATTTATGGTGCCAACATTCACGTTATTTTGGTTTTTGTGTTGATATCAGTAACCTAGTGACGTTGTGATGTAGTAATGTGGATACTGGAGTGAACTCCTAAAAGGCTTTGTAGCCGATACACGGGTTGAAGCATTCTGGTAACCATAAAAAACGCTGCAAATTCTTTCACTTTGGTTTATTATTCAATTGGCTTGCGTTCGTGATTTGAATTTCTACCAAGCTTTGGAGTGTGCGTGTTTCACAGGTGACAGATCGATTATTGAATTTCAGGAGGAATGCATAGAGCACGTAAATCTGTTCTCAACCAAAATACCTATTTGTATTGATCAGTTGATCATATTCGTGTGCCTCCCGAAATTCAATAATCACTCTATCACCTGTGAAACACGCACACTCCAAAGCTTAGTATAAATTCAAATCATGAACGCAAGCCAATTGAATAATAAACCCCAGTGAAAGAATTTGCAGCGTTTTTTTTATGGTTATCAGAATGGTTCAACCCGTGTATCGGCTACAAAGCCTTTTAGGAGTTCACTCCAGTATTCACATTACTACATCACTAGGTTACTGCGATGAAAACATAAACAATAATAAACCCAAAAAACGCAAGTCTTGAAAGTACATTACGATAAGGCTAAAACCGGCCCGAATTTTGCTTACTTAAACAAAGAATTGAACCCTGTTTGAATATTATGTAATGTATATCGTTAGCCGAATAGAACCGAGCAGAGTTTGTTGGGCAACAGATTTTCATGGTTGAACACTATTCCCAGTTTTATTAAATAACCTGAAGACTCACTGATTCGAGAGTGACTTCCTCAATTCACGATGCGATTCTTTGCTCTCGCTCTGAAAAACCACATTCACTAAAACTGAAGGATGAACAATATTAACATATTTGGATGTAGATGAAGACTAATTAGAAACGGATGAAATGGTGTTCGGTACTGTGGAAAACTGCGTCGAACAAGAATTTACGGGAAGTATCAAAAAAGAAATGAAATATCTTTATTTTGATCAGTTGATACTGTAATTAAGCAGTGCCACAATATCACTAATGATAACGCAAGAACCTAACCTAAGAAAAAAAACTTACATAAGAACATTGGTAGTAGGAACACAACAGATCAGGTACCTTAATGATCTCATATTGCATCTCGTTAGAGAAATTTTGCGAGTGATTATTTGATTGCTTCCGAGTCCACCAAGGTAGCGGAAGCGTTGTTTTCACTTTCGGAATGTGAAAATTTTTTTGTCTCCAAAATCAAAAATTCCACTCGCATTTTGCGTTTTAGACCTTTCTGAACAATTTTGGTTCCGTGTCTGTCTGTGTGTGTGTCTGTCTGTCTGTCAGTAAATCCTTGTTAAGTACGGGCAAAACTACACGAAGTTATAGTCCGATTTTGATGAAATTTTCAGGGATTGTGCGGGTTGGGGTGTAGATGATCCCCTATAGGTTTCATGACCCCCGGATCAATAGTAGCCTCTGTGCATGCGCAAACGTGAAATCCTTGTTACGCGCATAACTCCGGGAGTTCTTGACCAATCTCGATGAAATTTTCAGGGATTGTTCGATTTGATGTGTAGATGGTCCCCTATGAGTTTCATGACCCCCGGATCAATAGTAGCCTCTGCGCATGCGCAAACGTGAAATCCTTGCCACAAGCATAACTCCGGGAGTTCATGACTGATTTCGATGACATTTTCAGGGATTGTTCGGACTGATGTTTTAGAAATGTCATAATAATTATTTATCACTTCAGTCATCTATCCATTCTGCGTCGATGTCAATTTTTATTATTAGGTATACGAGTATTTCATAGTTTGTTCAATAGTTGAACATGCATGTTGTGGATACGAGGAAGCTATGTGCCACACCCACTTGGCAGACGTTTTTGTTGTTCTGGTCGAAGTGGATCGTTTATGCGAGCTCAGCACAAAACAGGAATTACGAATAAAAAGTCTCAGGGAAAAATAGTAATCGTTAACCCAAACATGAAATGGTCTTCGCAAAGGGGGTGAGAGATACGTAAAAAATTAACCGTGCTCTGTGTCTGTCGCCGGCTACTTCGTTGTATCCGGACTGGTCTTTTTCAAATCTGCAAACCAATTTCTATCTGAAAAAAAAAAAAAAAAAAAAAAAAAAAACTATCCTCGTAGTGAAGGAAACGGACGTTGATAAAAACATGTTCCATTCAAACAAAAAATATGAAGGTAAAGTCGTGATTAATTTTTCTTCAAGTGTACAAAGGATCATCGTTGAAAATGGTGAACTAAAATTGTATGTGGGTACCTATTTATTTTGTTTATTACAAATAAATGAAGATATTTACAGATATCTATAATAATTAATTTAGGTTGGGTTTTTGGTCTGCGTTTTGATGTTTATACGTAATTTATCTTTGAGTGGAACTCCTTGTTAATGCATCACATCGATTTTATAGCACTGTTACGCAATGTTTCCACTTATTGGTGTCAGTTTTACTAAGCATTAAAGCCAGCATAAAAAAACTTATTCGGTAACTTAAATTATAATAAACTCAAATCTGACGGCGAATGTCTGTCAAGAAGTCAATGACACAGGCGTATGCTTCAACACTTTCCGTTTACAACATAACGTTTATTAAATTAGATGGTTTTTTGAAAACAAATCATACCAAATTGAACATAATCTATTTTCGCGAGGTATACTGTATGGAAACGAAAATAATATACAAGGTGTCACAGGAGTTATGCACAATCCGACTCCTTCCATTTCCGAACAAAAATGCCTCATAGCAATTTTTCGCGAGTTATTTGCGATTTAAGATTTTTTTAGTGTTTTCGATCTTAAGTCATTCAAACTATTATAACTCCCTCAATTTTGGAGATTGCTCAAATTTGATGACACCGTTGGAAAGAGCGTTAAATTTTCTTTCTATTTGATGTCAGAAAACATTTTTTAACTTGCATTGAAGACGTGCAATTGCTGCACGAAATGGCAGTTATGTCAAAATCTTGAAATCGCCTGTTTTTCATCTCGCCTAGAAAATCCATTAATGCTTGACGCAGAACTGTGCAGGCCTGGTAAAACATGCGCCAAAATGTCAGCTTTACAACGGTGTAGTCGTTTTGGTACTTAAAAATATTTTTAGTTAAGGAAATGGTGTTTAAATACAGAAAACGTGTGTTTTCTGTTAAAATTGAGGTTTTTCAAAAAGTCTCGACGAAAAAAGGTTGGAGGCGGGATATACGTAACTTTTCTCGCTGAGTCGAATGGTGACAACGCCAGACGTCTCAAGTGACGATTCAAGTTAGTTTTGTCGGATACATAAACCCGTTCGTTTGTGAACAGCGTCTACGGCATTTCTAAGCTGTCCGGCCAAAGTCAAGATAATCGAAGAGCCGAGAGAGGGCCAGACGTTCAAGTGACGACGAACAATATTAACTACCAATATTTTTTCCTCATACTATCCGACGTGTTCGGAAGGGTGTGAGTTGTACACGGGAAGAGTGTGACTCCCTTGCTGCTTCAGAAGCATTACCGTTGGCAAAAATGTACACAGAAAAATACTCACCTGAAAGCAACTCATCGGGAATGAGTTGTAGAACACTTAGGAGTCTGATTGTGCATAACTCTTGGGACAGCCTGTATGACTAAAAAAGACCTAATGTTTGAAAGTTGGGAAAGCCATGGAGGAGGCATTGCCGGTCAGGGAAAAAAGATGCAATGACCCGCACGACCCCCGGTCTTGAAGGAGGGGTTGCTTTGTGCGCCGTGCATTATCAACCCCAATCTGATTTGACATTTGGAATGTTGATAATTTGTTGTTTCTGACCAAATTCAGTTTTAGTTAAATGTTTGTTGACTCGAACATGTTATCTAGTTGTAGGACAATGGTAAGATATTGGGGTTTAAATCGAGTTCATATGAAGATGTATGTTCAATAGCTATAGCGCACCATGATGAATGGGAATATGAAATAGGGAAACCACGCTGAAGGAAATACAGCGAGGAAAGAGACGAAAGGGAATAGTTGGTAATGATACGGAAGCCTGGTTTGATAAGGGCCCATAGTGTCAGCAAAAAGATGAATGAAAATCAATCGCAACTCGTCGCAATCAAATTTGAGCAATCTCCAAAATTGAGGGAGTTATGACAGTTTTAATGACTTAAGATCGAAAACACGAAAAAAATCTTAAATCGCAAATAACTCGTGAAAACGAAGCCTCTGGCGAAAAATTGCTTTAGGTCATTTTTGTTCGGAAATGAGTTGTAGAACACGTAGGAGTCGGATTGTGCATAACTCCTGGGACACCCTGTATAACCAAAGAGAAAGCTAGCTGGAAAAAGAACAATAAACTAGTTCTGTGTTTCCGAACCCCAACAGTTATATTACATTTTGTTTACCGATAAATTTCCATTTACAAGGGGGAACACACATTTTTTTAACCTTCATGCCAACATTAATACCAACGGCACCAAATATACCAAGCAGTTGTTTGATTGTCAAATATGCAAAGCAGTTGTTGTTATTACTCGTAGGAACTATATAAAATAGTTGGGAAAATATCAACACTCGATATGAAGCACTTTTATTTTAAAATAAATTGAAAGCAATGCTGTTATAAGCAAGCAATTAAAAAGTACAGAGTTACCAATGAGTGTACAACAGGTTGCTTTCTTAACGCCCCTTCTCAACACATTTGCCTCTACCACTGAATAGGAGGGATTCTCAGCGCGCTACAGTGACTCCACTATGATCATTCGTTAACAACATGTCCAATTTTATATAAAGATCAACAAGTATTCGTAGCCGAAAGGCGTAGGAATTAACTGCCGTACAGAAGGTTCAGTGTTCGAATCCAGTAAGTTGGCAATTCGTGTAGATTTACGCATCATAATTCAGGATTTTACATCAAAAAGCAGAAACACCAGTGTTAACACAGATTCCGATCAACTTGTCTAACTAATCCATCCATCATCAGAAGGATTGGTTTAGGATATTTTTTATTTCTGAGATGCGAGCATCCAGGCCACCAAATTAGTTCTGGGAGAAACCAATAAACAAAAACTATGCAAAAATGAGGAAAAACGCCGTTTTGAACACAAAGCAAAGCACTGGCGAAGACAATCGGTGACACCCATTCACAGGTAAGGTGGTAGGTAGCTATGATAATTTGGAGCTTTAGAAAATGAAAATTCGTATCGGTTTCGTGGGTTCCTTTTTGACACGTCTCTGTAAAAACGTATTCTAAGTTGAAAAGTTGTGAATTCACAAGTTATCGATTCCCTAATCAACCCCTATTTTAGTTCGGTCTTTGAACACACAAAAACGGTGTATTGGATTATTTTTGCCTCCCTGTGTTGGTCGATACTCGAAGCAATGTGGAAACAACAGCCCAATATTCAAAAGATTCTGCGAAAGGTGAACGAGCTAAATAGTTTATAAAACAATCGCTGGAGTTCTCTGGGAATTCCTCCTCTTCGTGGGTCCATAGTAAGTTGCTCTACCTGTAGAATAATTCGATCACATCCACAACACACTTCGAAAGATTCCCCATGCTTGAAGAACTGTGCTTGAGTATAGAGCTTTAGTGAGAATGTCCACGGTTTGTTCAGAGCTGTAGACATATTCTAGCTGTATTAGCTTCTAAGAAACATTACCTTATATGAATGCATACTTTATATTTGGTTCGCTTTGTTAATTTATTGAGATTTAGCAAGGATGACGCTTTGATTATCTTCCTACATTGTAATATTGTTCTAGTCTCAACAGTAGGACTAAATTCTTCAAAGCAATGTTTTTAACAAAATTGTTTTTTAAATATCGCGCTTCGAATGATTATGTGGCAACTACGGATTGTTTTTAGTTACCCAGTCTTTAGTCACAGGGTTTCCATAAATGAATGCAGCATAACTGGATGAAGATTTAGACCATTCTAACAGCCAATACTTTTAAACGCTGCTCAAGCGAGGATTCTCAGCCGATTCATGCCATTCCTTTTTTGTCCAGTTATGATTTCGGACGAGTATTTAAAAATATTTCTGCTCATTCCATTTTTAACATGAAAGAGGGTGAAAGGAGGGGAAATTGCCATTAATCGTTTTCTTTTCTCTAGTTTCATCGGATTTTGTTGATTTCAAAACCCTTTTTTTTGTCAACCCTTGTTCTAGTCTTGTGCAACAACCCTCGAAGATTTTGAATTCTCTTCCATCCATTCGAACGCTGCTTATAGGTACAGCTCATACTGACGATTTTCCTAATTTTTTATTGCTCCTTTAGCAACGTTGGTCTTGTTTTTAATGTTCATTAACGGTTGGGGGTAAATGGAGGGGGTAATAGTGATAAATCTTTGTATTTACTATTTCCACGTTATTTTTTTCTAGCAAACCTCTCTTGTGCAACTAATCTCATACATTTTTAATTTGATGTAGTGATGGGAGGGGGGGGGGGGGGATGGCCGATTCATTCATGCAGTCCTCATACCTCAATTCCCAGCCAATTTCTATGCTTTTTTGTTCAATTAAGAATTTGGTCTAGTTTTAAAAAATACTCATTATCTGTTAATAATTAATAATAACGTTTATAAAGTGACCATATAAATACATTACCACTTACCAAAATGTTCTCCTTTTTAATTAGGATAAATGTGATTGGCGGGATATTTTAAAAAATGGTATTAGTAGATATACGGTTTTGTTGGTTGTTAGGAATACGTTTAGTGCATGGAAATTCATATAGGTACACTCAATACAGCTTTACATAAGGCAATCTAAATTTGTGATAACTCGTAATAACGACAATTTCGAAAATAAGTTTTCCACAATCGTTTGAAGCAGGGTATCGATATTATCAACTGAATTATTATTGTCAGGTCTGGATTATTATTATATTACGGTGTTATTCCTTTCAATATTATCGAATTTCTGGTAGTCTCGGTAAGTCTACAACGACTGTGGCAAGTGCCCCATTCGAAAAAAATGTTGTTTGAGAGCTTTAATAAATTTGGCCACCAGCTTGGCCTTAAACAGTTAATATGAATTTCGTTATGTTTATTGTATCACAACAATTTCACCTAATATTGTAACAAATGGTGAGTGAAATTCGGTCAGCGATTTGATTACGAATAGAGTCAAAAAGGTATGTGATTTTGAAGAGTGGAGTGAGTGTCGAGGGAGTGGATGTTGTACATCATGGAATAGTAGTATAGTTTGGACGTCCGCGGTCAAGAGTGGATGGATGTTTTCAATTAACCCGCCATACAGTATACATACGTGTCGGTTGAATGTAAGATCTCACTTTACGTAATGAAAAGAGAACCCCTACTTCTTCATATTTACATATGAAGTATGGTGGCATATGTGTACCATAGGTACGAGTAGGCAAATACTATGTAATTGCTCATAATTTACTACGTAAATAAAAACGGCGCTCCAAACGCACAGACTGGAACCATTTCGGTCGCATTAAACTCCTACCGCGCCCTACATTTCGACATCTCCTCCCTTGATATGTGGTTCCGGTCTGAAAGTGTGGGTGTCTTCCTTAATTGGCTTCATCAAAACGAGGCTCGTGAGGTAGGCTAGGTTCCAAAAGGGGCACTTTTTTAATTCAGCGCCTTATTTTCATAACAGAAGAAATAACGATCATTAGCTCCGAATCATTAGTTACTCTGCTTTCACTTCCTACTAATCATATTTACAATATATTTATGTCCTCTTCGCTTGGCATCAAGGCCGGCGCCAGTGTGGGACGAGTTTTCGTTGTGATGACTGCAGCTTTCAATTCTTCGCTGTTGGATGTTTTATAGTAGAAAGTGCAGAATGCACTCGGAGAGACGATCAAGAAAACATTTAATGAAACTAGTTTCTCGATGGAAGCTTATTGTCGCTGGTTTATCTTGTCACATGAGCAGTTTCAGGTACAGCAAATAAAATGAATAATGCAAACAGTTCCACTAATTCATAATGATTGTTCAAGGGGATTTCCTTAAATTACTTTTATCGCCGCATTTACGATAGAGACGATATTGGCGGATCCAATTTTTCCATGAATTCGAAAGATTAGCGGATTGGATGCCATCGATTTCGAGTGGTGCGATCTTAGGACGAATATTTGCTCCCATCGTGGATCCGGTTTGCGTCAAGGTGGACCGACTTGCCAAAATTTCGACACTTTTCGGATTTGAAACTGGAAATCCTGAATCACGACGATTTATTGAAGAATCACTTGATGCATCGGATTCTGACGAGCTTGACGACGAGCTTGAATCAGACATGCAGTGCTGCGCGTATTCGAGGTTATGGCTATGAGAATTTCATCAAACCTCTGAGAATTTCACCATATTTTGGACAATTCGACGAATTTAAAGAAACGAATCACTTTTTTACACCTGACACCATATTAATTGTTAGAGTTTATGGGAGAAAGAAGCCGATGACCGCAGATATAAATTTTAGAACACTTTTAATTAAAATAAGATGACACTGCATAGACAGAGGCTAGCTCAGCACACCGGTAAGCTAATTATACAAAATGGCGACAGACAATGGATGGGCTATAATTCCCAACAAAATAAATTATAATTTCCAGAATTATAAAATCAAATTAAATACTAAATTAATTACAAATAATATTCTGTAATTAAAAATAAGAATATAATTTTATTCAAATTATACAACAGTCAAATACTCTCCTTTTGAATCAAAAGATTTGGATTTTTAGCATTTTAATCAATCTTTAAAAGCTTATTTCAAAAAATTTAAATATCTCTTCACCGTAATTTTCTGCATACATCTTCTCTTTTCACGAGTAATAATCTAATAAAAAAGATGGGTGAAAGGATTTTTAGCAATCCTTAGCATTTTTTAGTGATTTTTCGAGCTCATTGAAGACCCCCTCCCATACACACTCCTGAGTGAGATGTGAGAGCGATTATTTTGAGTGAAGCTACGTGAAACTGATTTTTTCAAGGGGCAAGAATGTGCAAAACCAATCAGATCTGCTCGGAAAGAGGTGTGAGGCTATTTTGGATAATTTAATAATGAACCTATGCGACCAACCAAGGTGAAGCAATTTTAAACTCCCACCTCCAAATTTGTTGTTTTACAATTCAAGATGTGTTGAATCCCAAAATCCAATTTAAAGAAATCCATCCGTCCGCCGTCAAGATATTTTTTCCGAAACCACCGAACAGAAGTTGACGAAACTCTTCGATCTTAGTTACAGCGGCCCACCTCCACCAAATCAACGCCGTCTGAAGCGCAAAAGACCGCAAGACTTTCTGTGATCTTATCTACTCTGTGTTATTTCCTACTCATTTGTTGTATCATTGTTATTTAATTTATATACGCATGTACCTACTAGTCATCTCTGTAATACCTTAATGTAGGACAATAATTGGATTGCCACCTCTCTTCATGTGACAGATTAATTAGGTGTTTCATCTACTGTACCCCTAATTGTTTCGAACAACTTTAGTGTATATTTTTTTGACAATTAAGTTTTAAAAAAGGAAAAGAAAGAAACTTGGATCAAAATCACATCTAATTACATTTAGGGTCTAGTTGTAACTGAATTTTCAGCATCGATCTCAGTCAATCCTAAAGGGTAAAATATAAGGGCTGACATTTCTAATTCTGAGCGTCAAAAACTTTCGAAATAACTCCAATGTTTTAATGTTCGTTATTGATAGACGTGCCTTCAAAGAATCGAATGGGCCTATCCGCCTTAAGTTCATCCGTTCGCTATCCCTTAGAGCTTTGACCGAGAAAAGAACAACCACACAAAGGTGAATATGGAAGTGTATGAAAATAGTAAAAATCATCTAGTATTATGCTAGGAACCTCACCACCATCACCTTATATAATGTAGAATCCTTTTGTTTCATATTCGTGAACTTCTACGTCTTTTCAAGTACAATATATTGTATCATTGTAGGTATTGACATTTCATTCACCTGCCCCTCTGGGAACTATAAGCTAGTGCGTCTCAAAAAACTGTAATGGCTATTTTCTGTCCTATCAACCTTGAATGCTGAAATTTGAATGGTGATTGAATTGAAGTAAATCGTGTTCTCTCCAACGTAAGATCTTAAACGCTACTGAATACCCGTGATGTCTCGTGCAGAGCTTCGTCAGCTTCTGGTTTTCATATCAGCTTCTGTTTCGTACAAAGGGACTGGTAACGGTTGGCGTTCACGGAGTTACATTTAGGTCAAAGTCATGCAACTGTCTTAGGACGCCTAGAAGTAATTTACAAGGTATGGAGATCAGTGATCAGCTGAATGCTCTTATGGTTAATTACGATCCTAACTGGTCAAACTTTCTGAAATACATATAGAGCCCTTTTTATGGCATCTGGAGTAGACAAAATATGAAGGCTCAAGAAATAGAGATTAGATAATGTACCATTGACTACGTTTTTGACACATTCACCACTTGTACACTTTCCCTCATAGATTGGCATCTATTAAATTATATTTAAACTATGACAATACATTCTATTTAATAAATATGTACCGTTCAGTGATCTGTGTTAAAAGGATATCTGAAAATAATAAGCCCATGTGCTACAATTGGCCGATGAACCTGTCATGGGGAAATGAAATAGAACTACAAATAAAGAAAGCGGGACAGTAGAACTCTATGGTTCTACAGCCAGATCATTTAAATGATTAATTTTACACATTTAAGTACCGAAGATGAGAAATTGCCTATGCAACCTACAAATATGGGATTTTAGCTCAGAGGAGGGGAGCTAGTAAACAGAGATGAAAGCTACGGCTGGGGGGGGGGGGGGGGTTAACAAGGGTTTACGTGAGCGCATTCTGTGTTCATAAACGGTACTTACTAAGCCTAACCAACTCCCTGGAAAAATCTGTAGATTCAGCCAGAGCACCAGAGAGGCTAGTGCTTACCAAGGTGGCAGGTACACGAATGACCCCCTCGGGTGGACGGAAAAGTGGTGATGCCGCGATAACAAAGGGCGGAAGGAGCCCACTCGAAGGTTAGTTGTTTAAGGAGTGTTGAGCGGGGGGGGATGTCGGGTCGGTCGCTAAGAACTGGATTGTACTCCTGTTAAGCATTTAAATTATGAAACCACCCTGATCCGCCGAATGGGCCGTAAGGCTCTTCCAGTTGGCGTATGGGGTTGTGGTTTGAAACGGATCCCGTGTAGGATACTGAAGCAACTACTTGCCAGTTAAATGAGCAGTGAGATTAATTATTTTTGTGATCAACTGCGATACTGGCATTTGAAATGGAACTTCTCTGGAATACGTAGAGCAGAATTTAGACGTCAGAAACCACCCTGATCACTTAATTTAGGTCTGAGGCCAATTTCCAACCCAATTGTCTTGATTTAAAACCATTGCATTTCCTTATTCAATGATTCTACTTTTAGAACTCGGATCAGGAACTAAATGGTTTGATGCAAATGAAAGTGTATCTACATTTATGCAACGTGTACGTTGTATCGAACTGAGCGCAGAACTGAACAGAGTGATTTCCTATTCGGCTTGTTTGCAACCGGGAGAGGAGCCCGGTCTATTACCCAGTCACCGCTGACCTGTTCGAATAATTTCAGAAGCATCGGGGGCGTTCATCGCCGCCGACCTAGATGATAGATACCGATGTCCCTCAGACCGGAAATCGATCTAGCTGTCCCAATATCGAGCCGGACGACGATACACGCCCCATCTAAACACGTGGGCTTCGTCGTGAAGCCGCTTAAGCCCGTTGCATCGGATCGTTTAATCTACAAGAGTAAACACGGAGAGTTCTGAAGGAAAAACCTGACATTAAGTCGGTTTCCCTTTCTGGGCGGACAGGGAAGGAGCAGCCTCCCCTACCTCTCCAGAAAGAAAGTAAGAGATGACGGGATAAGGGGGGGATGCTTGGAGGCTCGAGAAGAAAGCTGGCCAGCTCTACACAACCGTGCTAGTAATACTCGTGCCTAGTTCGTCGATTCTTTGATGGATACGATTTACCAAGGTATTTATATATTCAATAATTGATTATTTTCAGAAAACTTATTCGATAATATGCAGGCCTCATACTTGAACCATTGACTACAACTTGTTCAAAAATTAACATTCTACAGGACACCATAATCAAGAAAAAATAATAATATGCCATCTGAAAAACTAGAAAAATTCAGCAACAACATGGTTTGTCCTACAAACTCTACTGTTCCACCCATTAGTTATTGACTGCTTCCTTTTGATTGAAAAACAAATACATAAAAATAAAAGAATTGTTAACATAAACCCTCTCTCACCTCCTATGTAGTATCTATCGATATACTCGACAGCATACCGGTTCCTCTTGTACAACTCCTCCTCCCCTCCTATCCATAGAGTATCATTTCATTATACACAGCCCTGTTAAGAAAATCAGATAAACGCGCGGCGTGGCGTTAAAACATTCGTTGACCCATCTTTGCTCAACTTCCTCCCTCCTTATCACCACCATCAATTCCTTCCTTCCTGCGATCCTGGGCTTTCTAACAGGTGATGCTCACATGGTAATTCACGCTCTCAGAATTGATTTTCTTCATCTCAAAAAATGCAATATCTGCTCAACAAAAACCTTGGAGTTCTCTTACGAGTACATTTAAATACATATTGTGAATTTAAGATAATTGGATATATATATCCAATATGTATAAATACGAGTATATATCGTCCCTTTTATGCCAAAATAATGAATGTGCACTTGTGTAGTTTCGAGAAAAATTGAAAAAACTATTTTTAAATTTTGTTTAAAGCTCACAGAATTCAGTTTGAGGTACTTTTCATCCTCATTCTGGTCTCAGCCCTATCAATGAACGAGGGAAAAATAGTTTTATGACACTAGCCCACCTCCTCGCCCCACTTAACACATTCGTGGTTTTGAAAAACAAATTTAAGGCGAATATAACACATTAATGGTTTGGGCCAGTCAAATTTCCTATGAAAACTATATAGGTACAGTGTGTCACAATATTCGGTATGTGATAGGTGAACAGATATCCCTTGTCGTCATCAATGGTTCATCCCTCTGCCACAGTTTTTTTACCGGTTGTAGTAACAGTTATTGTAGAGACAGTTTTGTAACGACGAAATACCGAGAAAATCATAACTAGCTACTGACTGATTTTTATTCTAAAAGCTGAACGAAACGATAATTATAATTAAAGAGGAAACTGATCACGAATAAAGATGATGGTTGGGAAAAACTATCAATCAATAATACCGAAGTGGTTGAAAAACAAATTTGTTTTCCGATTCTTGCAAAGTTTTTTAATTTAAAGTTTTAAATTTAATTTCAATTATAACTCACACATCCTTCTAATTTATTTAAGGTTTTCATCACCTCATAATTTAAGGTACAAATGTGGCACATCCATTGTTGTTATGGGAATGAAAAAATAATTAATGTGTACATTCAAATATTATCAAATTGAACATTTTGGCTAATTAATTTGAACCTTTGGCACAAATCAATTTTAATATTTTTGACATCTCAATTTAAACTTTCGGCGACTCAATTTCTACTTCTGGCATACCACTTCGAGCTTTTGGCATATCAATTTATACTTTTCACAAATCCCAACTAACCCAACATTCCACCCCATATAATGATCAATAAATGTTTTTTCTCTCATGTATACATTCATGGTTTTGGCATAAAGGGAACGTTATATACGAGTGTATATATACAAGTACCTCATACTCCTAAATTCAACTTCTATTCTTTATATTGAATTTAACCATTATATTCGACAATTATTTGTACTAAAAAGCACAGTTTTATCAGTTAGTTGATAACAAATATCTAGTAAGGTAATTGATGCACAGTCGTACAGCTCCTCGTTCTATCGCAAAATAACATACACGGACTCGAATAGTAAATGGATATAAAAATAGTTCATAAGTTGTTGGAGCTCTTCAATTTTTTAAAACATCTCTATTGTCTTGTTTGTACGTTTCACCTACGCAACGTGGGCTTCATCAGCAGGTATTTTCTTAATTTTTTATATAAGCAACCCAATTTTTTTCGAAATTAACATTAAAAAAACACATTAACATAAAACTATTCCAAGTTAACTGGATAACATGTAAAGTAATGCACCTAGTGAGCAGTAGGTACAATTAACAAAAGTGATCTCTACAAAACTATCAACGAGCAGAAACAATTTTTTCTTTACCCTGGAATAGTTGAAAGAGGAGTTTGGGTTGTTGCCAATACTTCACAGAGGATGGCTAATTATAATACAAATATATGCAAGAAAGATGACTGAAGTTATAAATAAATTAGATGATCACGTTGACGATGATACAAACGAATCTGAAGAATGATAATACCAGAGAGATTGTTGCTTATATAAAAAATTAAGAAAATACCTGCTGATGAAGCCCACGTTGCATGGGTGAAACGTACAAACAAGACGATAAAGATGTTTTAAAAAATTGAAGAGCTCCAACAACTTATTCGAAAAGAAAAATGGTCAAGCCATACCCCACCAACTCAAAATAGTTCATATATCAAGGGTCAATAAAAAGAGACGATTAAAATTCAGTTCTACATGATTCAGTTTTACTAATTGATATTAAAAGTTGATGTCTATACAATCTAATCGTCTTCATGTTGGACCACCATGCTGTCACGTTGCATTGTGTTACGTTGTCATTATTCCTCTTTTGGATTATTTTGGTTTTGTATATCACATAAATTTAATGTCTCGTCGTAAATTGATTGATTTAAGGTGACTCTGTTCTAATTGTAGAGCATTGATGTTTTTTAAGGTGGGAAATTGCACGTTATAAATAAATATTTAAAAACCCCTCAATGACATTTTAGAGATTCACCGTCACTAATGTGCATTCCGATAGGTGCATTAGGCGAAACATGGTTATTACTGAAAACCAGGATAATTATTCAATAACAAAATATAATAATATATATTATACTAGGTTGCAATCCTGACTGTTCTACTGAACTGATTTGCGCTCGACCGCGGGGCGTAACAAATCGACCAAAAATTGTAGGTGTGTTATTTAAAGTCCGGCTAAGGATGGAGGATGTACCTACAAAAGTGATTGGCATCTCAAGAAATCTAAACCATGACGACATACCTCATTCGAATCGTAATTACAGAATTTTTTATATTCAACAACTCTGTAGGTGTAATTTGGAACGAGACCTTATTATTAGCGCAACATTTAACTACGGTTTTGCAAATGATTCCTGAGTAATTGACGAGGTCACCTAGCTGTCTGTTTTCGGTCAATATAAATGGCCACAATAAATCAAAACAATTATAAAAAACGGAAAAAAAGTTGTAAGGTGTATTTTAGTTAAGGTTGTTTTAAAGAATTGATTTCATAGTCACTGGATCGGTAACACATTTCGTTTTAGCATCGCCGGACCGTCGTCTATATCAACTTAGGTAAACGATCTTACAGATTCAACTGACCGGCGTGTCAGCCGTAGCCACCTGTGGCCAACTCAGCACTTTCAAACACCATTTTCAACGGTGCCAAAGACCTTATCTATCGTTAATCCCAAAATTTATTGACATCAATCTGATAATGTCATCCGCCCCCGTGCAAACGTTAACGATTTATCATTCATTGTATCTTTAATGCCTGACATTCGTCAGTTTTGTTATTCGATCAACTTTTCTAATACTTTCAGCGTATCAGACAGTTCTCTATCAAACACAGAAAGTAGAGGTCCCTGTTAATATAGCCCGGGGTCTGTAGGTTTTAAAGCAGAAAGAGTTCAGTGATGTGCAATGATTATTGTCAAATGTCAGTGGAGTGGTGATTTTCACCTACAATGTCATTTCAATTACCATAATTGTGGATTTATATTCCTTTAAACCAAAACCAAATTTATTTCACGAGAGCGATAATTATCATTAACTCTAGCAGAGGAGTTGATTTTAAGGAAAGTCGATCCTAATAAATGGATAAAATATACGATTTCTGGTTTTTTCAAAGCTACGTCATCACTGACTAACAATGTTTTGTTATTCCGACGATATGTACTATGCCAAATGATTGCTTTTCCGAAGTTTGAGAAAGGGTCGTTTTACGATCCAATCCCATAACATATTGACGGATTTTAAATGATTAAATTCGTAACAACTACATCATTCTCTCATTTCAATTTTTAAGAAGAACGTTAATATTTCGTTGTGGATTACTCATCAGTAGTGAAGTGGAAACACCGAATAGAATCTTCCCCTCGATTGGGATACACGTTCTCCACCCCAACCAACGTTTTAGTGTTCAGGAATGCGTGACTATGAGTCGTGACTAGTCTGATAAATCGTTACATTTGATTGATAGAGTTCAGAAAGATTTTCTAATATACATTAATCAAGAACTGTTAATGTTTTGGGCTACTTCAACAGTCTGTATTTCTCGAATCAATTGAAGGACTAAGGAGAAGTTATGTTATCGGTGTCACTAAGAGTCTTGTAACTCAGCCTAAAAAACATTGAAACACTGTGAATGAAGAGGTTATACAAGTGGTTTTAAACTAATGGAGATAATGCCATAATGGATCTTTTAGGTCTCTGCGACTAGGGTTCCACTCAAATCCGTATAGGATTAATAATTACACATGTTGTTTAAATCAGAATAACGGTTAAGCCCTGGAGGAAAACATTCATATATAAATCCCAAAATTATCTGCGTCAGTGTCGACCTTACTCGATATCTGTTTCAAACGGTAACAGCATTTCAATTCCCCAGAAACTTTTCCAAAGTTCGGACCTAAACAGGCAAAGCCAAATTCAGATTTGCGCACGCGCAATAGTTTCCACGTTCGACACCTTCCAGATTCAGACTGAGGTACCTTCCAGTATAGTTTCCAGAAACTCAAGTTTGTCCATGGGCACCTTACTACTCATCAACAGCAATGGCATTTTTAGGTTGAAGCGCCTGAAAATACAATAAAGCAACGCAAATTAGACTTTTGATCAAAATCGGCCGATTAATCTTCCTGTTTTAATCTCCTTAAGCTTTGTGCAATGATTCGATTCACTGATTTATCAGTGTTCTTTACTGGGGTTCATTATTCAATGATTCATGATTTGAATTTCTACTAAGCTTTGGAGTGTGCGTGTTTCACAGGTGAAGAGCGATTATTGAATTTCAGGAGGCACACAAATGAGATCAACTGATCAATCCAAATAGGTATTTTGGTTGAGAATCGATTCAAGTGCTCTATACATATCTCCTGAAATTCAATAATCGCTCTATCGCCTGTGAAACAAGCACACTCCAAAGCTTAGTAGAAGTTCAAATCATGAATCATTGAATGATAAACCCCAGTGAAAGAATTTGCAGCGTTTTTGTACAAGTAAGGGATACAAAAGTTCGGTAGTAATCGTACATGGATGGTGTCTATTGAAGATAGTCAATGACAAATGTCAAAATTATATCTTACCCGGGGTATACAACTGTACTTTAGTGGTTGAGATTCATTAGTTCGTTGCGTAGGTACCACTCCAACTTGATGTTACCGCAGCTGGTCGACCATAAGTTTGAACGGTACAATCTTAACACTTCTGAAAGTGGAGTAAGCCAACCACCTGCTTCAACAAGATTTCTCCCGCAATGAAATCCGTCGTATAGGAAGAGCTGAACCGCACGATACCACTGAAGCTTTCAATATAACTTCACTCATCCAATGTCAGTTGATGAATCACTACATGAACCTAAAGCATTAATAATCTCAAATGTCAAAGCAGTTAGAATATAAACCACCCAACATACTCAAAGGACGGCTAAAAATGCACCTTTACTATGGTTTCTCACCATGCTTGTAGACAATGAGATAAACTGTGCATTTCGAACCCAAAAACTATGAATAAATTACGATATATATTCATAGCTGGGTTACTTGGATCATTAACTGAATTCATTTTGTCTCATGTCATTGCTGACGACGTGACACGTGGATCGCATCAGACCTCCGGGTAGTCGGACGAAAATCCAAGGTGAAATTCCTTGTTTACTTCACTTTTTTTACTCTTTACTAAATTAAAATATAAACCTTGGAGAGCATTTTATAGAAATTGATGAATGAGGAATTGATGAGGAGGCAAAATTCAATCGGACCGAGTAACTTGAAAGATTTTGTAAAGCGAGAGGTGGTTGTAGAAGAGGATTCAGTCAGATTAATCCTGATTTCAATTTGTTTGTAACACTTTAAATTCACGTTGTAATTCGTAGTTTTCGGAATCAAACATCTCTGTAGTTTTATGCACTAGAATTTCGAAACACATGCAAATTTTCCTAGGACAGAACTTACATGCCAATTGTTTTAAGATGACAGCCAACAATTTATCACCCCAAGAGGTGAACTGCTTAGAGTTTTGTTTGTTATTCAATTAGCCAATCCAGTCAATATTTTGAAAGGAATTTGGATTATGAGACCTTTGGTAGGAGAAAAAATAATATCAACATGTGTATAAATGAAATTCGAGTTAATTTTCGTTAAATACAACAAAAATACGCTTTACTTGTTAAAATACGAAAATACGTCTACATATTAAATTAGAAATTGAAGGTTTATTATTCTACCTAGATCGCTGGTCCAAGTTTAATAGACTTAGTCTATAGTACATAATACGCTTTTTGTTTGAAGATGCCTTGAAAATATTTCCATTTGATATTTTAGCTCCGTGGATCAATTTGGAAAGATTTCACGTAATTGAAAGAAATGGTATTTGACGTAAAGCTACCCCTGTACGCTCATTCGATTCACTGAACGGATATTTATCAGCAACGAACATTTTTTCGACAATCCGATTTTTTAATATTTCAAGCCCTTTGATTTCACCCTCTGGGGTGAGTAAATATTGATGCCGATGATTCAGGATCATCATTCATCCTCATGTCTATATATCTAAACTTTGGAAATATCTCAAATATTCTTCAGTTTTTTTCCACGACAAGTTTTTTTACCTGGGTTACCCACCATTTGATCTCTTTACAACCGAATTAATCATCATGTGATAAAATGAAGATTTTAATAATGTAATTTGTTTACGGCGTCAAGTCCTGAGAAATTCAGTTCAGTTATTCGATCCACTTGGAACTTTGAGAAAACATGACTTTGATTTAACTGAATCTTCAAATTGACGTTATTCTATATTAGATAAAAACATTGCAAACTAATATGGAAAGGTTTGTGATTCCTATCTCTGCAATAACTGTTGTATTGATAATAAGTGGACGGAGTGTATTGTACGTCATCTAAATTAACTATATTTATATAGTTACAAGAATGTAGGTACAAAGCGAAAGAAAACGAATCAACCTCAATAAAAAAAATCTGCTCTACCTCAGGGAGATATCAAACCCGGCCTCCTTTAGTGAAAAAATTCAACGCTGGCTACTATGCTTTTGATGCGGACACGAGAAAGCTACGTGAGACATACAACTTGACGGATTTTCTTTCCCCAATCGATTAAAAATGTTCATTATTGAAAATGGTGAATCCTACTCTATTGGATGCTAGTAAATAGTAACAGAAAATCCATATTGTAAGGTTTTTCGATAGTTATTATAGTTGAAACTCTCAGAGAAAAAAGGTGAAGAAGCATAACTTTACCTTTCACTGATATATTATGTCGTGAACTGCCTCGGCAAGTGCTCTTTCTTTCGGAATGAAAACCTGTTCTATAGGTCGACTCCATTCTGTACTTTCTTTTCTCCATTTCGATGGCAGCCTGAGAGCTCTTTTATCTGTATATTATGCGAGATCCAAGGAAATGGCTGAATGATCTAAGAAACAATATTTGTGATGGCAGACGGTTTCTTGTTGAACTCCGCCAACACGACAGCTGAATCCGCTATTGGCATTGGAAAGTTGTTTGGAGATTGTTACGTCAGAACCCTCACAGCTATTCCGAAGAGGGGTAATTAATTAATGATCAAGTTTTATGACGAGTACAAGCTTCCATAGGTCTTCAGGTCATTTACATCGTTAGATGCTTTAATGAATGAATCATAGCTACTGGGTGTCTTAAAGTGACTCCTTCCATTAGCACGACAAAATTTAAATCTCACAGATGTTAAGAAAACATATTGGAAAGTAGTGCAAACATACAGGGAAGTCGCTACGTTTGGTGTGTAGCAGTGAATAAGCATTAGTAGCAAGTTTTGACACGTACCTCACTACGTCAGCGAATAAGTGGATCTGATATTGCCCCCTCCATCTCCCCATTCTATAGCAAATTCAAAATTTCCGACCAATGTTGCACAACCAGGCTAAAGTCGGAATCGAACAAAAACAACATTAAAATAATGAGAAGAAAATAGTGAAGCTATACCGATTTATTCTTCAGTAATTCCAGAATTAAATTTGAAAGATATGAAATATGTTTCGAAACTAGACCAAAATTCTTAATTTATCAAAAAGGGAACAAGAAAATCGGCAGTATAAGCTACATTTGCAATGATTGTGTAGATAGTCTATTAGCTTCTCCATCGTCCCTCCCGGCAGGAAATTCAAAATTTTCGAGGTTCGCTGCGTTACTAGACTAAAATTGGGATTGAGCAAAAAAATAATCACGGGATTCGGTTGAGGAGTACAGGTTGGGAGATGTCTACAAGATTTGTCTAAAAGAAGCACATGCACCGGTAGAGTATAATTGGAATTGAACAAAAATAAAGGTTAAGGATTGCAGGATTCACAAAATTTGTCACCCGCGTATACTATATTTTAATTTTGCTTCCGAGTCTACTACTTAAGGTAGCGGAAACATTGTTTTCACTTTCGGAATGTGAAAATTGTTTTGTCTCCAAAATCAAAAATTCCACTCGCACTTTGCGTTTTAGACCTTTCTGAACAAATATGGTTCCGTTTCTGTCTGTGTGTCTGTCTGTCTGTCAGCAAATCCTTGTTACGGGAAAAACTACACGTAGTTATAGTCCGATTTTGATGAAGTTTACAGGGATTGTGCGGGTTGGGGTGTAGATGGTCCCCTATGAGGTTTCATGACCCCCGGATCAATAGCAGCCTCTGCGAATGCGCAAACGTGAAATCCTTGTTACGCGCATAACTCCGGGAGTTCTTGACCAATTTCGATGAAATTTTCAGGGATTGTTCGGTTTGATGTGTAGATGGTGCCCTATGCGTTTCATGACCCCCGGATCAATAGTAGCCTCTGCGCATGCGCAAACGTGAAATCCTTGCCACAAGCATAACTCCGGGAGTTCTTGACCATAATAATTATTTATCACTTCAGTCATCTATCCATTCAGCGTCAATGTCAATTTTTATTATTAGGTATATTTTATAGTTTGTTCAATAGTTGAACATGCCTACCTTTATTTTCTCAAGTCATGCTCCTGCATAACAATAAATTCACCCTAATTCAATATTTACTTCGCCTAATTGAACGAAGTTCTTTAGTCAATTATAATTGTCAATGATCTACACAGTCATGTTATGGATACGAGGAAGCAATGTGCCACACCCACTTGGCAGACGTTTTTTCATTTGAATCCCCCTCAGTGGTTGACGGGCTGCAAAAGTAGAGTGGACTCTGAGGGTGGAGGTTTCGGTCCCCAGCACGGAAGCCTGTTGGCTTATTGTACTTCCCTGGGAGTTTTGCATTTAATCAAGGAGATTCAGCCCCTTGGTAAAGGGTTTGAGGCTTTTGATTAGTTGTTCGCTTTGAATAGACCTCCATGGGACTTGTGGCCCGAAGAGTTCAAATTAAATCACTCAAATATTATGTGGAATGCCGTGTCGTCAGTCTCCTCACAAAACCTGCATAGTTTTGAACTTTGTGTGACCTCAATGCGGTGTAGGTGGAACCTTAGGGGTGCAAAGCCGGTTATGAGGTCGACCATTGTTTTTAGATCCCTACTATTTTCCGCCACTTTTTACAATAACCGTAGGTACTAATATGTACGTTTCTGTAAAACCCCGAAGTGCGGTGAATGTCAGGATTTACCAGAAAATCCTTGCAATTTCCGATAGCATTGATAAAAGCCCTAAAGAGTTCATATCTGCAAAAGGTGAGTGCTGGGCACTCAAATATTATGTGAGATGCCGTGTCATCAGTCTCCTCACGTAACCAGCATAGGGTTGAACTAGTGACACCCCCCCTTATGACTGCAAAGCCGGTTTTAAGGCCGACCATTATTTTTAGTTTCCTACGGTTTTTGACAAGTAGCCATTCAGTAATTTTGGTGTTGGGTTCCGCCACCATGAGTTTACTGTGGACATGTCTTTCAATATTGAGCCACCTATTTGTGGTCTGCTGGATGACCCACGTGTTGATGGTCCTTCTGAAGGCAGTTTTTGGTGTTTCGACTGCCGACTCAGGGTCTACAAATGGGGTTAGGGGGCCCCTTCTTGCAAGCTCGTCAGCCTTCTCGTTACCAAATATTCCTCCATTCCCTGGCACCCACTTCCAGCGAACTCGGTTTGGCTAGGTTGTTGAGGGTTTGCATGCGGCACCAAACCACTCGTGATGTGGTGGTTGGTGCCATTAATGCTTTTATCGACGACAGGCTACGAAACTGCCTAATTGATATAACGTGGGGTGGACGCTCAGGTTTACCCGATGCCAGCCTTGGATAATAGGGGATTTGGGAAGTTGAGGACGATCGGGGAGGGGGAGAGAGGTATGAAAGGAAGTGCGCCTGTAAAATGACCATCAGTTGAGGTAAGAGCCTCGAAGGATAAGGGTCGTGGTAACAATAAGTACTCTTGCTGAGATGCCCAACTCGGGAAGTTCAGTGGCACTTTTCCCGAACCATATTCCGCACCATGACACGACCGCGCCTATGGCCTTGATGTTTCATGGTGTCACTCCTTTAAGCACGATATCGCTTGCTCACAGACAAATACACATTTTATATGCATATATTCACCTTGTAGTAGTGGTTCTTGAGAGTCGAAGAGTTGAATTCGAGTGACCCTCAAGACCAACCATTACAGGGTTTAACATTCAGCAGTCAAGAAAATCACAACAATACATGTATATGTTTTCATTCATTCGATCTCGCAATAGTGTGAAATGTATTTAAACTCAGTTACCTGCTTTTTCATCTCCAATATTTGCGTTGTCCCACACCCTACTTGATAAATTCTAAGAAGGTGGTCTCAATTTCAAATTTTGATGTTTCGAGTATGCTACCACACTTTCTTCATTCATATTCTGGAAAACGATAAGGTTGCAAACAAAATCTAATGTAAGGATAGTGTAAATAATGATGTTGGAGCTATGATAGGTATTATTTTATCACAGAAATTATTAATTTCACAATTTAAAGCTGCAGCTGGTCTCATTTGACGTAGCAGTTTCCCTTCTTGATAATTCTGGAATCAGATTTCTAACTGCTACCTCAACCTTGTGCTCTAAAAACAAGAAATAAATATTTTTCTCTGAAAATACGGAGAGCTGCAAAACGAAATTGTGTTCAACACACAAGCTCCTAGATTTAACAGGGAGATGTCCGAATCGAAATGTCGCGTTTTTGAAGTCTGATTTGACTACCGCAAATTTTTTTATATTGAGCTGTCAAAGAGATTGAAACTATTGCATAGGTTTATCTATTTATTATTGTTGCATGAGTTTTTAAAAAATTGCATTACTTACCTTCTTCTTCTACAGAAAAAGTGCCATTATTTTGAAAAAAAAAGAAAAGAACGCTGCAAATTATTTCACTGGGGTTTACTATTCAATTGGCTTGCGTTCATGACTTGAATTTATACTAAGCTTTGGAGTGTGCGTGTTTCACAGGTGATAGAGCGATTATTGAATTTCAGGAGGCACACGAATATGATCAACTGATCAATCCAAATAGGTATTTTGGTTGAGAAATGATTTACGTGCTCTATGCATATCTCCTGCAATTCAATAAACGCTCTATCACCTGTGAAACACGCACACTCCAAAGCTTAATAGAAATTCAAATCATGAACGCAAGCCAATTGAATAATAAACGCCAGTGAAAGAATTTGCAGCGATGTTTATGGTTATCAGAATACTTCAACCCGTGTATCGGCTATAAACCCTTTTAGGAGGTCACTTAAGTATCCACGTTCACTACATCACTAGGTTACTGTAACCAAAACAAAAACAATAATAAACCAAAATAACGCAAATGTTGGCACGATAAATCGGGCCATACATCGGGAATGGTTTGAGCTACGGACCTGGGGAGGGGCTCATTCGATTCCTCATGGAAAGGTCTTCAAGAAAAGTCCAAATTTGACTTTTTTTGAGGTTTTCAGGGATTTTACAAAACTTTGACAACCCTTACACACTTTAAATTAAGTGAGAGAGCTGGCTCAAGAATTGGGGCGTCGTCGGACCAACATGGATTTTTCCTGAAAATTTCAGCTTTTTTGCTTCAGCCGTTCGGGAGAAATTATTATTGAATAATAAACCAAAATGGAGGAGATTATTTTTGGATATCCTGTGACATATTTATTTGATACTCTTGCTGATTGTGTAATTCAATGGAGAGTTGAAATCAACTACATCGGAGCATAGGAAACGGTTTTAGACAGTTAAAACGCTCGGGGCCTAAAAAACTCATGGACGCTAAGAAACGTTGAGTTTTGAGTGGTGATTTTAAATACAAACAACATTGACTGAGCCATGATATCCTATCACCGTTGATGCCTTTAATGAGTAGATGAATGAATCGATTTAAGCACGTGGGAATTTGGGTTCATGACTACCGGGTTATGTGCTTACGTTGTTGAAAGATGGATTCAGAAATATTGTACCTACTGAATACTCAAATGCCGCTTAACAACAAGACAATTCTTAATCTGATTCATGTTAAGGAAAATATTCCAGTATCTGTTCCCAATTCCCAGAACGTCCAACCCAAGGGGGTAGGGGAATGAGGAAATTATACGGGGAATGGGTGACATTGTCTCTGGCCGAATCTCATCCCAATGCTTTGATCAGTCCACAAATGCATAACATAGCACACCGTCCAAGCTCGTGAGAATACGAAGACTTTTGTTTTGGGTTCGAAGGGAAGGATAATGTGACGTAACTCCTTGTCGGCAGTTTATTTCCCATGGTGTGGTTCGCACACATTCTTATAAGGTAAACGGAAAGTCAGCTATTACTTCTAATTGCGTGTGCATGTCCAGCTAAGTTCAGGGTGATACCCAACGTCTTTTATGTAATCGGTCATCTTTATCAGAAACTATACAAGTCGGGTTGCTACCGCGTTACAAATAGGTCGTTGTTCCAGAAATATGTAACCACTGAAATGCTTTGAGTTAAGACGCATATAAGAACCAGTGCTTCGGGCAACATTTTTCTCCAAGGTCGTGCTCGATGTCAACATCTAAAATCCAGAATTTCAATTAAATTATAAGTACCTAGGTAGCAATGCATACCTTTACTTACTATATAGAATTCGCTTTCTCGGTTATCCCATCTAGGAAGTTTATTTATATTTTATGGTGTTTAGACTGAGTAGGGGCGTTCTTAAATAATTAGAACAACCAATTAACCCAAATCTGAATGAAAATTTATTCAAATGAAAATTCAATTTTGTCGACGAAATCGTGGACGTATATAAATATAAAAATTAAAAGATACTTTATGCGAAATGAAATGAGTTATTCCTAATTAAAAGGAGCTCCTTGGAAGGTGAACAATAAGCTAAAATTAATCAAATAAATTTATACGAATCCGTATTAAATAATGAACGGAAAACAAATAGAATGCTTGGTAATTAATACCTTTTGCCTCAAATTGATGACAATTAAATTATTATTAAGAAGAAATGGAAAGTCTGACCGTTTAGATGTTCGACCCCACAATGTTCAGTGCAGGAACTCACTACCCAACGATACAACGCGGCGTCGAGGTAAATCTGCAAACGGGAAGCTCCCGATTTTCGGCGTGGTATACCAAGGAAGCCCTGGACCCAAGCGCACCAAGAGAGACGTGATGACGACGGGAAGCGAGAATGCGTGAGAGATCTTCGGTGTGGTGTGATGTGATGTGGTTCTGCTTTCTGGACGAAAAGCTGCAAATAAAAGAAGAGGAGTTCGTAATTCATGGTCATGGAAAGTGTCCAGAACTCTCTCTTTGGGGGCAAAGCAGTTGGCATATATATTTGGCGGCTCTCAATATTAACTTACGTCGATCGATGACGGTTCGATAAGAAGAAATCTTCAAATGAAGAGGAATCCTGAAGAACAGGGAGTACAGATGATCCAAGTAGGAGCGCACCAACCAAGATGGCGAAAGGTTCCAGCCAACGAAATGAAACGAATTTGAGGAATATATTGCGGAGGTGTTCAGAGCCAACTGATTGCTGGGAAAGGCAGACGAATCTTGGGCGCGGATGAAGAAGAGGGGGTGCTGAAGTTTCATTGGTTGACACGGGGGTTCAAACATCATCAGCGATCGTCACTCGCCCACATCACAACATCACGGTGACACAAGTTGTTATAATACAATATAAGGTCCGTCTAGGACTCAAGAAATTACTGGTTTCGTCTCGCTATCTTCTATTGCCTTAACATATGGGATTCCGACAGAATGGGTTAGGACTCAAACTGAAGACATTAAACCACCGATCAACCTATTTTTCCAGCCTGGCACTACTGTTTGTCCAATCCGTCTGTGATTAGTGAAAAGGAATGCTTTCTTGTTGGCTTTTATCTACAATAGTTCAAGACAAAAAACCGCTGCAAATTCTTTCACTGGGGTTTATTATTCAATTGGCTTGCGTTCATGATCTGAATTTCTACTAAGCTTTGGAGTGTACGTGTTACACAGGTGATAGAGCGATTATTGAATTTCAGGAGATATGCATAGAGCACGTAAATCTGTTCTCAACCAAAATACCTATTTGGATTGATCAGTTGATCATATTTGTGTGCCTCCTGAAATTCAATAATCGCTCTATCACTTGTGAAACACGGACACTCCAAAGCTTAGTAAATTTCAAATCATGAACGCAAGCCAATTAAATAATAAACCCCAGTGAAAGAATTTGCAGCGTTTTTTGTTAAATATTTATCAGAATGCTTCAACCCGTGTATCGGCTACAAAGCCTTTTAGGAGTTCACTCCAGTATCCACATTACTACATCACTACATCACTAGGTTACTGATATCAACACAAAAACAATAATAAACCAAAATAACGCGGATGTTGGCACCATAAATCGGGCCATAGATCGGGAATGGTTTGGCCTACGGACCTGGGGAGGGGCTCATTCGATTCCTCGTGGAGTGTTCTTCAAAAAGTGTACAAATTTAGGCCGCCTTGACTTTTTTTGAGGTTTTTAGGGATTTTGCAAAACTTTGACAACCCTTAAAGGCCACTTTAAATTAAGTGAGAGAGCTGGCTAAAGAATTGGGCCGTTGTCGGATCAACATGGATTTTTCCTGAAAATCAGCTTTTTTGCTTCAGCCGTTTGGGAGAAATCGAGCGTACGGCGGACGGACGGAAATTTTTTTATTGTAGATTCGGATTCTACACCCTTTGAAACGTAAAACATGAAATTTTCAGGGGGGTTAGCATTTTTTTTTTCAAGAGCGATTTCAATGGTTTATTATTGAATAATTGATTCATATTGATTTCAACCTCTTATAGTTTTCTTACAAATTCGAATTATAATTAAAATTATAATGTCGGGGCAGCATGGAGTTTCCATATAATAGCAAGGTGGCAACAAAGAACTGAGCCACATGACCGTGAGATCTAAGGCTTACATTTCTCATGTCACTCCAAGTAGCTGAATTTAACTTAAGGTCCTTAGCGACTGGTAGATAAGCAATAAGCAACAGTGTGGTACTCACACCTTGTAATAGCTGTATTTGCTAATAAGAAATTTATTTAGTATTCAACAATGGGTAACATTAGGTATGAAACAAATAATAACCTCTATCCAGGACATCACTAAAGAGATTTTCAAGAGTTACCTACATTTTCTTGTACTCCAGCGAGAATGAACTTGTGAGTAAATGAAAAATTCCTCGTATCCATAACATGACTGTATAGATCATTGAAAATTATTATTGACTATTATCAATTAAGAACTGCCGGAGTTATGCTTGTGGCAAGGATTTCACGTTTGCGCACGCGCAGAGGCTACTATTGATCCGGGGGTCATGTAACTCATAGGGGACCATCTACACATCAAACCGCACAATCCCTGAAAATTTCATCGAAATTGGTCAAGAACTCCCGGAGTTATGCGCGTAACAAGGATTTCACGTTTGCGCATGCGCAGAGGCTATTATTGATCCGGGGGTCATGAAACCTATAGGGGACCATCTACACCCCAACCCGCACAATCCCTGAAAACTTCATCAAAATCGAACTATAACTTCGTGTAGTTTTGCCCGTAACAAAAAGTTGACAGACAGACAGACACACACAGACAGACACGGAACCAAAATTGTTCAGAAAGGTCTAAAACGCAAAATGCGAGTGGAATTTTTGATTTTGGATACAAAAAAATTTTCATATTCCATAAGTGAAAACAATGCTTCCGCTACCTTGGTAGACTCGGAAGCAAAAGGTATTGCACAGTGAACGGTATTTGATTGCTAATCAGAACTGTACGATCGAAAGAGCAACAAACAGCTGAGCCACAATACCATAAAACCAAATCTAAAAGTGTGGTTTCAGCTCGTACCACGTGCAGTGATTATCAGTTTCAGAATTAAAATTTAACCTCAACGAAAGTACTGTACGTAACTTTTCTGGGAGTGGTGTTTTTTTTCTCATGGATATAATACAACAGAATGCATTTTTGATTCCGGATGGAGCCTGAAATGTTCAATTAATGCCAGTGAGCATCTTGCCCTGCTAAATAGTAGTCCTGTATTAAAATTCGCACATGCTCTCGCACTTCTTTACTTTTTTCATTGTTTCCATAGGAATACCAGGGGGCTAAGTATTACTGTGACACTAATTGCAATCTATCCATCTTAATCCAATATAACGCAATATTTGGGTTACTACTTACTATATTATACATGCCTTATCAAGAAAAGCAAAAGTGTTGGCATAAAGTTAGGAGTCAAGTTCACCTTCACATAAAATGCGAGAGTTGGTAAGGACTTTCTAAAACTATAACTGAAGACCTGTTATCACGTTAAGTTAGAGTTATTGCAACGTCTGGAATTTATTAGGGAAAACTTGGTATTCCTCAACTCCTTAAGACTTTTTACTTTAAAAAAATTAAGCGATTTTGTCATAACATCTGGTTTTACGAAAGGTCGCCAATTTTTTCTTGCACCTCCAACAAGAGTTGCCAGAGGCCGTGGAGAGAAAATCAGTCCTGGGCGCATAAATCTCCCTCTCCCTGCTTTTTATACAATTTTTCATTTCTCTTCTGTACTAAGTGTTAACATTAACACTGATGTAAAACATAAATAACTACGTTTTTACCAAAGAAAGTCTTTCTTTAATCACAAAACAACCAACCTTTGGTTTCTTCATTCAAAACATGAGATCGTTGCAGTTGGGTTTTCTATATTTGGGTAAGGAAAATCCGAAGTTCGTCGTAGAGATGTACTGTCCTGTACGATCAGAGACGTAACCAGCCCGTATTTTACCCGGGGCAAGAAATAAATCTTTAATAACAACATGGAATAAATTAATAATAACATGGATAGTAGGAGTAATTTTACTATTAATAGTAATAGCAACAGCATTTTTATGCCCCCCCCCCCCCCCCCCCATAGACCCGATATCTCATGACTCATACCATCTTAATATACCAATGAACCAAAATATAAATATAATTAATTTGATTTATTCACAATGTATAAACTCTTCTACTAAAAGGAGGAAGGTTTGGTACGTACGTGCTCAATGTAAAATACCATATAATTTAATTTAATTTACCAAACTAATAGAATCTTATTTATCATCTGATGATGAATAAATTGTGATAAATAAATTTTCGTACGAAATGGAAGCCCTAAACAAACTTTAAAATGAAAATTGTCGGGCTTTTTTTGCTGCAAATGTTTTAATGATACCATCAAAAGATAGTGCTGAAGCTATTTTGTGCTCTATTGATATGATGGCCAAGTTGCTTAGTCGTTGTTGTCCTGTCAAGTTCCTGATGTAGTTTTTTATTATCCTCAGTTTTCTAAAACTCCTTTCATTCGATGCTACACACAAGAGTATTGTAAGAAAAATTCTCAAAGCTGTGGTTATATTGGGATAGGCGTCATGGAGGCCGTTTTGGCAAATATAAACCAAAAGTTCGAATGGATATTTAATAAAAACAAAAGTTCGAATTTATATATCCTTTGTCTTTCTTGTCAACCTATTGCATTCCTTATTTATATTATTTTTCCTTTTAGCTCAATATTTTCAAATTTACTCGCAAACGGTATAATTTTATATATCCTTTGTCCTTTCTTGTAGGCCTATTGCATTCCTAGTTACGTCCCTTTGTACGACGTACTGTAACTTGTTCCGAATTAACTAATCCTCTTAATAGGAGCCCCAAGGAGAAAAGTATTTACAACTTTGTAAGCAATTGTTATCCTTTAACATGTCCCTTATTTTCGTTTCTCTTGAATTAAATAGGTGTTACTATTACTAGTTTGCGAATCTGGGCCTCCGGTAGTACGATGAGTCCTTGGGTAATTTTCCCAGCGCTCCCACTCCTTCTATAGGTGTCACACTTGAAAACACCATGGGTAAAGGACAATTCCGTATTCAATTTGATAAAGTCAAGAAGCGCAAAGATATTGAGAACCCTAAGGAACGGTTCTTATTGGAATAATAATTATATACAGTATATATATACAAGATGGAAGTTGCTCCATTTTTTTAATCAACTTTCCGGTGTTCAATAGAGCTTGAAGAGTTCAAGTGGTTAAACAGCGTTTTCCTGGGGAATTTCCGGCGTGGATATGTGTGTACTTTGCACCGTTCCAATCAATGTCGGTTTAGAGTTGACAAGAACAGGATGACTTTGAGTTGTATTTAGAGGAAAGGATTTGGTTTGCCAATCCTTCAGTGACCAGACTTTATTGAGAATACTATTATTATAGTGATTTCACAAAACTAAGTAACTCTCAGTTTAAGAAAAATGGTATATGAGAAGTTGCCCCTTTTCCTTAATTTCCCACTTATGTCAGTAGACTCGAATCGACTTGAGACGAAGCGGTTGGAATTGCAAGGATGCCGGAATGCCTGTTGCCTATGTATCGTCTTTTGATCAGGTTTTACCGTGGTATGGCCCTGTTTAGACACGGTCCCATCCTCCGTCATAAGAGGTCTTCGCCTTTTTTCGTGAAGCCCCTCCAGTTCTCCACATCATTGTCCCTCTTGGGAGTTTGTCTCGGAGAATAGACGAAACGGAGGTTCACCCGCTTAGCTTCTCACCTTCTGTAGTGAAGCCTTCCCACACCATCGATACCAGGGCACCTCGTGAGTCTGGCTATAGAGTATTCAAAACCCAATATTGTTTGGAACGTGATCCACTGTTTAAATCAACCACTAGTATTACAACACAAGAACCAGTACTTCATCGCCAAATTCAACATCAGCACTCATGTCGCATGAACGAATTGTGAATAGAAAAACCATAAACACACGATTAAGCTGATCAAACTGCAGGACCATCCCATCACTGTTACTCTGCAGACCCAAAAAAGCTCCATTCAACATACAAATTCAAAAGTTGAATAAGAAAAAATGAGACCTCATTCTGTTAAGATAGATACGGCTAGATACGGATAGTTTCCCCTTCCTGATTCTTGAAACAGCTAACCCTGAGCATAAAAGTAAAGCTTTCTAGCGTCAGGTGTTATAGGCATATCGTGTCAGCCATTCCATTGGCTATAAGTTATAATATAATATAACTATACAATTATATAATTGGCTATAAGTTATAATCAACATATTATGTTGATCAAGACTTCACTACACGCTGTGATGGTCACACCACAGTCTGTTAAAGGTTCCATTTCTAATCCAACGTTTCACGTTGCATATGAAAAACAGGCTGTGTAACAAAAAATACGAAATTTACAGAGAAGTGACAAAATTTTTGATGTAATTTAGTTTACATGTACTTTCCCTTCGATTTGATAACGAAATACCTAATGAGACGGGTCTTTTGACAACAATACATCGTTAAGCTGGCAGTGACGGTCCTAGGCTTACATTTGGGGGGGGGTCATTGTTAGAAAATGTAATACATTTTTTATCAAACCAAAGCCAAGTCCTTACCTAAAGACCTTACCTAAAGCTTTTCAATGAAACTTAGGTCTACCTTTAACATTTTTTCCCGTACAATAATTATCAGAGGAAGAAAAAAGTGTGTTTGCAAAATAAGCTCATTATAAACCATAAAATTAAAATTTGGAGGGGGGGTCATGACCCCTGTGACCCCCCCCCCCCCCCCCTTGGATCCGCGCCTGTAAGCTGGATGGAAATCATAATTTACAACGGATGAACAGTATGAACAGTATTTTCCATCCTCGACGGACACACCGAAGAAGTAGCAATAATAGATTACTTAGCTGTCTTATTTATGAGATAATATCTCTCATATTATGAGAACTACAGTTTCTGTTGCTATTACGAGAGACCCAACGGCATTATTTTCGACTCGGATGATCAATGCTCCATTCGAATCAGTCGAAGAGTAAGTAATCGAGAAATCTCGACCACTTAATCAGCTGATCAAACAGTTCTACTATTGACTCGTCTGATGGATCAAGTAGCACCATTGTTAGTGGAATAAATAATGCAATTTTTCAACAAATTAGTTTAAAAAAAACTTCACTGCTCTTTTGTTTGTTATATTTTATTCAAGTGAATGTCTAGAATCTCAGAAATCTTTGTAAAATAACTATATACACACCCGCATTCACAAACGCACATTCACTCCAACATAATCGTCTCTATTTGATTTGATATATTATGGGAATGTCACCTGGTCGTAATTGACGACCAATCTTCTCAGAGAGAAAGTAAACAACTTTCCTGATCACGATGCTGAAGGAGAGGACCGAAGAACGAATAGGATAATATCAAGGAGAGCTGCACGGTCGAGATGCAATAAACTGAAAAGTGAAGACAGTATTAGGGGTTGTAGCAGCGGAAATATCACTTTTCTAAAGCCTTTTTTTGCCAAATTTACAACGCAGCTTTTTATAAGTGAAGTGAATGGAATGATAGATAGATAGATAGATAAAGCATGCTTTATTGATAAGTACAATGCACCAGCAGATAAATACAATCAAGGAGTCATGCAAATCATCGTGGTCATAGAATGACCGTCCGAGGGATTCGCCGTCAAGAACAGTTTTAGCTAGAAAAATAATAATAATTGCTTCCTTAACGAATTTTACAAAACATAATATAACGTCCGAATCTCTCAATTTGGAGCGTTACATCTGTTTATTCATGTAGAGACGTTTCGTCCCGCAGCGGGGACTTCCTCAGTCTAACTATGTGTAACAACTAGCATACTTGAGGCATTGACTTGTTGGTGGCACCACACATATATTGTTGTTGGTTACTTTTAGCTCTGTATTTGTCTTTAACCTTTCCACTCCTGCCTGTCCATGTATTCAAGTTGGTCATAGTATCTATTGCTCAGTTGTTAAATCTCAACTGCGTCAATTACTTAAAAAACTTTGCTCTATTTTAAAATCAAAAAGGGGAGAGGAGCTGCAGCATAAATTAAATTTACTGAATCAATACAGAATCAAATACAGAGCTAAAAGTAACCAACAACAATATATGTGTGTGCCACCAACATGTCAATGCCTCAAGTATGCTAGTTGTTACACATAGTTAGCAAAATAGAAGGAAGCATGAACATCGCCTCCACAAACACGTGAACCCGGAGACGAAACGTCTCTACATGAGTAAATCAGATGTAACGAAACAAACCAAATTAAGAGATTCGAAATGAATGTGGTCATAATCCACTACCCACACCCACTATTAATATAACGTCTAACTAATGCTAATGGATGTACCTAACACATGATATAACATATAAATAATACTTAATAATATACACAACACGTTCAGAATGCCATAGCTGGAACCCTCCTTTCAAGAATGGTTAAAGACCATATTCAAGCTTCGCCTTATATCTTAGATTCCAGGCCACCATACAATATTTTATTAATTTAGGACTTCCAGATTTTATCAACTTTATGTATTCGCCCCAATTTAATTCAAAAATACCCAAATATTTTGCTCTCACAGCACGCAGTGCACTACACCTGGCTATAAAATGGTAACTATTCTCAATTTCTCCACTGCTGCACAAGAAACAGGTTTGGTTGGTGGATTCATATGGCCTGTAATTTAGCGCCAAAAGGTCCCCTCTAATTTTGAACAGCCACTTACAATGAATGAAGTTTTTAATGTGAAGACAATATTAGCGGTTATAGCAGCGGAAATATCACTTTTCTAAAGCCTTTTTTTGCCAAATTTACAACGCAGCTTTTTATAAGTGAAGTGAATGGAATGAATCTGTATATAAGGGTATATGCAATATGTTTAAAGGTATTCATATCAAAATATACAGGTAATGCTGCAAATGATTATACAATGGTTTATTATTTCTGCGTTACATAACATCTACGCTTCGGCAATCCATCTCTACATAATAGCAGCTAATAACAGCATTACCTACGTAAAATGACATCATAATCTAAATATAACTGCATACACGAGACACCTACATACCAAAATGAAATAATGCTTGGTTAACATCTCTAGTTCATTTATAGACTATGTAACATTATTACGTCAAACAATAGGTTATGATTAACATGATTTCTTGAAAAGTGAATTCCTTTGAAGTAATATCAGTAAGTCTATCGCCAAACCGTACAATTTTACTACGTTTAGACAGAAACATGAAAGATTAGAAACGTGCATCATTGAAAATAATACAGCAAAATTGTTTTGCATTACTTGATACTATTTTTCCAATAATTTGTGGAAAATTGTGGCAGAAAGTTCCAAAAGTACATATTCTTAGGTTTTCATGTTATTTTCGAAATAAATTTCGTAATCGCAATTTACTTTCAAGCTCTTTTTTAACGGGATTGAAGAATAATTAACGTTTATTATGAAAAACGTCTATAAATTGGGCAGTTGATTTGGAGTTGACGTTTTTTTTAATGCTTTTTAATACCATTTAAATAAGATATCCTAGTTCAAATGGCACCGTAAAATGAAAATAAGAACACCATTGGAGAGCACATTCCAACGTATTTCCTCAAGAAATCTATTTTTTGATCAAGAAAAAAGAACTAGGATTGTCAACGTGGAAAATTACTGGGAAAACAATGACTAACTTCAAAACTATGAGAAGATCGAGCGGGTCATCAAATTATAATGATCGATTCCCTTGAAATAATCTCCTGCAATTGCTCGTCTTGGACTTCACTGATTGGTAGAAATTGAAAACAATAGTGCTGTTAGAAGTATGCGGCAGGTTTTAGTGATAATTTTTAGTGATAGTTTTGTTAAGTTCATTGTAAAATGAAATTTTTATATTTCGGAAACAGATTTTCTTGTTTGAGCATTATTTTGATAGAAAATTTCATGCTCTTTTCAACAGTGTTCTAGTTTTAATTTTGAGTTATTGTAATGGAATAAGGTGAACAAACGGAAATAAAGTTACATTTCAAATAACTCGCAACTAAGGGATTGATCAAAATTTATTTAGCGATACTTTTTGTCGGAAATATCATGATGGATCTAAAGCCGATGGATTAGCTCTATCAATGATAAATGAGGAATATTTACAATCCGCCTGCCGTACATATCTGGATTCTCACTGGCTCGAGGCCGCAGTTGCGGTCAGCGTCCTGGTACCTTTAAATACAGTAGACCGAAATCTATCACAATACGTAAACGATACGAATAAATATCGTACCTACACGAATCGGAAAAGAAAGTAATAATAATCAAAAATAATCATAACAAAACTAAGACTCTATCAACCACATGCCACCGGGCGCGAATAACTGCTGATAATAAAGCCGAAACTGTCTATGGCCTGTCAGCTTTATAAGGAATACACCAAATGATTCCTCCTACTGTCAGCTTTCAGATCATCTCGGGAACCCCAACGATAATTCATACAGGAATCTCACGTCAAGGAGTCGCAACGTGAAGGATAGTCCACATGATACGGGTAAACGACAAGGCACCGACACTCAACAATTCCATCTCGTACTAGGTCGGCTACCTGTTGTCTCACATCTCTCCCCAACTGTCAGAGAAAGACGGTTCTTGGTGAAAGTTAATACGTCTCGAAGGAAGATCCCATTTCTCAGAATCTCTAATGGAATCTGCGTAATCCCTGATATATGTAATCTCTCATTCTGAGGATTTTACTCCATTCGTTTTCCAATGTGTTGGTTTTCACCAGATGGATGTTGTTCCAATTATAATAAATAGCTCGTCGAAATTACCTGGAGATTCGAAAATGAGTTCAATCCGATTGGACACAAAGATTTCCACATTCAAAAAGTAGTAAAAAGAAACTTCAATTCAAACTGGTTCACACATTTCAATGAAGAAATTCAATTAATAATTACTTATCAGATATTAAACTGCATAAGAACTTTGAATATTACATTAAAGCTATCTTTTACAAGACGATGCAGGGTTTTCGGAAAATCGAGCTTTCCAGGACGCACAATGATTGAAATATGCTTTTTCAAGTTAACCTCGTCCCACATTCTTAAACCAGGTTTATTTCACACATCGAAACGACAACTAGTACAACCAGAGTGATGGCGAAAAGTTGAGCTGGGGAATATATCCAAGGGAAATTGATGATGTATCTATCAAGAAGGTGAATAACCAAAAAATGATTTCTTTCTTACTTTCATGATCAATAAATTGTAACTGTTTGATGAGTTTTTGCTGATGCTGTAATAATTACGTATACATCAGTACAGAAGTGAAGCAGCAAAATCGTCAGCCGCATCAATCCTTTGCTATTTGCATTTAATTGGTAGGGTTCCTCCAGTAAGTTTGTTTGTCAAATGGTCATTATTACAATTATAAGATCGTACAGACATTTTAACATAGTTTGATTGCAGCTATTCTACAGGGTCTTTCATTTCGGGACGGTCACAGGCCAGGAGAAGATTTTACAGAAATTTTCTGATCGAAAATGCGGTTTTTTTCAATATCAAGATTTTTCTTGTTTTTTTTTACCTTACCGCATTAAAACGGCCATATCCCCAACATTTTGCGTGCGATTTCAAATCTGAACCCACTATTGGAAAGAGCGTTGAATAGAATCAACGCATGATGAAAAACCGGAGTATCCAGTCAAAAACCACATTTTTCTCACTTGAAAAACAATTTTCTCCCAGAAAACTAAGCGGAATTTCAAGTCTGGTTATAACGCTGGAAAGCCTAGATTTCGGCGCATCTTTTAGCACTACTAAAAATACAGCTTTAGCCATTCACATGCTTTATTACAGGGATTCATAAGCGTTTGAAGAAAGTCGAGATATCCACGATTTGACAACGTGTCCTTTTCAAGCTGATGTTTTAACCCGCTTCGTCAGCTCAAAAAATTTGGTTCCCCATTAGAGCGATAGGAAATTTAACGCTCTTTCCAATAGTGGGTTCAGATTTGAAATCGCACGCAGAATGTGGGAGATATGGCTTATCTACGTGCAATAAGGTAGAAAAAACGGAAAAAATCTTAAAATTGAAAAAATTCCGCATTTTCAATGGTGTAAAAAAAAAAAAAAAAAAAAAAAAAAAAATTGCTAAGCATTTTCGATCAGAAATTTTCCGTGGAATCTTCTTCTGGCCTGTGACCGTCACGAAATGTAACACCCTGTATAGGTTTGCGAGGGTAAAATGGTTGTTGTACAGGCTTTATTCGAAAGATGAGTGGTAGCGATATAACTTGTATGGAGAGAATAATATATAAAGTTAAGGACCTATTGCACGCATATGAACCATGTGTGGGTCAAATGTTGGGACTTCTGTTGACTTTTACATTCAATCTCCATACACAATCCTTTCATATCGGCTTTTAAATTACATTTTTATTGGAAACAATTTACGTTATTTTGAAGCATTATCGGGTCAGGATGAGACGATTCACATGGGTTAAAATTTTGTGCCATCGTCGTTTATTTACGTAATCGTTCAAAAGTACTAACCGGCTCAGAGTTGAGCTAAAATTGTAATTGAAAACCAGAGCTAGTATAAATCAGTCAAGCTAATAGGTTTCAACAAGAAATAATTTTCCTTTGAATAAAATCAATAAAAATGGATGGGAAGGTTAACATCGAAAAGGAGGTGTTATTGTCCCCTTTGATCTCCGGCCCAATGTTTATCATTTTCGGTTAGCATGAGATACATCTTTTTGAACATTCGAAGCAATTGTGCTAGTGCAAGTGCCGGATCAAAATGTTCAAGGTAAGAAATCGCGATCTCGCGGGAGTTTTACTACATTCTGGCGTCAAAGACGACGATGCTGTTATGAAATACATTTATATTCTTCAGAGGTTGAACAACGTTTCCCAACTTGGAAATTCGTGCGAGCCTAGGGTCGTAGACCCGTCCAACTCTTCAAGTGATATTTTATTAATATATTTTTTTTATATATTTTTTAGCGCAATTGGCGTTTTTTTATTTTAGCGATTTAAATAATCGTCTAAATTTTGACTAAAACTGTGTTTTTTTCTCGATTTTACCCTAATAATGATCAAAATACTTGCAAATGTCTTTTCATTCAATTTTGCTTCGTTTTTAAAGTAATCGGAAGCATTGTTTTCAAATTTTCGGAATGTGAAAATTTTTTTGTCTCCAAAATCAAAAATTCCAATCGCATTTTGCGTTTTAACCTTTCTGAACAATTTTTGGTGTGTCTGTCTGTGATCAGTCTGAATCTGTCAGCAAATCCTTTAAAAAAAGTTTTGTAAAATCAAAACTTTCACGAAGTTTTTATTTTGAAGGTTTGTACCATGAGGATGAAATTTTCCCGCAGTTACGTCAAACCATTTTAATGGCCCGATTTATGGGCCAACATGGGGTTTAGATGGTCCCCTATAGGTTTCATGATAGCGTTGGATCAAATGTAGCCTGGCGATGCGCAAACGTGAAATCCTTACCACAAGCATAACTCTTGGTTCTTGACCGATTTCGATGAAATTTTCAGGTGATTGTTTCAATTTATCAGGTATATTTTATAGTGTTCAATAGTTGAACATGCCAACCTTTATTTTCTCAGGTTACGCTCCTGCATAACAATTAATTTACGATAATTCAACATTTACTTCGCCTAATTGAACGAAGTTCTTTAGTCAATAATAATTTTCAATGAATTATGAACAGTCATGATTACCTTAATAATGATCAAAGTACTTGCAAATGTCTCTTTCATTCCAATTTTTCAGGTGTGTAGATCAACAACTGATGTTCACTTTTTGAAAGCACAATCGTAGCCAGTCGTTCTGCATTATTTCTTCACTTTGTTCAGCGTTATGGGACCGAAACTAAGGATGAAATAATTCTAAAAAGGATTCGCTATTCTTACAGATAGAATCAGAGGTTTTTCATTTAGTTCAATAAATCATGATCCCTTCAAGAGACCTCTTTAAAAAATTCTGGTTGGACCATTAAAATGTAACTGTACAGCCTAAATCGTGAAGCTTTGTTTAGTGCTAAGATAAGTACCAATTAGTTTTAAATCTCAAGGAAGCAGAGGCGCGTGAAAGGTTCAAAACGCATCTTTCGAGTGCGAAGGCTGATTCCTACGACCGCATACGATACCGAGCTTAGAATCTGATCCGCCCCGGCTGCCATGTGGGTTAGCGTAGCTTTTACCTACATCAGTAGAAACTTGTAGGCTCGCATGATAAGTAGAGCCGGTGACATCGGGTTCCACGTCAAAAAACACGATGCAACCGAGAATAAAAACACCTGTAGGGGAAAGCCCTTTTGTGCCTCACGCCGTTAGAGGCGCCTACGGTCATTAGAAGAAACATAATGTAAAAATGTAGATCTCGAAGAAGAAGAAAAAAGAACATGTTATTCTGCAGGAAGTCAGTCTTTTCTTGAAACGGCTTTAAAAAAGGCGAATATAATGTTTCTATTGTTCCCGACTGTTACCGATCTTTTCGTTTCTTACGTAACATCTGCGAGTTCCCGTGTGTCAATGTTGAGTGAAAGCAGTTAAGAGAATCAAAATTCATTCTGATCCTTCAATTGCTGATTTAGGTACACATTATCGTAATAAGATGCTTTCTAAACTATCACTAATAAGATATATAATCAAAGTACCTCATAATATTGGATGTCTGTTTAGGTATATCCAATATTCCTCTGCAACCTTATGTAACTACCTAGCTTCTTTGGTGTTGGAACAAATTTAAAAAATGCTGCAAATTCTTTCACTGGGGTTCATTATTCAATTGGCTTGCGTTCATGATTTGAATTTCTACTAAGCTTTGGAGTGTGCGTGTTTCACAGGTGATAGAGCGATTATTGAATTTCATTCGTGAACCCTCCAACGAGAGCGGGAACTCCGAAGATATGCATAGAGCACGTAAATCGACCAAAATACCTGTTTGGATTGATCAGTTGATCATTTTTGTGTGCCTCCAGAAATTCAATAATCGCTCTATCACCTGTGAAACACGCACACTTCATAGCTTAGTAGAAATTCAAATCATGAACGCAAGCCAATTGAATAATAAACCCCAGTGAAAGAATTTGCAGTGTTTTGAGTCTAATTTCGTAAACTTTGGTCTTAGTTTCGGGCGGTGGATGACGGATTTTTTAATTCGACTTTTGAAATCTTTGTCTCATGAAACGTAAAACAACAACTTTTGAAGGGGGTTTACAATTTTTCTTGGTCGATTACGAAGATTCATTATTGAAAATAACAAACATTTGAAAGAAGATAATTAAAAATAACAAACCAAAACCTGAATGGAACCTATTAATATGATACCACTTGAACGTTTTGAATTGTTATCCAATTATTGTTATGATAAGTGATGACTGTCTATAACTTTGTCTGGGTTGCCCCATACGAATAATTTGAAACTTGAAAGAATATGAGGAGTGAGGTCAGAGTATAGGCTATTTTGATCTTAAATTTCATAGCGTTAGCACTATGATACTGTGTGCTTCTTCGGCTCAGTGAGCGTTGAGCCGTTCGTTGATCCCTAGCTTAAATCCATCTTGAGCTTCGATAGTTACCTACGTGTTTTGATTTGGGAAAAGCTTCAGGGGAAGTTGGGTCACGTACGTGGCCCACCACATTATTACACAGAGGCCAACACGGTTGGCGAGAACGGAAGAGTTACAAGTTTCAAAGCAATGATAAATGTGAAATAGTCGATAACTCTAGACTGGTATATGTTGTAATCTAATATTTGAATGCACTTTAACGTCATTAACTTTAAGATAACATTTTGCCTTATATGATAAGGTTTGTTTGTAGTCGGCATGCTTCCGTGCGTTAAAAAAGTAGTCGGACAAAATTCTTCGAAAAAACGCTGCAAATTCTTTCACTGGGTTTATTATTCAATTGGCTTGCGTTCATGATTTGAATTTATAGTAAGCTTTGGATTGTGCGTGTTTCACAGGTGATAGAACGATTATTGAATTTCAGGAGGCACACAAATATGATCAACTGATCAATCCAAATAGGTATTTTGGATTGTTCAGATTGATCATGCTCTATTTGTGTGCATATCTCCTGAAATTCAATAAATCGCTCTATCACCTGTGAAACACGCACACTCCAAAGCTTAGTAGAAATTCAAATCATGAACGCAAGCCAATTGAATAATAAACCCCAGTGAAAGAATTTACAGCGTTCTTCACAGGTGATAGAGCAATTATTGAATTTCAGGAGGCACACAAATATGATCAACTGATCAATCTAAATAGGTATTTTGGTTAACAACCGATTTACGTGCTATAATAATAATAAACCCTAGTAATAATATTGAATAATATTTACCTATATATTATCAGCGTTTCATGCATATCAGAATGCTTCAACCCGTGTATCGGCTATAAACTACAAGTATCCACATCGGCTATCACTCCAGTATCCACATTCACTACAACTCGACGCTATCGGCCGGACATCACTAGGTTACAAACAAACAATAATAAACCAAAAAACGCAAATGTTGGCACCATAAATCGGGCCATGCATCGGGAATGGTTTGACCTACGGACCTGCGGAGGGGCTCATTCGATTCCTCATGGTATGATCTTCAAATAGGTAAATATTTAGGTCGATTCGACTTGTTTTGAGGTTTTTAGGGATTTTACAAAACTTTGACAACCCTTAAAGGGCACTTTAAATTGAGTGAGAGAGCTGGCTCAAGAATTGGGGCGCCGTTGGACCAAGATGGATTTTTCCTGAAAATTTCAAATTTTTTGCTCCAGCCGTTCGGGAGAAATCGTGCGTACGGCGGACGGACGGAAAATTTTTTATTGCAGATTCGGATTCTACGGGGAAATTTTCAGGGGGGTTAGCATTTTTTTTTTAGAGCGATTACAATGGTTTATTATTGAATAATAAACCAAAATAACTTCCTCCCAAAACGTCTTGGTAAACACTCCCAACTGTTCCATTCAAACTTTCAATTCTAACACAATAAATTATCCACCTTATGTATACAATTGAATAAACGTTCATATGTAATTAAGATTAGTTACGCACAATGTTACCGAGTTCAAAATTCGCTTCTCACTTTCTATCGTTCGCATTGAAAATCGTGACGTACTTTAGAATAGCGAAAAGACCCTTATTCGGCTTGGAATCCCGCGTGATACCAGCTATCTGCATTAATCGAATAGCTCCGAGTCTATAGAAATCAGTAGAAGGGAAACTTCTCTCCTGTTTCAAACGCCCAACACTTTCTTATGGCAGACTGGAGAGCTATCCTCCGTCCTACTTCTTTTCCTTGTTGGCCCCAATAAAATAAAGTTACCAGTTATCGTGGTTAAGGTGGAAATGGGCTGGGAGGAGCCCCTTACCGGTTCAATACTCTCAAATATTAGTTTTATTGGTTACAGATTGCATATTCCGTCCTCGTTTATGCTAACCGTGTATGAATTTGACATTTCATTAATTATGCGGGGCCGGTTATGCAGTTCACGTTTCGCTCGTGGGAGGGTGACGGTAAATGGTGGAACTCACGTAGACATTTATTTTTGACCTGACGCGACACTGTTACCAAAGCATTTATAGCAACATTGCGATTTTAAATTAGCCTGGAAAACGTACTTACATTCTTCGACCAATTGTGATCAAACTATCGAACTAGCTTGGGTGGGAATGAAGGCTTCTGTGGAGCTACAGATGCTGCGGTGCGGGAAGTTGTACGGTGTGCTTTATATTTTTCTCCAAATGCATGTTTCTGGTTCATTACTTATTCAATAATAAACCATTGCAATCGTTCTTGAAAAAAAAAAAAAAAAAACCCCCCCGGAAAATTTCATGGTTTGCGTTTCAAAGGGTGTAGAATCCGAATCTGCAATAAAAATTTTTCCGTCCGTACGCCGTACGCACCATTTCTCCCAAACGGCTGGAGCAACAAATATGGAACATTTCAGGAAAAATCAATATTGGTCCGACAACGCCCCAATTTTTTAGCCAGCTCTCTCACTTAATTTAATGTGCCCTTTAAGGGTTGTCAAAGTTTTGTAAAATCCCTAAAAACCTCCTTTTTGAAGAACTTTCCATGAGGAATCGAATGTAGGCCCGTAGCTCAACCCATTCCCGATGTATGGCCCGATTTATGGTGCCAACATTTGCATCCACATTCACTACATCACTAGGTGACTGCGATCAAAACAAACAAAAAAGTTTTTTTGTTTTGATCGCAGTAAAATAGTGATGTAGTGAATGTGGATACTGGAGTGAACTCCTAAAAGGGTTCATAGCCGATACACGGGTTGAAGCATTCTGATATGCTTGCTCCGTCTTACGAAATTTAAAATTTTCAAATAGAATATTTTTCCATTGTAATCGCTCTTGAAAAAACGCTGGAAATTCTTTCACAGGGGTTTATTATTCAATGATTCATGATTTGAATTTCTACTGAGCTTTGGAGTGTGCGTGTTTCACAGGTAATAGAGCGATTATTGAATTTCAGGAGGCACACAAATAGGTATTTTGGTCGAAAACAGATTTACGTGCTCTATGCATATCTCCTAAAATTCAATAATCGCTCTATCACCTGTGAAACACGCACACTCCAAAGCTTAGTAGAAATTCAAATCACGAATCGTTCAATAATAAACCCCAGTGAAAGAATTTGCAGCGTTTTTTATTTCATCACTGAAATAAAATGAAATGTCTAATTGAGCTTCTCCACTACGTGTTCAGACCACGAATGTTAAAGGATATCTTAACAAAGAAGCGAAAATGTGAATGTATCATCTAGGTCGTTGTGAGGTCTGATGCGAACCATGTGTCACGTCATCAGTAATGGCAAGAGACAAAACGAAATCCATTTCGTTCGACGTGGTTTATAAGTAAGGTTATAACAAGTGGTACCACGAGTTTTCGTTCACACTCACGTAGATGTACTTATGGTATCTCAAAGGAGAACGAACGGATGAAGTTACTGTGATTTGAGTCACGTTAGATTCTATGGAACCAAATCCATAAATTACTGGTACAAAACTGTACGTATTATATTTCAAAGTATTGAAGTTGCTGACTTAAAAAAATATTTTCAATCAGTTTCATATTCAATTAATTCTACCTTCAATAGTAATCGGAAGTGGTTTTGAGATTGGTTGATCAATATTTCTGTATTCACCTGATTTTTGATAACTGATTTGATTTTTGGTTTATTATTCAATAATGAACCGTTGTAATCGCTCTGGAAAAAAAAATTCTAAACCCCCTGAAAATTTCATGGTTTACATTTCAAAGGGTGTAGAATCCGAATCTGCAATAAAAAATTTTCCGTCCGTACGCCGTACGCACGATATCTCCCAAACGGCTGGAGCAAAAAATCTGAAATTTTCAGGAAAAATCCATCTTGGTCCGACGAAGCCCCAAATTTTGAGCCAGCTCTCTCATTTTGAAGTGCCCTGTAATATCTCAAAACTAGTCGAAAGAACATATTATTCAATATAGGTCAAACCATTCCCGATGTAATTATTCCGTCCGTCCGCCGATACACGGGTTGAAGCATTCTGATAATATATAGGTAAATATTATTCGATATTATTACTGGGGTTTATTATTCAATATTATTACTGGGGTAAATAAGTATTCTTTCACTAGGGATTATTATTCAATTGGCTTGCGTTCATGATTTGAATCTTACTAAGCTTCGGAGTGTGCGTGTTTTACAGGTGAAAGAGCGATTATTGAATTTCAGGAGATATGAAAAGACCACGTAAATCGGTTCTCATCCAAAACACCTATTTGGATTGATCAGTTGATGATATTTGTGTGCCCCCTCTACATCTGTCTACCTTTGGCTAAATCGTTTAAATTTGGATTTGGGGAAGTTTTAACGCAATACGAGTGCCAAAGGACTTGATAAATTATAGATGTTTTTATTGTGGGGGGGGGGGGGTATTGAGGTTCAATAAAAAAACGCTGCAAATTCTTTCACTGGGGTTTATTATTCAATCGGCTTGCGTTCATGATTTGAATTTCTACTAAGCTTTGGAGTGTGCGCGTTTCACAGGATAGGGCGATTATTGAATTTCAGGAGGCACACAAATATGATCAACTGATCAATCCAAATAGGTATTTTGGTCGAGAACAGATTCACGTGCTCCATGTATATCTCCTGAAATTCAATAATCACCCTATCCTGTGAAACGCGCACACTCCAAAGCTTAGTAGAAATTCAAATCATGAACGCAAGCCGATCGAATAATAAACCCCAGTGAAAGAATTTGCAGCGTTTTCTAGGTTCTTTTAGCGAACAATTTTGCTAGGTTTCCCAAAAAACAAATTTCTGTCAAACTCTCGATTACAAATCGTCAACCAACATGCCAACTTTACAAACCTCAAATGAAAATGTTCAACATGTTGGTTGATCAATGGCTCTTTCTATGATGATATATCCAATTAATCATAATGAATATATGTTGAAAATATGGATATTATTAAATACAATACTTATTTACAACAATGACCAATTTTGAAGTTCAACGAAGCAAATCGTGAATTTCTAGGCAAAGGAAGAGATGAAATGTAAAGAAAGTGATTCATCAAGTTCAGTCTGGTTTCCTACCTATTGCATTATACGGATGGCTGGCTCCTTGCTGCGGTTGATCTTCAACGCTCGCTATTTAAGGATTTTAGTTCCAACTGATAACATTAGGGGATTCGGAGAACTAGTTTTCTTGGTCCACCATTTAGACGATTATCTCGGTTTCTATTTATCCTCTAGAGATCATCGGTAAGGGGATTCAGAGTATGGAGATGAAAGCAGAACCAAGAGTATACTTGGTGGCCTGCAATTGTAGCTGTTGAATGGATCGGTCCTAGGATGGTATTTTACTCTCCCGTTTACAATACGGCGGGCTAGTAATAAGTTACTCCCTTCAAGAATTCATCTATCTTTATAGATAACATTACAAAAACACATTTTTGTCTATCGATAACTACTTGTAAAAATAGTCCGATCATTGCTTGGGCAAAATCTTCATAAGAAGTCCAGCTCCGCTGTTTGTGATGGATATTGGCAGTTCCCTATTCTTGGAACTACTAGCACTGACATTTTTAGCTTCAGAGGTGTCTCCTGAGTGTTGCAGGCTTGTCGCCTTAACCTTTGAAAGGGGCAAATAGTCCATTCCACCACCTCCATGTTACCCACTCTCTATTAGATTTCCACTTAAATACCTCTAAACCGCGAAACATTGAAATCATTAACTCTTGTAGTCTCCTACAATGAGAACATAAAATGACAAAAGTGGATGGTGGGAAACAGTATTATCAACATACCTTGTATTACGGACTAAGTCACTCGCGACGAAGTTGTGGAAACCCATTTCAAATAAAAACGGAGTAAGATGGAACGTTGTCTATATTTCCACGAAAGTAAAGAGTTACACTGTTAAATCGATTTCGACGGTTAGGTCATCATCAGTAACAAACATAAATACATCACAAAAAAAATTCTGTCGTCCAGGGGTTTCAACGTTGGGTTTAAGAATAAAAATAATCTCAAATCTTCTTTGGGTACGGTTAAGGATAAAATTAACGTTCAGGATAAAAGTGGGGTTTATAAACTAAAATGTTCATGTGTTGAGTACAAACTGGTAGGAAATTTAGGGAATGAATAAAAGAGCATGAAAAGGATTTCAGGGACAACAAGGGTGATTCTGCCTTTGCAAATCATCTGAATGAATCCAATCATAGCTTCAGTTTTGATCTGACAAACAGGCAATATGTAGAATTTCCTCACTTTTGCCCAAAGGGAGGTATGTTGGATGTGCTTGAAAAGGTGATAGGTCAGGAAAATGTTTAAATGATGTCATTCCTCAAAATATTTCACCATTATTGGGTTCTTTCTTGCAATAAGTTTGGCTCCGCCTCTCCATAATGATACTGTTTGTGCCCCTTTCACTTTGTAAGCCTTGAGTGGCATTGGTTGGTCCTCCCCGCCCCTTTCACTTCCTTGAGCCAATAGGATTCAATCTCCTCTCACTCGATCCTATATAAGATATGCTGTTTGTGATGTACTTTCAGTTCATGTTTGTTTCTGATGATGACCTTACCGTCGAAATCGATTAAACAGTGTAACTCTTTACTTTCGTGGAAATATAGACAACGTTCTATCTTACTCCGTTTTTATTACCTTGTATTATCAAAAAATCAATTAAAAAAAGTAAACTAGTCCTATGATTTTGATGGAGTTCTGAACTCCCTTTATTTTCATGGATTAGAGGAAAAAAAGAGTTTAGGGTGCAATGTGAATCTACCACCACAATCGTTTAAATTTGTTGTTGGTACCCCATGCAGTTAATGTAGAGGAATAACAAGTACGTATTTAGTTTCCGCAGTTGGCTGAGTATTAGGAAATATCCGTGTATCATTCCTTACTCAATTAATACTTTACGGGTCCTTACAGTTGGTTTTTGGAATGATGTCATCAATATTCCAGAATGGACTCATGGACGGAGTTTTTGGCTTTAGAGTTCGTTTTGTTTTCCTAAAATTTTGCTGAATGCAACTCATCTGTGTTTGCACATCTAAAGGGGAAAACTATCGAAGGAAGAAGGACGATTGCAATAAATATAAACTCAGCTTGCTCGCTACATGTGATGGCATAATTCCTTCCCAGATTCGTATATACATTGCGGCTTCCTAATGCAATCTAGAATCAACTGCGTTGCATAAAGAGAACCACACCTACATTCAAATTCCTGTAAGAATGTTTATTTATTTATTTAAGCGAACGGCAATAGCCAATATACAAAGAAAATACAAGGCGACCTGATAAATGACGTCATGACATTACAGAAAGGGTGCAAAAATACAATACAAGAAAACAGATCATTAGCACTTACAACGCGGGATCAGAAACCCGATCCAACGCTCCTGACGGGAGTGTTTAACTTCGGAAATTTGACATTGGCTCTTTATTTCTGGGTCTTTAGGGTACCGTAAACCGGGGTGGGAATGGTACGGTTTTTGAGGTTTTTTTGAATTTCTCAACATTACTTATAATAGTTAATATTGTTTCAAATATAATTTATTCGAATTCTCCATCTATCAAAGAGTTTTCTCTTGTGGCTAATATTTTTTTGGAATAAGTTATAGGTGAGTAATTTTTGGTTTATTATTCAATAATAAACCATTGTAATCGCTCTGGAAAAAAAAATCTAACCCCCCTGAAAATTTCATGGTTTATGTTTCAAAGGGTGTAGAATCCGAATCTGCAATAACAAATTTTCCGTCCGTCCGCCGTACGCCGTACGCCATACGCACGATATCTCCGAAACGACTGGAGCAAAAAATCTGAAATTTTCAGGAAAAATCCATCTTGGTATCTTGGTCTCTCTCACTCAATTTAAAGTGCCCTTTGAGGGCTGTCAAAGTTTTGTAAAATCCCTAAAAACCTCAAAACTAGTCGAATCGGCCTAAATTTGAATGAATTTGGGCTTAAGGGTTTGATAAATTATCAATTATTGTTTTATAGGTAAAAACGCCAAATACTGGGGTTTATTATTCAATTCGATTTAAATTTCTACTAAGCTTTGGAGTGTGCGTGTTTCACGGGTGGTAAAGCGATTATTGAATTTCAGGAGGCACACAAATACGATCGACTGATCAATCCGAATAGGTATTTGGTTGAGAACATAATTTACGTGCTCTATGATATGAATTTTTTTATAGTTCAATAATAAAAACGCTGCAAATTTTTTCACTGGGGTTTATTATTCAATTGGCTTGCGTTCATGATTTGAATTTCTACTAAGCTTTGGAGTGTGCGTGTTTCACAGGTGATAGAGCGATTATTGAATTTCAGAGGCACACAAATATGATCAACTGATCAATCCAAATAGGTATTTTGCTTGAGAACACATTTACGTGCTCCATGCATATCTCCTGAAATTCAAAGCTTAGTAGAAATTCAAATTATGAACGCAAGCCAATTGAATAATAAACCCCAGTGATTATTGAATAATAAACCAAAAATCGTATATTCCAAGTCCCCGAGGAGGGGAGCAGGTTGCCCTGGGAGACGCTCCTCATTGGTGGGGTCCCCTTCACTAGCGCGGTCGAGAGGGGGGGGGTTGAATTCCACCCAGCGGTTGCCCTGGGAGACGGTCCGACGCTCCCCTTCAGGGGGTGGTGGTGGGGGGTGGCGGAGAATTCCACCCGCCCAACGTTACCACCCCCTGATATACCTGCTCTGATATTTTCGTCTGTATATAGATTGATGATGATGATGATGATGATTGATCGAAACTGACGCTGGCACATAGGTGCGCCGCCTGCAGCGCCGCGTCTCTTGAGAGATAACTCTCCTGCAGCGCGGCGCAGCTGGCGCCTGTTTCGGTCATGCGCGCATCATGGATACGATACCTCGACGCCGTGTCTTAAGTGAAAAACGAACGCGATCGACGGGGGGGGGGGGGGGGGGAGCGGGCGCCCATCGCGATCTATCAGGCGATCAAACAGTACAACTCTACAGATGTGTCAGACGTAACACTGCGGCATCACGCTTTGTTGCGGCAAAACGATCGTGCCGCGTGTTCGATTTTTCTTCAGTCCAAGAATTCTCCTTAGCCGATCAGCCTTCACATGTGATACAACCATCAACCTTCACGCGTTCGCGCCAACCTGAGTCACATCGGCGCTCGCGCAGCCGTCTGTCGACCGCCCTTGATTTTTCAATGATTATCTTGCTGGTTTCTCTACTTTCCATTGCAGTAAATACAAAAGAACTAGAATGAAATTCGAAAAACGCTGCAAATTTTTTCACTGGGGTTTATTATTCAATTTGAATACCAATTATTGGTTTGCGTTCACGATTTGAATTTATACTAACCTTTTGAGTTTGCGTTTTTCACAGGTGATAGAGCGATTATTGAATTTCAGGAGATATGCATAGAGCACGTAAATCTGTTCTCAACCAAAATACCTATTTGGATTGATCAGTTGATCATATTTGTGTGCCTCCTGAAATTCAATAATCGCTCTATCACTTGTGAAACACGCACACTCCAAAGCTTAGTATAAATTCAAATCATGAACGCAAGCCAATTGAATAATAAACCCCAGTGGGACAATTTGCAGCGTTTTTTTCAAAATCACTTCACTAATATTTTTTTTGAAAATGTCTTTGTACCATTCTAACCCTTTGCAATTTGCCAAAACAAGGAAAAGTTTTTTTGGTTGAGAAATGACAATTTTATTGATTGAAACCCAAACTCAGAATTTCCACCTTAAAACCTCCTTTTGGACTTTGGAATAAATAGTAGATAGGGGTGTTAGATCATTTGGAAATTATGAGGGCACTCACAGAAACATTCAAACTAGTGACGCATAAAATAAATGATTCTGGTTTTGCTGGAATTTATTTATTTTCTCGTTGAAATTTCACCCAAATTTGAATTTTTACCACAAAAGGCTCTCCTTGGATATTTTAATAATTCGAAGAGCTGTCAACAGCCAAGGAAGATCAACAAAAAATAGGACACACAACTTTCAAAATTCAGATAAACATTTTATTGAGGTAAAATAACATTTTTGTAATTCGTTTTTTAATTATGATTTCAGCAGCTTCTCTTAACTTTGCTGGGTCATACTTACTGTAGGGTCTTGTCCCTAACACCCTGGTATGCTTGCGAGGCGTTTTATTGCCTGAAGTCAAATGAATTCATCACAAAAATAAGTGTAGGTACCATTCACCAATGTCAAACTAGCAGGGGTGACAAAAGTACACTCGCAGTGTACCATTCCCACCCCATAAAACGCAGCAGATGTGGTTTTTGTCTCTCAAAATTTTTTTGGAGAACAATTTTAGCATTCTAATGAATGATATTGCTCAAGGATGAGTATAGTAACGAATATCAAACACATACCGTCTCCGATTGTGCAGCTGGAGAGAACACCGTTGACACTTTGGCAAGAAATGAAAATTTGGTATGGAATCAGTTGAAAGCCAAAGCGGGAAAAATTATGAATACTAAATGTGACGCATGGAATTCATTTATCCATCTGTCTAGTCCATAGATAAAATTACGGTAGGCAGATCCCCCCAATTTTGAGCCCACCAGGAGGATTTGAATTTGAAAATCATGTGTGTACCATTCCCACCCCGGTTTACGGTATATATTATGTATTGAAGGTGAGATAATGAGATAATATCAATTTTCAAGGCATAATGTCATATGACACCATCCGCGTTGAAAGTGTTAATAGAAAATTTCGCCCAGCAGACGCTTCAGGGTGTGGAAAGACGTATTAAATATATAACAATCACTTGAATCCAGGAAAGCGTTGACCTCACGAGGCAAACGACACGATGGTTATTGTGGGATGCGAAAGGCGAATGGAACGTGAGTGTTTGGCGAGTTCTGTAGGGAGGCACATTTGTATTGACTTTAGAGAGAAGAGATGGAGAGTGAAGAACTCCATTCACAAGCTTGTGAAAAAACATTATGTCTGCCACTTCTGTACGGCTTTCAAGAGTGGGCAACCCGTACTCGGCAGCAAGGTCCCTAAAATCAACCTGATCCATTGGTATTGTCAGTTTGAATGCAAGGTAATGCCTCAACTTCCTTTGAACCCTCTCCAATGAATACCTGTATGCTGCATAAAATGGGGACCAAACATACTAGCATACTTCAAAATCGGGCGAACTTTTTTTTTTTTTTCATAATTTTTTATTGCACCAAGTAATAACTTATTAACAATATTATTCTGACTTAAATTCTCTACATAATTATTGGGACTCAAGATCCATTACTCCAGTCCATGTCCTTCTGAGGTTCAGCACATTCACTTCCTACACAAGATCATGTGGTTTTGTGCGCTTAAGGCGCCTAGTTAGGTCTTGCACATCAAGTAGCTTCACAGCTTCTTCGTTGACATGACCTCGTAGTCTGGCTAGATGAGCGGTAGCCCTCTGTTTGATTATTTCGTCTATGCTGTCCACTTCCAGTTCGCGGTGAAGAGCATCATTTCTAAAGTACCAAGGTGCATCAGTGATGCATCGTAGTACGGTATTCTGAAAACGCTGGATAATCAGTCTATTGGTTGGAGCTGTACAGCCCCACAACTGTGCTCCATACGATCGGGCGAACTGAAGACTTGTTTAACAGCATAATCGCTTCAATAGACGAGAAGTCACGCTTATCTTTAATAAAGAAAAACACGTATCGTTGACATTGAATGCACAGTACGATCATCAACGATTTCATCAGTGTCTCATAGACTTCTAATTCTCACGGGCAAGTTTTGCACCCATCGAACCGCATCTCATCGTGTCCGCATAATTACGACGACCCTGATACAACACGCCAACAACTAATCGCAATGAGCTCATTAACGAGGCTCTTGAGGAAATATGCCTAACCTCCCTTGGTGACCTTCATACCGTGTATATCACCGGGTTAAAAAGGACGTACAATATTCGAGATAAAACCCTGCGTTTGATAATTGTGACACTTCCCCCCTGCGGAGAGTCCAAGGACAGGACTTCATAAAGGAACCATCTTACCGTGTATCCGAGGACCGAGGTGATCCCTTCGGCTGGTTGTTCGTATTAACTAGTTGCGTGGTTGGCGGAACGGAGAAGAAAGTGGGCCTCGAACGCCCGAAAGAAAGAAACTCCAAAAAGCGATGCCGCTCGGTCTTATTATGATCTCCCCCTTTTCCGGAGAAACATTTTTTTCTCCTGCAGGTGGATTTATGGGACTTCTTTCGGTGTTACAGGGATATTCTTGTTGAGGTTTAGATACTTACAGCAGTCATTTGTTACTTTTCTTATTGAAATATGAGCGTCTGGGAACCTTCAGAGCACCTTTATGTGGTTCTGCAAGTTCCCAGTTCCTCTCCTTTCACGTTCAGCGAAACCATATTCCACAACACCAAGTTCCATTTTTCTTATCCCATACAATAATCTTCGCTTTAGTATTTTATATTCAAAAAACGCTGCAAATTCTTCCACTGGGGTTTATTATTCAATTGCGTTCATGATTTGAATTTCTACTTAGCTTTGGAGTGTGCGTGTTTTACAGGGGATAGAGCGATTATTGAATTTCAGGAGATATGCTATTTGGACACACGGGATTCAACTGTGGGGCTGTGCCAAAAAGGCTAACGTAAAGAAAATTCAAACTTGTCAGAATAAAATCCTGAGAAGTGTAGTTGGTGGCCCCTGGTATATGCGAAATGATGACATTCATCGTGTGACCTAAGGATGGAAACAGTCAACGAAATCATCATAAAGTACGCCCAGAAGCACGAAAAACGCCTCCACCAGCACTAGAACCCGGAGATGCTCAACGTTTTGGACAACGAAGGAGAACTGCGGCGCCTCACAAAACAAGCCATTGGACTTGACTGTGCTGTGCAAGTTATAGTGATGTGTGTTCCAGTTAACAGTCTGTTACTCTGAAGGGTTGGTTCGTTGAAATCTCCATTTATGGGATAAAATATTGCTAGATGATGTATCCTACAATCAGTTGCAATAAATAAAATCACGAAAAAAATGAATGAAGGGCAAGATTAAGAAAAAACTGGAAAGATAGTCACTTTCTCAAATGATGCAATACAAACGGGTTTGGTTGGTTGTGGGTAAAAACGTGTCTTCTAAAAATGGACGTACCTACTCATCACCTTCCTCTGTGCTAGTGGCTGTGGGACCCAATAGCTCCCAGTTGCGCATTCTTCAGCGTAACTTAATTATTCAGCAAACCCTATAATGATAGGATCGATTTGAAATCGATATGAGATGCTGAAACAAGTTTTCAAACACAGAGGCAGACGGAGAGACACATAACGAAAGTCACTCTCAATACTTTTTCAATCTATTTGTGACGTCAATAATCGTTTTAGTAAAATTGGTTTTCAGCCGTTTTTTAATCCTCAGACTGAATTTGAATCAGGTGTCATGAAATTCGGACACGGAATGAACGTAATCAACTAAAAACATATTGGTAAGGGTCTTATGTTAGGTTTTTTTATACGATTATACACTTATAATATATATATTTTTCAAAACTAGACTTATTCTTCTTCGAACAAAAAAAAAAAATAACGAAAATTGTCTAGGGATTTTAGTAGGTATCGCTCGATTGAATCCGTCATCACCACCCCCCCCCCCTCCCCCTCTCTCATCTTATCACGAAACCAATTCCAAATTTTTGAGTTTTAATGTTAACAATAACAAAAATAAATCGTAATAATAATAAAATAAATAAATAAATGAGCGACTAATCAGCTATCAACAAACTAACCCTAAAAGGCATTATACCTAAAAATGTCATTCAAGTGGTACTAAAACTTAGTATAGGCCTTCACAAGGATTTAACAAATCCACACTGATGGATGGACACGGAAAATTAATCGCTCTAAGCTCTTTTTTTTATTGTTTCTTCTTGGACGAATATAAAGCTCTACTAACATCAACGGTGAGGAATCAAAATACTGTTTTTAACTTTTTTAGGGCCCCCTGTCGGATCATCAATTATTTCTAAAAAGCAAGGACACTAAGAGATTGGTATTGTGGAGTTAGCAGGTAGGCTTGATAGCGCTAATTTGTCTATTGTTATAAATCATTTTTACTGCAACTTACAATGTAATGGCATATTTTACTTCTCATTTCATTACGTTACTTGTCGTAGTTGTTGTTTTATACGAGAGGACTCATCGTTGTTTTTATTCTCTGTGACAAAGTACAAAGCTAGAACCACACTTTCCAAACGCAATAGCGTTATAAGGAAATGAGAAATTTGAACTATGGGCACCTATGAAATCAATGAAAGGTACAGGAACTAATTCGATTCGCGAGCTTTTGTGAAGGGCCTGGAGGATGGAGTTTTTGTGGGAGTTGAGGGAAGTTGTCGGGGGGGAGGAGGGCCCTCTGTTGATTGCTTTGGAAGTCAATCGGGAATCATGGTTAGTTAATCACAACGCCTGCAGATTCCAATTCAATGGTATTGTGAGAGGGCATGCAGTTCATAGAATCACGGTGAAAGTTCGTTATAGAGCCAACGCAGCGGCAACCATCTAACGATCATCAACGAAGCCTTCCATAATTAGTCATGCTGACTATGGATCATGCGCTCGAAATATTGGAGTTCTTAGCTAATACCACACGTTAATTTAATTTTGAGAAGAAAAAACGTCTGCCTAGTGGGTGTGGCACATAGCTTCCTCGTATCCATAACATGACTGTATAGATCATTAAAAATTATTATTGACTAAAGAACTTCGTTCAATTAGGCGAAGTAAATATTGAATTAGGGTAAATTTATTGTTATGCAGGAGCATAACTTGAGAAAATAAAGGTAGGCATGTTCAACTATTGAACAAACTATAAAATATACCTAATAATAAAAATTGACATTGACGCTGAATGGGTAAGTAGATCATTGAAGTGATAAATAATTATTAAAGTCAAGAACTCCCGGAGTTATGCTCGTAATCCGGGGGTCATGAAACAAGGGGACCATTCAAACCGAACAATCCCTGAAAATTTCATCGAAATTGGTCAAGAACTTTATGCGCGTAACAAGGATTTCACGTTTGCGCATGCGCAGAGCTACTATTGATCCGGGGGTCATGAAACTCATAGGGGACCATCTACACCCCAACCCGACAATCCCTGAAAATTTCATCAAAATCGGACTATAACTTCGTGTAGTTTTGCCCGTAACAAGGATTTGCTGACAGACAGACAGACACATAGACAGACAGATACACAGACAGACACGGGACCAAAATTGTTCAGAAAGGTCTTAAACGCAAAATGCGAGTGGAATTTTTGATTTTGGGGACAAAACAATTTTCACATTCCGAAAGTGAAAACAATGCTTCCGCTACCTTGGTAGACTCGGAAGCAATATGACACTTTTCACATCCGTTCTTATGAATGTTCCATGCTCATCATTACCGTGCATCTTGAGTCATCATACTTAATAATTATTAATGTGCGAACTATAAGAATCTCCACCACAATGATACATCCAGTTATCTTTCATTTCGGATTATTATTTTCAATAATGAATTGCTTCATTTGGAAAATTTCCATTGCCTCCTACACTTGGAAAGCTCTTCTAAAGACGCTATGAAAGCTAAACATCAAAGTTAAACGCGTACATAATAAGTCACATAGTTAAGTTAGGACAAACCTGAGCCTTAAAATGGCATATTTTAAGAGGAGTACGTACCAATTCCGCCGTTTTGGACCTCTCCGAGTGACTTTAATGTTCGTTTAAATTAACCAAGAGGATCAATGAACGGTAGCCATAGTTCACAGGAATATTACAAAATTAATCAGGGCTTATGCAACATTCCCAGGATACTCGTAAGAATTTCCTACACTGTACACTCCAACGAGAAAAACTGTTAGCGATCATTAATTGCACGACTAGCGTGAGAAAGCGTGGCTGACGGCGATTCTTAACTATTCAGGCGAGACACTTGAATGAAACTCCCGATTTGATGGTTTGCACCCAGCTAACTTTTCACACTTGTGATCACCAATTACTGCTACCTATACCGAACGCAGTTACGGAAATCGTTCTGCACCTCGGTTAGGTTTTTTCATTCTGTTCTGGACTACTTAAGAATCTTCCTTCACGCCAATTAATGATAGACGGTAGAGGATGCGATTGCAAAGCCGAACATGATTTAGAAGTTAATACCAATATAATTTTGAGAACGTGAATAAGTTACCACTTTAATTAAATAACAAACTCCCAACATAACAAGGTCGCACTGAATTTGTAGACAAACTCGGGAATCTTCCATATACTTACCTAGAAAGATGGGAATTCCGAAAATAATAGTATATTAAATTGAATCGGATGTTACGGTTTAGTGAGAATTTAAAAAAAAAAAAAAAAAACGCTGCAAATTCTTTCACTGGGGTTTATTATTCAATTGGCTTGCGTTCATGATTTGAATTTCTACTAAGCTTTGGAGTGTGCGTGTTTCACAGGCGATAGAGCGATTATTGAATTTCAGGAGGCACACAAATATGATCAACTGATCAATACAAATGCATTTTGGTTGAGAACCGATTTAAGTGCTCTATGCATATCTCCTGAAATTCAATAATCGCTCTATCACCTGTGAAACACGCACACTCCAAAGCTTAGTAGAAATTCAAATCATGAATCATTGAATAATAAACCCCAGTGAAAGAATTTGCACCGTTTTGTAGTTAATATTATTATTTTATAATAATAATATTTACCTATATATTAGCAGCGTTTCATGCATATCAGAATGCTTCAACCCGCGTATCGGCTATAAACCCTTTTAGGAGTTCACTCCAGTATCCACATTCACTACATCAATGGTTTGAGAATGGTTTGAGCTACGGACCTTGGGAGGGTCTCATTCGATTCCTCATCGAAAGTTCTTCAAAATAAGTCCAAATTTAGGCCGCCTTGACTTTTTTTGAGGTTTTTAGGGATTTTACAAAATTTTGACAACCCTTAAAGGGCACTTTGAATTAAGTGAGAGTGCTGACTCAATAATTGGGGCGTTGTCGGACCAACATCGATTTTTCCTGAAAATTTCAGCTTTTTTGCTTCAGCCGTTTGGGAGAAATTGTGCGTACGGCGTACGGACGGAAAAATTTTATTGCACATTTGGATTCTATACCCTTTGAAACGTAAACCATGAAATTTTCAGGGGGGGTTATCATTTTTTTTTTCAAGAGCGATTACAATGGTTTATTATTGAATAATCAATTTAGTTGGGAAATGTACGTTTACTGGAAGTGTTTAGTACCTACTCATCCCAAAATCGGATTAAGAGAGCATAGAAAACGTTCACTTGTTAATTTACTGCTTAAAAACTCGTTTGGTTTGAAAACTTAAAAGCAGTGATTGTAACGAAATTATACAATGAAAACAAAATGTGAGGAGTACAAACTCAAATACGCGTGTATTCTTACTTTCCCCTGAACATGTACGCCTCTCATATTTTCATAGTTTGCAAAGTTGCCGTCATTAGGGTTCAGCCAAGAATGAGAGTTGATTCTAGCATGAAACAGCAGGTGATATCGTGTGTAGGAATGAACCCTATTTAAAAAAAGATTGTTCTTGGGCGATTCATAGTTCATCGTGATAATTCAGAAGAATACTTACTGTACTGGATCGTTCCATTCTTTTCTACTAGGTCTACTATATCTTGCTGTGTACATATCTTTCAAATTCTACAATTCTTCTTTTACGTACGAAGAATATATTTCGTTGTAGAAAAGCAACGAGCAACGGGAATTGTGAACTCATCACTATTGGATTGATGTTCATTATTCTAGCACGATTCTTGTACAGGAAGTGTATCTTAGCACATCGTGGATGCAAATATAGTTTTCATAGTTCAATCGCCTTTCTTTCCTGAACAACGTAAAGGGTCAGTGAGGGTGAAGGATCTTGCGAGTCACGGAGTCGAGTCACGTATCATTTTTACTCGCTGTCACCGTCCGTTCTGACCACTGGTCGTATTTCAGTGGCAGTTCTGAAATCTTCGAAGCTCGAACTGTCAAGAGATTAACAAGACAAGTAATTGTTATGTGTTCGAGAGGGCGGAAGGAAGCAAGCACGCCCTCTGTCAGCTGCACACCCGCTTCTTTTCCGGCGCGTTGTCGTTAGTTGATGATTTCGCATGGTTCGATTCGCGCTCCCCGCTTTTCATCCAACCGCGTTTGCTCAGATCGTGAGAGTTACAAATCACAAAGGAAATATACTACTTCAAAATTGTAGCAAAATCTGTAATTATCTAGAAAAAAATGCTGCAAATTCTTTCACTGGGGTTTATTATTCAATTGGCTTGCCTTCATGATTTGAATTTCTACTAAGCTTTGGAGTGTGCGCGTTTCACAGGATAGAGCGATTATTGAATTTCAGGAGATATGCATGGAGCACGTAAATCTGTTCTCAACCAAAATACCTATTTGGATTGATCAGTTGATCATATTTGTGTGCCTTCTGAAATTCAATAATCGCCTATCCTGTGAAACACGCACACTCCAAAGCTTAGTAGAAATTCAAATCATGAACGCAAGCCAATTGAATAATAAACCCCAGTGAAAGAATTTGCAGCGTTTTTTTATTGAAACAATAAAAACATCCAAGCTTAGTACAGATTCAAACCATGAACGCAAAGCCAATTGAATAATAAATCCCAAATAGAGTGAAAGACTACATTATTTACCCCAGTAATAATATTGAATAATAATCCCCAGTGAAAGAACATATTTACCTAATAACTTGATTAATAAACCCGTAATCATATATATTATCACTTCAACCCGTGTATCGTAACTACAAGTCACATCGGCTATCACTCCAGTATCCACATTCACTACAACTCGACGCTATCGGCATCACTATGTTACAAACAAACAATAATAAACGAAAAAACGCAAATGTTGGCACCATAAATCGGGCCATACATCGGGGATGGTTTGACCTACGGACGTGGGGAAGGGCTCATTCGATTCCTCATGGGAAGTTCCGCCTTGATTCGACTAGTTTCTGAAGTTTTTAGGGATTTTACAAAACTTTTACAGCCCTTAAAGGGCACTTTAAATTGAGTGAGAGAGCTGGCTCAAGAATTGGGGCGTCGTCGGACCAAGATGGATTTTTCCTGAAAATTTCAGATCTTTTGCTCCAGCCGTTTCGGAGATATGGTGCGTACGGCGTACGGCGGACGGACGGAAAAAGTTTTATTGCAGATTCGGATTCTACACCCTTTGAAACGTAAACCATGAAATTTTTAGGGGGGGTTAGAATTTTTTTTTCAGAGCGATTACAATGATTTAATATTGAATAATAAACCAAAATATTAAATAACATCCGTCCACATTTGAGAACAGTTGTTAGATTGGTAGGTACCATAACTACGCTTTTTCCAAAAGTGTGGCAAAGTTTTTTTTCATTAAAGAGCGTTTATTTGTTAATATATCAACTAGTTACAACTGAGGTAATATACAGGCAACTATCTAGATATTTACTTCACATAAATTCCGCAATATTTATACGAGTGTTAGTCCATTGACAATACACCACATTTCAGCTTCATATCAGCATCCAAGGTCCAATGGCTTGGTCCTTTTCAGGCGTCGGTTTACTTGGGAGTTGTCGAGAAGCCTAATGGCTTCTGGGTTGGTATGAGCAAGAAGCCTCTTTTCATAGTTCCTTGCGTATCTTTTAATGACATCTTTGACTCTTTCGATTTTGAGGTCCTTGTGGAGGTCATCATTACGAATGTACCATGGAGCATTCACAATACTCCTTAGTACCTTATTTTGGAATGTTTGAACCATTTTCAAGTTACTTTTAGCTGTGCATCCCCATAGCTGGATACCGTAGGTCCAGATAGGCATAAGTACTGTTTTGTATAACAGCAATTTATTGTGCAAACTGAGTTGTGAATGTCGGCCCAACAGCCAATAAAGCTTTCTATACCTGATTGATAGCTCTTCCTTTTTTTCTTGACATGTTCTTTCCACTTCAGCTTTGCATCTAAGGTCATTCTTAGGTACTTAGCTGGGTTGGAATAAGGGACTGTGCACTGATTCAGATACAGGCAGGTATTTTGCGGTGGCAAAATGAAGTTTTTGAAGAGGGGTAAGATTGAGATCATAGGATTATTCTCTTTACTTCCAGAATGAGATATTTTGTTTATAAAACAAAGAAGTTTCTATCAAGTTGGACTTACCATTTTTCTATCCATAACAACACTGCATTCGAGATTCTAATCCTCTTTAACATGTACAAATGATGAAAATACTTACGACTTTTAATATCTGTCATGTAAGTGAAAGCAGAGCTCAATAGGGATTTGCACGTCATAAAGGACCGAACAAGGTAACTAATAAAAGCCGTATACACAAAGAATGGATTTGAAAAGTGGAGTTTGAATTGACGTAACCCGAGAATTCCTTGAATGTTTCAGTAAATTATTCCGAAGATTAGCTTTGCGATTTCGAAAGAAATGTTGCACAAGTAAGCTCGTGTGGGTAAACTCACAAGTTACAGCTACTGTCTCGTAAAGCTATTGCAATACGCCTACATCGATTCACTTAAATGCTTTTCGTCAATCCGCACAATGAAATGGGATTTCTCAAAAAAGAAAAGAAAGTTTGGATCGATTTGGCATATCCAGTTGTAGCTTGAAAAGAAAGAAAGAAACCCCCGTGCCAGCTTACAAAACTGGTACCTAGTTAACGAGGAAGAAATGTCTGCTTCTTGATGTTCACTGTGTCACCGCACGTAGCGGAGGTGCCAGTTTCGCGTTGAATCATCGGAAGTAACCCTTGGAAACCTGACCGACTTCCTGACCCCGGTTCGGTAAGAGGACCATCGGAGGCAGGTCCAGACTTTGCAGGCTTCCTGCCTCAAAACCTGGCACGCGGGCGACACGAGGAGGGAGGAGAAAGTGCGAGAAGCGGCCTTATCTCGGGCTTAGTGGTGATCAAGTGCCTTCCAAGTTGTGATGGTTCTCGATGCGAAGGGCAAACACAGGTGTATTGTCGGTCCACTCATCAATAATACAAGGTCAGTTCGTTTACGATAGATGGCGAATTGAAAGATAGGTTACCGACACTAATTGGTTGAAGTAGGAAACCAACTTATACTTTTTGCGCTGTTGATATGTAGCTTTTCCCATTCAAATGAATACTTTTCCCAACCAAATTAATACTTTCCCTACCAAATTGATCTTAAAAAATTAAGGAAGTAGAACAACGCAAAGCTTGCAATCCAACGAATAATGAATGTAAGTATATATTATTTTATAATACAAATTATTGGCAGAAAAAATATTGGTAGTTTATCATCCGGCTGAGTACGCTTTCCCAAGATTAAGACGGCAGTTAGAGGATATCTCTCTCAGGCTACCCGAGATCAAGCCCTCGGAGAAACAGTTTCAAGAGCCGTAGGTACATTGTCCAACAGATTGTTCAAATTTCGTGATAGAAGTTTTGCTCAAACTACCCGCAGCAGTGGCTGCGCAACCCCTTCACTAAATATCATCACACTATATAAAGATCACACTATATAAAGACGAGCTTATCAGAGTATATCGACGTTTCAGGGGGTGGTATTATTTTATTATTCAATTTTATTCATTTGAGTTGCATTCATGATTTGAATTTCTACTAAGCTTCGATAAATGTGCGTGTTTCACAGGTGATATTAGCAATTATTGAATTTCAGGAGATATGCATAGAGCACGTAAATCTGTTCTCAACCAAAATACCTGTTTGGTGATTGATTTCAGTTGATCATATTTGTGTGAGAACCTCTACATTAGTCTACCTGTGTCTACATCGTTTGAATTCAATTGGGGAAGTTTTAACGCAATACAAATGCTAAAGGACTTGATAAATTATACATGTTTTTATTTGGGGGGGGGGGGCATATTGAGGTTCAATAAAAAATGCTGCAAATTCTTTCACTGGGGTTTATTATTCAATTGGCTTGCGTTCATTATTTGAATTTCTACTAAGCTTTAGAGTGTGCGCGTTTCCCAGGATAGAGCGATTATTGAATTTCAAAAGACAACCCTTAAAAGCACAAATTAAGTGAAATGATGATCAACTGATATATCCAAATAGGTATTTTGGTTGAGAACAGATTTACGTGCTCCATGCATATCTCCTGAAATTCAATAATCGCTACGGCCTGTGAAACATTTGCACAGATTCCAAAGCTTAGTAGAAATTCAAACATGAACGCAAGGCAATTGAATAATAAACCCCAGTGAAAGAATTTGTAGCGTCGACAGTTTTTACTTCTGCTTCATTCTTCCTTAATACGTGATCTCAAAATTCCAACCAAATTTGTATGTCCAATACATTGAGCGCGTAATTTGTACTTCGCAGAAGGGTAGAGAGGTCTTTTGTGACGTTTAATCAACTCAGAACTTTCTTCTTTCCCTGTGAACGATCAATGTATGAAAAAAACCTTAAAATAATTTGAGACTGTTCAAGTTTCACTTTAGTTTTAGTGTTTTTTGAGAGAGGGGGTTATCCTATTACGCGCCCGTGGCAACAAAATGGTCATGGTTAACCAATGGCTAGCTAAACTTCAATAGCCGACTAACTTCCACGTTAAGAGATTAACCTTTCTACTGAGAGAATGGGTGGTTACCAACATTTTTAAATTCACAAAATAGAATAATGCTTATAAAAGAGATAAAAGATAACCATATTTCTTTCTCAGCGTTGGTTGAAGATTGCTGAGCGTTTTCCAGCTTAGAGCGTTTCGTTTGTCGTAATTTGATATGTAAAATGAGGTACTGATCACCTCATTCAGTAATATCGCCTGTACAAACAAAAAAAGTAAAGTTTTCTTGTTTGACACGGTTGTTTTGAACTTGTGTTTCATAGTCTGATTTATCTAATATATGATATACTCTTTGTGGTGGAACTCGAAATGGACAAAGGTGGGTTGGTGCCACCAAATTCCACGTTAAGGCTTGAATGCCGTTTTAGGATGTCATGGCCAATTACAACATCTGAGCATAGGTTAGGAAGGATGGACAGCTTTGTCTTACAATATAAGTGTTTTTGCAGTTCGATGTCAACACTCACATATCCTTTCAGGGCGGAAGAAAGGGAAGTTGAGGCCATGGATACTAACCCCGATTCAGGGAAAATATTGAAATCACGATTGGACACATATGCCTCACAAATGTAACTCGCGGAGCTTCCCGTGTCGACTAGCCCTTGAGCGTGATATCCGTTAATTTTCATGGGAATGGTAGCTTTGGATAGTGATTTAGAGGCACTTGCGCCCAAAATGCTAGCTACAAAGGGGTCACTGCCAGATTCAGATGCTTCTGAATCGATTGGTTGATCAAGAGCCGCCGAAACTGGGGTTCGTTTAGTTGAATGGGGTTTTCTGGAACGGCAGACCCGAGGGTAGTGACCAACCTTATTGCAGCTAGTACATGTTACATCTCGTGCCGGGCAATGGGTCAACTTCTTGTGCCATGCACCCCCACAGAAGAAACATTTTTTTGATGAATCAGGGCGGGTAGCATTACATTGAGAGTTGCTAATGGGGCCTGGTGACACATCTGACGACCGGGAGTACTTCTCGGAATTTTTGACCGCAGTATCAATGGCTCGCGCTTGCGCAATGGCCTCATCTAATTCTAGGGTCTTATTTTCTAAAAGTCTTTGGCGAATGGCCGTCGATTGTAGTCCTGCTATGAACGCGTCCCGGACGTGGTCATCTTTATTTTGTTTAGCCGTGACCTGCTTGAACGCACAGTCATTGGCTAGCGTTTTAAGAACCGCAACATACTGATCGATGGTCTCAACGGACTTTTGTTTACGGGTAGCCAGTTCATGTCGGGCATAAATTTCGTTTTTTCCTTTTACGTACAAAGCTTTAAGAGTGGCAATGGCTGTGGCGTAATCGTCACATTCGTTAATTAACTCAAAGACTCGAGAAGATAGAAAATTTGTCAATACCTTGAAGCGGTTGGATTCCTCTACTTCAGCCGTTTCCAAGAAATTTTCGAACGTCCTCAACCAATGGGTCCATTCCCGTTGAGATGCTGGGCTGTCCGGGTCCGTGTTGAAGCGTTCAGGACGCAAGATTTTCTCCATAACGTTTAGCGAATTAAATTGTAATATAAAACATGAACCTTTGCAAATATAAGGCTTTAATTCGCTAAACTTGGCGTAAGAACATAGTTTTGAATAATGACACGTATGAACAAAAGTATTATGTAAGTGACACGTCAGCGGTAGCTATTGGGAATTGTTTATGGCAACCAGTAATAATAATCTTCCGTTTCACCACACTCTTCATACATGAAACGGTTATCAGCAAATGAAATATTTTGAAGAATTTCTCATATATCTTAAGAATGGTGCAATAACTTCTTTGCAAGACTGATAAAGATATCGAAATAAGTAAGAAAGTTACTTATTCATGCTGAAATTTGAGTACGAGTTCGAGTACTAGCTCAGGGGCTTGTTGTGGAGGTGCGATCAGTTCCGCCAGCCTCGGGTTTGTACAAATCTCCTATTTTTCACGGTATACAAAACTCGACAGCGGTTTCCCCGAAGCTTTGTTGGCATTTATCTCGGACGACCAACCGCCCTAGTTTGCTGCTCGCCAAATAGACCTCAGTGTCGCAGTTCTTTGTTTGCAGATTAGCTGTATCACCAATGCTCCAGCATTTCGCGAGTGAAGTGGGTTAATCACTCCGAACAACTGAGTCAACCGTCCATAAACATCACTGCGAACCGACAATTATGAGTCCATGATATATTACTAAGTAATATTTTCGTACATTTTCAAAATATTCAATTACGAGTATGACCAAGAACATTTATTATAAAAGAGACATATGAACTACCAATAATCGTCATGATATACCTGGATAGAGGATATGGCTTTCTCCCTATTGAAATACAAATATTCACTGTTGGGCGCCAATAAAAGAAAATTTATAAAATAAATTTTTATCAGATGAGCATGATATCTGCAGGGAGGGGAGCAATAGCTTGCCAAATAGGAGCCCCAAACCGGTAGATGATGGATAAAACAAAGCTGTCTTTAGTGCAGTGTAGTAGTAGTAGTAGTAGTAGTAGTAAACGCCTTTTATTTACAAAACTCGAACACATAAATACATTTCTTACATCATTATAGTTTTACAATTGATTTGTAATGTTCGTTACATACTTCCAGCTACAAAGGCATCTTAAGGCTTGGCATGTAAGGCGTCAGCCTGTGAGCCAGACATCAAAAACATTTGCGCAAAGTTTGTTTCTCTATGCATACATACATACATCGACAGCACATTCTCCTAATACGTAGCTTTGTAGTTATGAATTATTTAACATTCCGAGATATCACAAAAAACAATTTAAGAAAAAGAGAAAAAACAGGTCAATCTAATAACATTTAATCCAATATCAACAACAGTATTAATAAATTTGTAATAAATTATAACATTTTAACAATCTTAGGAAGCTTAGTATATATAAATTTTTCAATATTTCGGGCAAACTAATGTATGGTTAATTGTAATTAAATTCGCGGACTAATTCTCTTCTATATCCCCATGCTACCCTTAACTACATAATAAGTTTTCCCATTCAACTGGCGAATTGAGCATCTTTAGTGCAGTGTTAAATTTATTAAATTAAACAATTAATTGGCCTCATGAGGGTTATGAATAAGAAAGAATGCCATTCGCAAAAGAGATGGAATTATTCAATTAAGATCGTGAGTATAAATGACGAGAGGGAGGTGACTCACCATGTGATGCCCACCAAATTTAGGAGGGACATCAATCCAAAAAAATAGAGCAAGATGTTAAATCCGTGGATGTCGTCTGCAGTTCTTCGAAATAAAGGCAAGGAGTCCTGGCAGGTTTTTTTGAATAACGGAGATGATAGAGACGGAAAAACTGTTGAGGGAATTTCTAAGATAGAGCTATCACCTCAAAAGGTCAATACCTAATCACACCCCCTTTTCTTTCTCAAATGACTACAATAAGAAGCAGTTTGATTTCGAACCCTTGTCTTGGGAGAGTGAAACCCAACAAAATTTCTGAACATTTGAACCTTAAAGGGTTAATTAGTTAGGGTCAGTTAGGGTTACCTTAAGGGGTTGGTTAATTTGGACTGCGATCAGAATAAATTGTCCTTTAGTGAGCAATCATTCTAACTAAATACTTGTGTTGTTTAGATGATTACTGAATTGACTGCCTAAAATAACTCATTTGGAATGTGCATTTTTTCTTTTTTTTTAAATGGAAGTTCCTGTTTGTTTGCCTATTTGCTTGGATTGTTGTTTCCTTTAACATAACATTAAGAATTGGTCGTAAGTTTATCCCCGGCATAACAGGCATGTTCCATTATATAAATGTGTATGTTTTAACAGTTATTTTATTTTTGTAATTTTGAGGAAAATATACACACTACTGATTGATTGATTGATTAAGGGGTTGGTTAATTTGGACTGCGATCAGAATAAATTGTCCTTTAGTGAGCAACCATTCTAACTAAATACCTGTGTTGTAATTAATGTTACAAGCGTATTAATTATACTCAATGTAACATAAGTGAATATTCTAAAATTTTTCTTATTTTACAGGTTAGAAATGCATCATTTTCTGTGGATGAGTGAGTAAACAAAGAACCAATTACAAACTACTACTTATTATCTGTTTTCAATTATCTAACTATTATACAAATTGTATATCGTGGGGTTCCGAGTAAAAGTGACCAAGTAACATTTGCAAAATTTTACAGGGGAGCGATCTGAAGTTTCACCTATTTTCTTCTTACGAACACTGGTTGTGTGATGTCTCATTAGACTATGTTTCAATTTTTCTTTATCCTGTAGGTAGTTAGCTAGTGCCCGCCTATGATATCGTGCTTCAAAATTCACTTCAGATTAAATAAGAGCTGTTTTCCGGAAAACTCTATTTGATCATTTTTACCTGCCTGGAGTTTCAAGCTTTACTCATTTGGTCAATTCAATTCTTCGAAAATCCGTCGCAGAGTCACATGAAATTGAGGGATTGAATAGTTTTTTCGTTAATTTATCGTGTTGCCAAGCATCTAATAAGAATGATATACCTATTTCTGTTAGAAAAGGTTATCCATTACCTATCACTGTAATTGGTCATTTTCACCTGCCCACTATGCAATCTTACAAATCTTACACAGTAAAAGTGATCAAATGGCAATTGATAACATTTACATGCACCAGCGAGAGTACATTTATAATCCATCTCGTGTTTTGTGGTTGAGTTCAAATGCCATTTGGTCACATAAAACTCTTTGGGTCAGGCAGGTAAAATTTATTTTCAAGTATTTCTTGCACATCAGTTTGAAGATAACGTTCTTAGCAACAACACACAGTAGACAACGTTCTTTAGTACCGGAATGACAAAAAAAGCTAATTTTGAAAAAAATGTTACTTGGTCACTTTTACCCGGAACCCGACGATATCATCAAGTGACTGAATGTACAACGTTCTAGTTACCCAAGTAAGTAAGCTAAATTGAGTGTAATGAAATACTCTGTAAGAAAACGCTTTGGGATGTTCAGCGTAGCATATATGCAAGTTTCTCTTTTCGTTTTCAAACCGCACCAGTTTCATCTGTGACGAACCTGAGCAAGATCTTCACGAGGTGCTAAGATCCCTGACACTGTGTGATTAATGTCACGATAAGTTTGCCTCTGCACAGTTATGTCATGGACCGGCGGACGCCGGAAAGAGCGTTTCCCCACCCGCGTCAGCTCTCTTGTGCTCCCTTGGGTCGGTAGGTACCGACTACCTTTGTTTAGGCCGACGCGATCCTCGCGCGTGTGACTGACTTCCAGTGACATACTCGCGGTGCCAACCAGATGCTCCTTCAGGGAGGTCTGCCGGTGTCAATTCGCAATTATCGTGTCTTGTGGGGTCCTGGATGTGGGGGAGGAATAGGATGTGTGGCTACGATGAACCGTGTTTACCCCCTCCATATGGATTACTCAATGAAAGGTATCTATTGACTTTTTCCTTTTTTTTTTAAATTATAAATATGGTTAGACAAAACAACTAACCCCCACATCCGTTTCCGTTTTAGTTTGAACCTTAAATCACTTCGAATTTCACTATTGCCGATTCTTCATTGTAATGGAAACATTGTAGGAAGCATCGTCTTGGAAATCCGTTTGGAGGTAGACATCATACAACTCTCAACTCAACAATCTTTTATGAAAAAGTGAGAGGGCGTGAGTATGAATAGTTCAATTTCAGAATGTATGAATATATGACGTTTTAAACATGACAACAAGTCGCATGACATGATTTTAAAAACAAAACCATAAGAAGCCAAGAAAAACAGGGGTTTCCCATCACATACACACAAAAAATTTACAAGGGATCATTATTTAAAAAAACAAAAATAATAAAATAAACCAAAAACTGATCTAAAAAAGATCCATCCAGGATATTGACAATTACAAAATACGTCAAACAATTCAAAATCTATGATTTTAACGAAAAATAGTAAATTATAAATGTTGGTGGAAAATGATTTGTTTGAATATGGAACTTTTAATTTTACTTACACGAAAATTCACTAATCGTATCATATTTATCATGAAAATCGGGGGATTTCAATTTGTTGAAGTTTTTCCGACTATTTCCAAACTTGCCCTAAACTAAGGTTTTTCAGGAAATATTGAGATTTCCCTTCTGAGAAATAACTCTCGTAGAAGACTAATTATCACTTGTTAGGATAAACAGTTGTAATACACCATATGGTTAAAAGTAAATCGAAGAAGGACGGCCCACGAGTAGAGGGTTATGAGTTTTCCCCAGTCATGGCGGAAAGGATGGGAAATTCCACATAGGGGTCTAAACACCAGTGTAACTAAGCGCGGAAAAGCCCTACGGTTCAGATTCTCTCTCTTGATTCCGTCTATCGCAAACCAACTTTGGTCTTTTAAAATTTAGCTAAATTCACGGGTGACGTAGCCGCTATGCTGGCCCCACCTACCCTTTGAGGTCGTAGCTGTGATATTTGCTCCCTCATACTCACTGTGTAGCTGGGTTCCTCGGAACCCCTGCTCCAGTACAAACGAGTTGCAGCGTTATTCTCCCTGTGGGAATTACTTGCTCCTCGAAGTGTCTTAGTTGACGCCTGAAATTAATTCGGGTGATATTGTTCCACGGTCTCTGCGTCACCATTTCTGGGAAATACGTAAATCACCATCATGATCAAATATATTTTTATTATCCAAATTTAACTCTTCCAAATTACTTCACACTTCCAAAATTCACATGTTCAAAATTTCGCAATTTACCACCAAATTTTCATCCGTTCAATTTGACTTCCGCTTAAATTCACAACAACACTTCTCACTGGTCGACTGCAAGGTTGCCGGTTGAGAATCCCAATTTTGATTTTTTTAAAGATTAATATCAAGTCTTTTTTCTTGTAAATGTATAGCTCTGAAATAATAATTTCGCTTGATAGCGATTCCCTTTTGGTTGACTGTTGTTTTCACATTAAAATCCCAAATTTCTAGGGGTTTTCCGAATACTTTCCGGATTTCTTCCGAATTTCCTCTCTTCTCGTCCTTTCGAAAAATAATCTGGCTCGATTGCCAATTTTGTTCGCATATTTTCATGGCTTTTCTAAAATCTTCATAAATTATTCTGGTGATGAAGTTCATAATTCCAGTTTTTTGTTTTTCCGACGTATTTGAAGTCACCAGTTTTCTGGGGTTGACTGCGGGTTATTATTGAAAATCCCATCAGTTTGACAGGGTTTTACCTGATATTTTCCAGACTTTTCGTAATAAAATTGACGTTGACAATTCAATTAATACCTGCAGATGTTGAAAAAAAAAAAAAAAAAAGTTCAATAACTGTCATCTGGATAGATTGAATTATTTTAAGACGCGAAGTTGTTGCTACGTTTGAAGCGTTGAGTGGAACTCAACAGACGTTCTTCTGGAAGATGAATTCGAGAATGCAGATAGAAAAACAAACCATATTTAATTACTTAAATTAATTACTAGGTTCATTATTATTTACGTTTTACTGATGCAATATATCATTTTGAATGTCGTCACGTTAAACACTGTTTCAATAAACTTTACCCCCCCCCCCCCCCCCAATTTTTTTATGGCCCCCCCCCCCCTGTGGGCACCCCTGATTTAAGTCAGCTTTAAAGTATTTATTCACATAAACTGCCTGATTGTGGTTGAAAAATAGATCTAATAGATACCACTGTACTAAACTGCACTAAAATCAATAAGGTAATCACATTTTATTTCAAAAGTTGTCGAGTTTTCGATTGCATTTCCACCCTACCATGGATTGATTAATATGAAGCCGAGACTACAGGGCGAATAGGCCAATGCATGGTTTTCAGCTAAATATCGTAAACTAGGTACTTATTTTCGGAGAAAAGCTTCGGAAATCTAACGGACGGTGTTTTCTAATAACATTTTCATAATCAACAAGTCTTGAAACGTAAACTAACAAATTTTGAAGAGCGTCCAAAAATGGTTCTTTCTTGGTCAATCATAGAGGATCATCATTGAAACTAGTAAACCAAAATGAAAACCTTGGAGTACGATTCGGAGAGTTCTGAAAACAATTATACTCGAAAAAAATCGGTTCTATTACTTCCATTAAAACCAAATTGTACCATATTGGTCAACAAATGAGCTAAAACATACAATTACCTAATGTACTTCATGAACTACAGTGTACCTTTGGGAAATTCAGTATGAGAATGAGCGTCTGCAAAATGAGTTTCTGTAACAACTTCATCATGAAAATATGCGAAAGCTGTGTTTATTCCCGAGATCACACATTTTCCGAACTGTCACGTTGGATGAGAAATATTCATGAGGTAGGTGCTAGTCCCGCTGGAAGCAGTTGAATATGATATCTCCTCCCTTGAGATTCCACGAAACCTTTTCATGTCAGTTCCTCTTTTCCCCCGGAGGAGAGGGACTCGGTTTTATCATTCTCTTGCTCTATAATTGGGAGTCTCTAACTTGAGTGAGGGCGCACTTGGTGGTTGTTCCTTCTTCCCTTAAAACACCAGCACCTTTTTAATTGTGTCAAATCGAGAAAAGAGAGTTTCAGACTTGGTGTTGGTATACTTAGTCTCGAGGTTCATCAAAAGGAATGCCGCATTCAATAGTTGCTCTTCGTGTTTCACCATTTCCATATAATATATTATGAAGGGTCCAGGGAAAAAACCGTCTAAGTAACTTTTTCTTAAAAACGAGAAAACTCATTTTGAAAGTTTGAAACGCGATAGTGTTCGACTAGATGCAAATAAAAAATTGAAATAAGTCTTATTATGCACTAAAACATCTACTAAGTGTTCCACAAAATGTTGACGCTAGTATTATACTACTTAATTGTTGAAAAATTTCAAAAACTGAGCAAACCACCCAAAAAATAGGGAAAGAACCGACGATGTCAATTCTCGTCCAATGGAGAAAAAACATGTTTTTTGTGTTCCAACGTCGTTTCATTAAATTACAGTGGTAAAACAAACAAAAAACGCTGCAAATTCTTTCACTGGGGTTTATTATTCAATTTCATTCATTTGGCTTGCATTCATAATTTGAATTTCTACTAAGCTTTGGAGTCTGCGTGTTTCACAGGTGATAGAGCGATGATTGAATTTCAGGAGATATGCATAGAGCACGTAAATCGGTTCTCAACCAAAATACCTATTTGGATTGTTCAGTTGATCATATTCGTGAGCCTCCTGAAATGCAATAATCACGCTATCACCTATGGTTTCATAGGTGCTAGACCATGCACACTCCAAAGCTTAGTAGAAACTCAAATCATGAACGCAAGCCAATTGAATAATAAGCCCCAGTGGAAGAATTCGCAGCGTTTTTTGTGGTTATCAGAATGCTTCAACCCGTGTATCGGCTACAAAGCCTTTTAGGAGTTCACTCCAGTATCCAAGTTCACTACATCACTACGTCACTAGGTTACTGATAGCAACACAAAAACAATAATAAACCAAAATAACGCGAATGTTGGCACCAAAAATCGGGCCATAGATCGGGAAAGGTTTGAGCTACGGACCTGGGGAGGGGCTCATTCGATTCCTCGTGGAGTGTTCTTCAAAAAGAGTACAAATTTAGGCCGCCTTGACTTTTTTTGAGGTTTTTAGGGATTTTACAAAACTTTGAATACCCGTAAAGGACACTTTGAATTAAGTGAGAGTGCTGACTAACGAATTGTGGCGTTGCCGGACCAATATTGATTTTTCCTGAAAATTTCAAATTTTTTGCTCCAGCCGTTTGGTAGAAATCGTTAGTGTAGTTAGTAGCCGATACACGGGTTGAAGCATTCTGATAATATATAGGTAACTATTATTTTTCTAGTTACTAAAATGAAGATCATAATTTTCTGAGTTCAATGGTATAGAAAACTCGATTTGTGAAAAAAAGTGATTTAGTCGGTTTTTTCCCTGGACCCTTCGTATGTTTATTGTTCCCAATTATGAACCTTTGTAATCGTATAAAAAACAGCAAATTGAAAATTCAAAATATTGAAAACGGTCGAAATACTCATAGTTTATTCTGTTCGTTATCCATAGAAATAATTTCAAGAATAACATGAAGCTGTTTGGATTGTAGATATTAAATCCGCTTTCTCTCCCTAAGGACCCTTCAACTTCGGCAGGAAAAAGAACATCACCGCATATTTGTGAATACGATGTGGTGCGAATATAGTGAAAATTGCAATGGAAACTGCTCTCATCAAATCAGTTGAAACAATTTCAATGAAATTTTCTCCACATCAAGGAATTTTCCAGTACAAGAAATCGAGTTTTTTTCTTTATCTATTCAATAATAATCCATTGTAATCGTTTAAACAAGAAAAAAAAAAAAATCTAACAAAACCCCCCCCCCTGAAAATTTTTTGGTTTACGTTTCAAAGGGTGTAGAATCCAAATCTGCAATAAAAGATTTTTCCGTCCGTCCGCCGTATGCCGTGCGTTTCTCCCAAATTGAAAAATCAATGTTAAGGTGCCCTTTAACGGTTGTCAAAGTTTTGTAAAATCCTCAAAAAAGTCAAGGCGACCTTAAATTTGAACATTTTTTTTAAGAACTTTCCATGAGGAATCGAATGAGCCCTTCCTCAGGTCCGTAGCTCAAACCATTACCGATGTATGGCCCGATTTATGGTGCCAACCTTTGCGTTATTTTGGTTTATAATTGTTTTTGTTTTGATAGCAGTAACCTAGTGATGTAGTGATGTAAATGTGGATACTGGAGTGAACTCCTAAAAGGCTTTGTAGCCTATACACGGGTTGAAGCATTCTGATAACCATAAAAAACGCTGCAAATTGTTTCACTGGGGTTTATTATTCAATTGACTTGCGTTCATGATTTGAATTTCTACTAAGCTTTGGAGTGTGCGTGTTTAACAGGTGATAGAGCGATTATTGAATTTCAGTAACCACAAATATGATCAACTGATCAATCCAAATAGGTATTTTGAGTTGAGAACCGATTTTCTCTATGCATATCTCCTGAAATTCAATAATCGCTTTGACTCTCACCTGTGAAACTTTTGGTAAACCAAAGCTTGTGAGATAGCTGGCTCAAAATCATGAACGCAAAATTGAATGATAAACTGATCTTATCAAATCAGTGAAACAATTTCAATGAAATTTTCTCCATATCAAGGAATTTTCCAGTACAAGAAATCGAGTTTTTTTAATCACTTTTGTCAACTATGGATAGTGCAATGCAGAAAAATAGGCTCATGCTTCATTTTGTCTCATTAATATTCCATTGCACAGGACGTTTAATAAATACAAATTATTGATCAGCGTAGATCGGCTATATTATACAGAAATAATGATTGTCAGCGTTTGTTGACTGTCACTGTTAGAGCACTACTTTTCAAAAACCAACTCCAAATAAGAAGAGATAAATTATTAAATAGTTAATTTTAAAAACTAAACTGTCAGCCATATTATTGGTTAAAAATTGAGGGAAATATCCCTTCGTCAAGCCGGAACGATCAGAATGGAAAAACAATGACTCAGTTTGTTTTTCACGTTTGAACAGAAAGCTAACCAGAAAGGGTTAGCCCATGTAAGTATTAATTATTTCAGACCTTCATCAATCACTCTGGGCGCTGAAGAGATTGTTTTCCTCAAACTTTAATTTTGCCTTAAATGCGGTACCAAGCAGTTGAGACTTTTCTTCTCGACTGCTCATTCATCTTCTCTATTAGTGCAAAAAGGTTGACTGTTGCCCCAAAACTAATTTCAAGGTTCATCGACTCGAGACAAATATAATCGTGACATACTCATGAATAATCGTTTACGTGCAGAAAAGGATTCCAAATTTCCACAGTTGTAAAGTTGTAATTCTGCACAGCAGGATGCGATCCGAGTGGCCTCATCTGATTCGTTAAAATATATGTACCAATTATTTGAATAATTTCAGAGTCTAAATGTAAATAATTGTTCTTTTCCGGAGATTTTAGAGATCGTGATTTGGACATATCTTACCCCTCTAATTTTGCAACTTATTTTTGTTCGAAAGTGATTTAAGTGAATCAGGACTATTCATTATGTGATTTTAAATCCCATTTTCCTAAACGTTTTCTACCTTTTTTCTTGATTTGTGGAACCATTATCTTGAAATTTAAACAAGAATTGAAAATAATACACAAAAACGCCGCAAATTCTTTCACTGGAGTTTATTATTCAATTGGCTTGCCTTCATGATTTGAATTTCTACTAAGCTTTAAAGTGTGCTTGTTTCACAGGTGATAGAGCGATTATTGAATTTCAGGAGATATGGATAGAGCACGTAAATCTATTCTCAACCAAAATAAATATTTGGATTGATCAGTTGATCATATTTGTGTGCCTCCTGAAATTCAATAATCACTCTATCACCTGTGCAACACGCACAATCCAAAGCTTAGTAGAAATTCTAGTAATGAACGCAAGCCAATTGAATAATAAACCCCAGTGAAAGAATTTGCAGCGTTTTATTACTACAAAGCCTTTTAGGAGTTCACTGCAGTATCCACATTACTATATCACTACATCACTACGTCACTAGGTTACTGCTATCAAAACAAAAACAATAATAAACCAAAATAATGCTCAAAATGTTGGCACCATAAATTGGGCGGCCCGATTCGGGCCATAGATCGGGAATGGTTTGACCTACGGACCTGGGGAGGGGCTCATTCGATTCCTCGTGGAGTGTTCTTCAAAAAGAGTCAAATTTAAGCCGCCTTGGCTTTTTTTGAGGTTTTTAGGGATTTTACAAAACTTTGGCAACCCTTAAAGGGCACTTTAAATTAAGTGAGAGATTTAATGCATTTACCAAGTACCATTCAGAAAGAAATGCCACATCGGAGAAAGTTAGTTAAAGTGAGAAATTGATGCCTATAGCCATAATTCCATTATAAAATGTTCCATGGTGGTAAAAAACCAAAAGTAGAATCTGATTCCAATCAAGTCATTCCATAACAGTGTTAGAAATATTCTTATTTAATAATGTAATGACTATAAAACTGGTGTAACATGTTTTAAACGTTCATTTTTTATATCAAACAAGTTAATCTATAATGGCTTGTTTTCTACAATAAATCCGTGTCAAGACTGCATGATTTCACCTTAGTTGATCATTTCTCCAAGACAAATGTGGCGTAACACCTAAACACACATGGCACACAACTCATTTTCAGGTTGGTCTTCTTTAAATGGTTTTGTTTTTCAGATTAGCATGTTCTCTAAACCAAAGGAGGGAGGCAACGAGAATTTTCTCATTTTCTTTGCACTCGATATTCCCTATTTAATTGTCTTGGAAACGGCTCGCGTAATTTTTTTTCTCACTTCTACTCGTGTCACCAGGTGAACTGGAGCCTCGAGTTGATATTTTCTTAAAAGGAATCGGCTTACCTACTGTAAAAGGACCGGTTAGTGGTTTCTCTGATACTTCAGCTCAGAGGCAAACCAGTTGTTTGGTCGGTGTCCGATACTTTCACTGCGTCCTCTGCAGCATCCAGTGAAAGTTGTATGTCAAGTATCGTTTTAGTCTCTACCAATGGAGATGCGAGGAATTTACTATGAATAATACGCCGTTTTAACAATAGAAATAAATTTCAAAGATTCAATCTATCCTAGTTGTGTTTTTTGAATGAGTACTGTGGGTAATTTAAATTATTCAACAGCAATCAATTGAACGAACTCATGAGTCACACAACTGTGCAGGAGTGATTAGTGATGGAAATTCCTAGACATTTATTTTTTTTGTGGAACTTCTCTACTCATGATTTACTAGTATCAATCCGATTTTGTCTGAAAAATTAATATATTAAAGTAAAATTATTATTTGTAGACAAATTCAGCTCTTGTACATAATACAAGATGAGATGTATAGCCATTCAAACAGTTACCCCTATATTTTTAACAAGTTGGTAACATTTCAGGAAGCGTTTGAAGTTTGATTATAACGGACTGTGAAACTGGTGCGTAATTGAGTAAATTAAGAAAATTCCTACATAACGTGAAGGAACTTTTATGATATTACTGTATTCAATTTGAGCGGTTTATGTAAAGAGCTTTTAAAGGATTTCATTCAAATCCGTGGTCCAAATTACGTTTCACTGTGCAGTTCAAACTAGACGTTTGATGAAATCTCGTTGCAATTACGGTTCCGCATGGTCCTTATGTTTGTTACGTAGTGTGCCTATTCCAAAATATTAATAAAACTGGGATCTAGAAGCAAATTAAGTAAGAAGTATTCACAAACTCCCACCCACGATTTTCGTTTTACTCAAAAATTGTTTAGGTTATTTATCATTTCTTTTGTTATTTGTCAATCAATGTGGGATTTACTCCCATATGCCGAAGTTGACCGTTTTACTAATTACCTTCACTATCAGCCTTTGCGCAGGAGGGTGATTCTTTTTTTACGGGACAACCGCTGTCCTCCATTGATAAATAATTTTCGGTTCAACTTTTTCCAAAAATTATTTATGTAGATTTTATGTGATAACTAGGCCTGCTCATGGCTGTCATAAAGTTCGGCTACTCTTCATTGTACATGCCGGTAATTGATCGAAATGTACCTCTAATCTCATTGTCACGGTCTGTCCGTGAGTCAGAATTTGAACTTAATCCGAAATTTTATCTGGTCAAAGTACGTTTTACCGGAAATATTTTAACTAGTATTGTTTTACAATTAGTTACTGGATGTTAGTGCGCTTACAAGTGGGACTAACTTTTAGATAGTCTGTACGAATCAAGTGCTCAAAGTTTGTCCCAAACCTTCTGTCTCATTGTCATGGGTTTGAAGGAAATCATCGTAGCTCTCTCAAATGAGGCCATTTTTTGGCAATTCAAAGTTTTTTCAGCGTTGGTAACCCTGCCCTTTGAGGAAACACCATGCTTCCGCCATTTCTATACAGTTGGGGCTCAAAAATGAAGTTAGCCGTTTGTAAAACAGGTGTGTATGTTTCATACTTCTCATTGTTATGGGTTTGAAAATCACTCTTAATCAATCTTATTGATTCGTTTAGCATTCATTTTGGTATAGAGATGTAAAAACTCTATTTAATGCAAGTTTCAATTTCTATAAGTGTTCATTAGACTCCTAATTGCAGAAGGTTAATGTTGATTTCTCATTGTCGTTAGCGATTTTAAACTTCAATGTTGTGGCTACACAAAAGCCGTCATGGCTGTTTGAAACAATTTTTTTCAAGTTTGGTATTTGATACTAAATAAATACCAATATTAAAATGTGATACTTGTTCTAGCACAGAGTCAGGAAAAACTGAAATCAGATATCTGTCTCATTCAACCTTACCTACACATCGTATACGTAATTCTATCGTTATTTGGTTGACAAAGCTCATAGTCATGGATACATACCATTCTCGTAACCTATACAATTTTAAAACCTGAATTTTAAGGAAACAAACGAAAATCATGCGTGCTTGTATATCACTATACCATTAGAGTAACATCTAGATTGTACAATAAAAAAATCATAAATTTAGGAGAACAAAATTTTTTAGTCAGAATCAAAACCTCGATTGTCCCGTTGAATGAGAATCACCCAGGATGCCGCGCTGCTGGATCCTTGCTTTCGAGGATTAAGCTGAGTTTCAAATTCCTCTTTTCTAAAACATTGACCAAGGAGTTAATTGTACTGGTTGACGTAACTAACGGGTGCTCAAACCAGCATAATACTTCAAACTAAGCGAACACTTTATGTAGGAATCGTGAAGTCTTTTCGAAGTTACGTGGCTAACATCGCCGTCAACGCGTCATCATTCGTTTCGCGTTCAAGCAATGACGTTGAGTTACAAGACTTATAAAAGTGCTTTGCTTCACCATTCCTTCGCCGAGGTATCCATGGCAATACTTCACAAAACGACGGTCATTTATACAAACGAAGAAAGCCGTTACCTCACGAACTCAGGAGTCAAGTTTCATTTTCTCTTTCCTGTGTCGGAGGTCACTTTCAAGGGGTCAATTTTTGACCAAGCGAAAGTCCCAGAGAGAATCACGGGAGAAGTGACCGCATGCCTCCCCCCAGTTGGACCCCAATTAGTTAAACTTTTCAAACTTGTTATACCCACTGGGATTTCCTTCCTCATCGCCGCCTCCGCTTCAGAGATCGCCAAATCCACAGCCCACTCGTATTACCTAACCGAATGAATTCTTGACTACGTCATTTCCCCTTCAAATGAATATTGAATGAATTATTTTTCTGCAATTTTTCATCAAATTAAAGAAGTTTCTATATATCTAATAACTTCCTCTGAACAGTCCTTTGGCGGCACATTTGTTGTTCATGACGTGAAGCGTGATGGCTCCATCTATCACTTAGTATCAGGCATCGATCCGGTAGGGTGATTGATGCGAGACGTTGGCGACCTTGCGGAAGCCTAGCTGTTGATACAGGTCTTTGCTGGCCTGTTGTTCGTCTTCATTCATTGTTACGAATTCTCCACATTAGCGACAATATGTGTCTATGGTAAGAGGAAGGAATTATGATTCCATGAATGGATCATCCTTAGGTCCTATTCACGTTTGTAAGACTGGTCTTTCTCGCATATTGCCTTGAAATGACATATCTTGTTTAAAAGTTTGTACAACGTGATCTGTCAGAATAAGAATGCTCGGTTTTATACTGTCTTTTGATCCAAGTTAACGGTTGTGTGCAGGTCAGCTAGTATTTCAAGTTGTTTATGTCAAAGTCAGTAGTAGGTCGTTCAATTATTATTTCGTTAATGAATTACGTGAGTCTGAATCTATGCAGCGTTTTATTATTCGTAATTTCAAATGTCTACTCCCAAGACCCGTCTTAAGACTTCGGCATTTCCCTAATTTTTTACTTATCTCTTTTGGCTTATTATTCAATAATAAACAATTGTTATTGCTCTTGAAAAAAAAAAAAAAAAATGTTAACAACCTTGAAAATTTCGTGGTTTATGTTTGAAAGGGTGTAGAATCCAAATCTGCAATAACAATTTTTCCGTCCGTCCGCCGTACGCCGTACGCTCGATTTCTCCCAAACGGCTGGAGCAAAAGATCTGAAATTTTCAGGAAAAATCAATATTGGTCCGACAACGCCCCAATTCTTTAGCACTCTCACTTGATTTAAAGTGCCTTTTAAGGGTTGTCAAAGTTTTGTAAAATCCCTAAAAACTTCAAAAAAAGTCGAAGCGGCCTAAATTTGGACTCTTTTTGAAGAACTTTGATTTATCAATGGCCCTTATTCGGAAGAGGCTTTCCTGATTTGCTCACGGGAAAAATGTTATGAGTTTGGTCCAGGAGACAACAAATATTTTGCACTCTTATCAACAGCTTTTCATAACTGAGAAGTGGTATTGGTGGATATCGTTTGATAGAGAGTGAGAAGAAAATTAAGTTTTGAAGAACTGAAAATAACTTCCGTGCGGTAATATATTTAACACAAATAATTTGTTAGGAACACACGGCAGCTAAGATGCGAATTTATTTTGCCTTATTTTAATTTTATTCATCTACGAATATGTACCAACAATTTACCTGACTTATTAGCTTTTTCTTGGTCGATCACAAAATTTAAAAAATGTCCATAATAAACCAATTAAACAGATAGTTACGAAATTTGTGATTGTGGAAATGTTTCCCAGTTTTTATAGCCTCAATACATAAAACTATTGAGTCTATTGTAGTAGGATTTTAGAGAGATTTTTGGGGCGACCCATTTTAATTGAAAAACTCATAGGTACTTGAGATGAATATAGCTTTCCCTTCCCGTTTATTGAAACAGCCAAGCCTGACCGTAAAATTGAAGCTTTTTGGCTTCAGGGTGTTGCAGGAATACCACCTTGACACTTATCATACACTTCGCGAAATATCAAATACCATACTGGAGCCACCAAATAATCACAATTTTGTATGGAACAAAAATGAGGTAGTCATTACCACGAAATGCGAGGCATAACGAGCGTTGTATGAATCTTATTGGAGGAAAAGTTGAGTTCATTGTGTCGATCAATGATCTATCGAGGTGTGTTTTTCTCAGGGAGTATTATAATGCTTCAACTATCACTCTCTGTACTGTCATACAACAATCAAAGCTGATTAATTCTGGTACTGACACACACTAATTCTGTTGAGGCCTGATTCCGTAGAGTAACCAGCTGAACCAATGAGTCATGAAAATATTGGAAAAACGAATTCATCAACGATAAAAATTAATATACCGGTCGTGCTCAAGCTTTCCTCTCAAAGAAACTTTCTTCGCTTTCTCGGTGTTAGTCGAGCGTACCTCGCACTTCTGGTGGACGCTCCACTTGTTCCTGAGTTGCGCTTACATTAGATTAACTGGGATAAAGTTTACGTTGTAGAGATACTAATAAAAACTAACTGAGTGGCTTAAAATATGAATAAATAACAGAGAACATACGAATAAAGCGTTTATAAAATAGAAGCTGCCGTTCGCCCAAAAGCTCACATAATGAATCCTCTGAACGTGTTTTGATTCCATTGTATTGAAAGAGTTTTAAAACAAAATAAATTATTAACCTACCATGTATGTAACAAAAAATTCATAAACTATTAATATTCATGAACTTTGAACCAACGTTCCCAGAGAAAAGCTTCGGTCTGCTGACGATCTTTTTTAAAATTCAAATGTCGGAATCTATATTTCCCGAAAATAAACCAACAAAGTTTGAGGAGGTCATCAAATGTCTTTTCTTAATCAAATATGAAGGTTAATTGGAAATAATTATCTATCCTAAACCCTGAGTGGATTGCAATTAAGAAATTATCTCTTCGTCAGATTCACAGTTGTCTTAGGATGTGTGGGGTTCGAATCCGAGTTGGAGCCAATATTTTTCGCAATCGTCTCCTGTCGGTCTGATTGTGATTGTTGAGCGTGTTGGTAGATTGAAACCAGCCACTATCTCGTTCTCACCTTCCATACTCATTTTATCTAAATCAAATGAAAATGTTACATTCAAAGCACAGAATACAATTTGGCACACTTCCAGAGTCTTCTTTGTGATTATAATTTTTTTTAAGCGTATATTTGTATATCTTTATTATATATTACACTTGTTGGTTATTGTTCTACTGAACTATGTAATGAATAAAATTAGTTTGAAAGAAATTTCACAGATAAAAGAGGAAAGAAGAATTTGATATTTCGATTATAAATCTTTGTCAAAATTAGAAGAGAAAATTGGTTTTTGTGAATGATGGGAGATGAGGAACCATGGATGCTTGTCACCACGTAAACATAACATGGCGTCATATGATGCTCAATCATTGAGGTTGAGACCAGGAGCTCGCATTGATCCCAGTACCCACCGATGAGCCCGTTCTGACTGCTGCATCAACCTGTCGTTTTGTATGAGGCATCTTCTTTAAGACCTTAACCCCAAAGCATTCATTGAATGTGATGGTTGGGTCGTGAGTCCTTGCATGCAGCTTTATTGGCAGTGGACGATCCTGGTTTAGAGAAGCTCTATGATTGTTAATCCGCAAGTTTAGTTGACTGGATTTACCAACATAGAAGCTTCTGCTCTGATCTTCTTCACACTGCTTGCATATCAGCTGGTAAATACAATGCTGCGACTGACACTCGGCAGATCCTCTACACCTGTAGGTTTGAGACGTATTTGGGGAGGTGAAGAGAGAGTCTTCAATTACTATCTCACATGGCTTACACCATGGACGGCCACAAGGATGCAAACCTGGCTGCTGTACTTCAGACGGCTGGAGTCGTGGACGCCTGTGTTTATTATATATTATATATATTGAACATAACAACTAGTTACATCATACATGTATACAGTAAATAACTATCAAGTTATTTAGCTTTAACATAATTACGCATTTTTATGGTGAGAGTTCACTAACTAGCACCACACTACACTATCACATCGGTATCAGCATCCCAAGTCCAAGGGTTTGGTCCTCTTCAGGCGCCGAATAGTACTGGAGTTGCCAAGAAGCTGAATGGCTTCCAAATTCAATGAAAAGTGATTGAATATAAGAGTGATTATGAGAGTGATTATATTGAAAAGAGATACAAAGGTGCACCCGCTCATTTTCGCGTTAACAGAAAAAACACTGTTCGTCGTAGGCGTGAGAATAGTATTCGTTGTGTTTTGACTTGAAGCAAAAAATTCATCTGTCCAATTGCATTGGTTTTCCTTTGATTTGCCATAACCATTTTTCCAAGTTCCAAAACTTGTCGAGAAAAATAGAAACGTACAATCAATAAATGTAATTGCATTGCTAAATTGAAAGTGGTTGAGTAAGTGTGCAAGGTACCTCGTTGGCACGACCGCCATTACTTACTAAAGAGCCCGGCTTAAGAGATCCACAATTCCCTACCAGGGAGTGAAAGCAATTGTCAATCCTTTTACGATTTGAGACGTTGAGCGTGCTTAGTTCTGTTCTTCATACACTTTCGCTTGTACATCGTGCATAAGTTGAACAGACTTCTAAACGTATAGATAGTGAGCAAGTTTATACGAGCATATAGCCAAAAATGTGTACTTAATTGAGTAGGGACGTTCATTGACTGTGATCTTGAAAATATTCACTAGGTACTTCAGATCACGTAAATTTGAGGTAGGCGAGCATCGTGCTTTGATGTGAAGACAAGGTACCAATGTAGATAACAACTTGTGTACTGTCGGTTTTTAACAATTGGAAATAAGTATGTAAATTCTCGGCAAACTTTGATGGCTACTTATCACCTCATCACCTAATGAAGTATGCAAAATGTTAAGCGAAATTTTCACTAGTACTCGACCTCAAATTCAAAAAATGACGTGGATGTTCGCTTCATTTTTGGCTCCTCATCACTGAAAAACTTGTTTTTTGTTCTGTGGGAAAGTCATGGGACAAAATCATGAAACAGAAACGCTTTTATTACGTAGAAGCTAAAAACGATTACTTCAATGCAGTTATTAAGAGGCTATTTATAACCAAGGTGATGTGTGATCCTTCATTTACTTTTTGCAAACGGTATATATACCTATACATACCTGGATACAGTGTGTCAAAGTAAAAAAGTTCCTCCACCATTTTTTCTCTAATTTTCGGTCGAAAAACTTCCGAAAAAACGCCCTTTTGGTTTATTATGCAATAATAAACCATTGTAATCGCTCTTAAAAAACGCTGCAAATTCTTTCATTGGGGTTTATCATTCAATTGGCTTGAGTTCATGATTTGAATTTCTACTAAGTTTGGAGTGTGCGTGTTTTACAGGTGATAGAGCGATTATTGAATTTCAGGAGGCACACAAATATGATCAACTGATCAATCCAAATATTCATTTTGGTTGACAACAGATTTACGTGCTCTATGCATATCTCCTGAGGGTCGTCAAAGTTTTGTAAAATCCCTAAAAACCTCAAAAAAGTCAAGGCGGCCTAAATGTGTCCTCTTTTTGAAGAACACTCCACGAGGAATCGAATAAGCCCCTTCCCAGGTCCGTAGGTCAAACCATTCCCTATCTATGGCCCGATGGTGCCAACGTATCGCGTTATTTTGGTTTATTATTGTTTTTGTGTCGATATCAGTAACCTAGTGATGTAGTGAACGTGGATACTGGAGTGAACTCCTAAAAGGCTTTGTAGCCGATACACGGGTTGAAACATTCTGATAACCATAAAAAACGGTGCAAATTCTTTCACTGGGGTTTATTATTCAATTGGCTTGCATTCATGATTTGAATTTCTACTAATCTTTGGAGTGTGCGTGTTTCACAGGTGATAGAGCGATTATCGAATTTCAGGATATATGCATAGAGCACGTAAATCTGTTCAAAACCAAAATACCCATTTGGATTTAAAATTCAATAATCCCTCTATCACCTGTGAAACAGCACACTCCAAAGCTTAGTATAAATTCAAATCATGAACGCAAGCCAATTGAATAATAAACCCCAGTGAAAGAATTTGCAGCATTTTGTAGATGGTAGACCCAAATAGCAGATTCGGACTTTACTCGAATTTCATGAAAGTTTGACCCCTACTCAATTAATTTGGCAGTGCACAAGCCATCCATTAAGCGCGCGATTGCAACAGCGATGGTTTGAGTTTATTTCACAGCATTTACGGCCGAAAATATTACTTTTTAAGGAGAGAATCATCTATTTTCTTGACGAGTGTGAATTGAATTGCAATGGAGTTGATTAGTAATAAATTTGATAATATTGTCAACTCACAGGTAAAATCTTCTTATCACAAAACGTTCAGTATTCTGAAGACAATTGAAATAAAACAGTGAATCGACAAGATAAGAAGATCCGAAGAGATCTTTGTGGAACCAATCGTCGTATATAAAATACAAAAAACTTTCCTATTGATCAACTCCATTGGAATTCATTTATTACTCGTTAAAAGATCGGTTTTGACGGTTTCCTCCTCAAAAAAGTAACTATTTCTGCCGTAGACTATCTAAAATATGCTGAGATGGCAAATGGTTACCAACACGCTATTCAGAACAAAAAAAGAGTGATAGTAATCTAAACCTTTTTTTTTTTTTTAAATTTATTTTAATTACAATTAAGTCAGTTTCAACAACTTATTAGTAACTTATTTCTAGTATCATAATTTAATATTCAGTCCTCTTGTACATAACAGGAGTTCCTTTTGTTCTTATAATAGTTTGTTCGCACTTAAGTCGCGATAAGTCTTTATTCGTCAAGTGTCAGTTCGAACGGCTTTCTTCTCTTTAATCTTCGAAAAAGGTTGTCAACGTCTAGGAGATGGACGGCCTCTGCGTTGACGTGGCCCTTTAGCCGTTCAGAGTGTTTAACGGCGAATTTTCGTATTGTGGCAGCGACACTCCCGATCTTCAAATCATCATTATGAAGGTTGTCGTTCCGAATGTACCAAGGTGCATCGACGATGTTCCTCAATACTTGGTTCTGGAATGTTTGTACAATCTTGATGTTGCTATTAGCAGTGCAGCCCCACAGATGCACACCATAGGTCCACACAGGTTTTAGGACCTGCTTGTACAACATAAGCTTATTAGACGTTGACAGCTGCGAGTGTCTGCCCATAAGCCAGTACATTTTTCGATACCTAATATCAAGCTCCTTCCGCTTTTTCTTGACATGCTCTTCCCATTTCAATTTGGCATCAAGCGTCATCCCAAGGTACTTTGCTTGGTTAGAGTAAGGGATGGTCTTTCCGTCCAGTATAACAGGTATGTATTAAACCTTTTTTATAGGTAAAGTTTATGTGTATTGACTTTGCCTCGTTCATTTTAATTTTCCACTTCCTCGCCCATTTGTGAAGTTTTATTAAAGATTTGTTGAGCTTAGAAACTGATTCAACAGTATCTTCTGCAACTGCCAACACTGCAGTGTCATCAGCAAATGTCGCGGTTGTATTTTGTTCTATTTCTGATAAGTCACTAGTATATAAAAGGTATAATACTGGCCCTAGTACACTGCCTTGTGGAACTTCAGCTTTCATCTCATGCAAATCAGAGTAGCCATCCTCTTGTCTAGTACGGAAGTATCTATCAGTTAAGTAAGAAGCTAAAATCCGTGAATAACATGATGGCAACCATTTTCTTAATTTGAATTTAAGTCCTTCGTGCCATACTTTATCGAATGCTTGGGACACATCTAAAAATATGGCAGAACAAACAAACTTTTTCTGTTCTAGTGCTGCTTCTTCTATCTAAATCTGAAACGAAGAGTTGGGGTTGCATTCTGAAGTCAGTGACGATTGAGTATGCATGCGCTAAGACGCAAAGTTTTGTTATTTTTGAGTAATATGAAAAAATTGTGATAAATGTCGGCTGGTGGTAATTTTTCGGCCGACTTAGTGTGCAATAAGAGTTTGAGTTTGAAATTCCTGGGTACCGCCGGCAGAAAGATCCGAGGTACCTATCTATCCCACTTACATGTTCGATCAATTTAATACCCAAGGTTTGCACAGTCTAGACCTTTTTTTGGATGTCATAAAACGGCGACAGAGGTAGATGTATTATTTTACAAAATACATTTGTTTTGCAGTCAAAAGTAACGTATAAACTTCCGCAACTTGGTTGACTAGGAAGAAATAAGCGTTTCCTAGAAAGGTCACACTTGGGTTGCCTCCCTAATCGACTAGCGTGCAGCGTGCAGCGTGCAATACCTTTCAGGAAAGAAACCATAAAAAGTTGCTAGAAAGCCACTCATCGTAGAATATCACAGTCTACGCAGAATTTTCAGCCATAATATTATTAGGACTTTCAATTAACACCGTATAAGTTATGTTTATCAGGACCGATCTGTTCCACAATATATCTATTGCTTCGACGAAGAGTTTAATTTCCGAAAAAACCATCCAGTATGTCCGACTAGGAGCTCTGTAAAATTCTAAATAAAGCTTGATGCGATACAATATTTTCTGCTAATTACCCGTGGATGCGATCGCTTACATTTCTATCCATTCTGACCTCTATACACAAAAACGTCAAAAATCAGTTTTATGATTCACTGTTCAATAATAATTATTAGCATGTAAAATCTCTCTTCTCTAGGAATCAATGTTTAACCTCCAATTTTACTGAGAAGTATTAGATGTAGTGAATGAATGAATGAATGAAATGAAAGTTTATTTCGATTTTGAATTACATATTTATGATAACTATTTCGAAATATAAGGTTCCCTAGTGGGTAAAACTGATGACAAATAAATTGATAGTCACAAAAAAAAAGACGAAAACATCTGTAAATAATGAAAAACTTCTACAAAATACATTTCACTAGGTCTATGAACCACTTTTTGGTTTAATTCACATAAAACAACAGTAAAAGTGAAAAATTGATACATACAACAACAATAAAACATTTCACCCGTGGTCTATGAACCATTTTTTTAGGACACTATCAACTTTTTTAGGATTGCTTACCAACTCTACCTTAATTTTAAGGAGAATATTGTTGTACACTCGTATTCCAGGAGAAAAGTATGTGTGCATAGAGGCAGTTGTACGAACACATGGTAAATTAATATTACCCTGCGATTGAAATCTTGTAATTTCATGAGAAGGGTAGGTAAAACGCTTATAATTCAACAACTGCTTAACACTAATAGCTTCAAATAGGCTTTGAAATTTCAAAATTTTCAATTTTCGGAACAGTGGTTCTGTATGCTCTAGGAATTTACTTTTCGTGATAACACGAAGCAGGATTTTCTGAAAAACGTTCACGGGGCTGAGAGTCGTGGCATAAGCACCACCCCAGGCCGGCAGTCCATATAACAAAATCGACTGGGCTAATGCGTAATATAATATTGTCATCAGAACCTCAGTAAGTAGCTCTAAGGTTGGCGAAAACATAAATAAGTTTTCTTAACCTCTTGTGTACCAGATCAATTTGAGTTTCCCACTCAACATTAGAATCAAAGACTACTCCTAAGTATTCATTATAACATTTTTCCACTTCGGGGCATCGCAAACAATTGATGACACTACAATCGGAACTATGTAGACGAAAATGCGGGCGAAATGTGACTTTAAATGATGATTGTCGTTTTTGAAAATTTAGATAGAACAGGTTTGGTGGTAACTGATTACAAATAAATATGAAGCACGAATATGACGAGTAATTGAAATAATCATTCTCTAGAACAATCATTCTCTGTAGTTGGTAGAATGGCCCTATACATTTTTTCCAAGGTTCAAATTATGAGCATAATAGGCTGAAAACGTAATTTAATCGTTTGAATAATTTCAAACAAACCAGCTTTCCAACGACAATCTTAGGGAGGCTACTCCGCGAAACTAGGCATTATGCTTACAATGAGACTTATGGACTGACGGCCATGGAATTCATCAAGAAGCAATCCCGTACATTTTCTGAAAATTTAATCATAATCGATTCACTAGTCTTGGTGTTCCGGATGTGTCGAACAATTTTAGTTTATCGAATGCACAGTAGTTATTATTCAACCAGTCGCGATAAAACGTATGCCGTTCCTAAACATGTACCAAACTTCTTTCCGTGTTTGAAAGAGCGCATTCGCTCGCTGCTATTGAAGCGACGGCAATGCAATCTACACAGGATCCATCCAGATATTAATCCGCACATCCATGAAAATGTCGAGAAAATCGGACAACAACTTAGATTCGAAAAAAGGTTTCGGCGTGAAAAGGCTGCACCATGGACACACAGATAGACAGACAGACAAAACCCAAATTTATCGGCAACCTCTAAAACGCAAAATACAGCAGGAATCCTTGATTTTGGAGGAAAAACGTTTTCCCGACTTCTTGAACGAACAGAAAGCTTACCTATGTCGGTGGTGAGGATGCAAAATTTTCCGGCAACTGGTTGCTCGTGTTAGGTCAATACAAAGCATGAGAGGGAGCAGCTGTTTTGGTCATGCGTGGATATATACGAAAATCGTTGGATAAATCGCTGCCGCATGAACAAGTTATGCCTGTTTGGAGCCAATGGAATAATGTATTGTACTTTTAGCTTAACGTGGTAAATTGAAAATAACTTTAAGTTGTTTCTTCTGTTTCAGAGAGGGGGTAGCATCGGTGGTGCGGTGGCTACTTTGGGAGGCAGACATGCCTTCGTTGGAACCGAGTCCAAATGGCGCCCTCGCGCTGCACTACGCAGCAGCGCGAGGCTGTCTCGACTGCGCCCGTCTCCTAGTCGATACCAGCACGGGCCTAACGTAAGTATTTCTCTTTTGTTATTCAAGTTTTAGTAAGCGCGAATGATTCGAGCTGCTAAGACTGATTCGTTCTGAAGCTCCACTATAAGTACTTTTAAAGGAATTGTCTACCAACTAAGACCCTTCTCTAAGGGTAATTGGGTTAAGTCACTCCTGACTACTGAAGCGATGCTAATCAATTCAGGTTTTTAGAGCAAAGCTAATCAAGGATCTAAATGCGATCAACACTGAGCAACACGAACCTGCCGGTGAGTTCAACAGTTTCCTGAGCCAAAAAGTTATCCATTCGAAGCCTATATCAATTTTATTTAAAAAAAGAAGAGAAAGGAAAATAAATATCCTGGTTCAATAGGAGTAAATAAGTAACAAGATTTAATATAAAACTATTCTCACAATCAAGAACGAGCACTAAAGACAACATTAACAGCCACATATTCGTTACTGTTGATAATTACAGCATTTCTAAAAGAGATCGAATAACAAGAATACACAATTTCCTTTTTATTATTCGGTCCAACAATCTTAAAAGAAGAAGCTACAATATTGTGATCAGCAATCATTGTCAGATTTCTATTGTTGGCATTCCACTTCGAAATATAAACCCAACTAATTTTGATTGGGTTTGTTAATTGTTTAAGAGTTCGTCGTTTCTTTTGTCAAATTTTACAAACATAATTAAAAAGACGATGAAATCAACTTACTTTGGTACTGAAAAACGACGTGTAACATTAAAAAATAAGAGTTATTTAAAAATTTTATATAAAATTTAGGAGTTTTGAAGGGTTTTGCGGTTTTTACCAACATTTCAAGGAAGGGTGAGATACTGTCCATCGTTGATATCTTTGAAATGATATAATACCAACAAAACGTTAAAAAGGTAACAGAAACCATGTAATTTTGTTTGCAAGCACATAAAAGTCGTCAGATGACTAATTGCTATTGATGAAAACAATAAAAGAAGATTCTGGGAATAACAAGGGAGGGCCAGCATTTCTCCATCATCAGTTAGAACCTGGTCAATTTCAGTTTTGATTAAAAAAGTGAACAATTAGTAGAATTCGATCACTTTTGTCCAATAGGAGGTGTTTTGGATGTATTACAAGATTTTTAAATAAAAGCAAGAGTTTTGTAGAAATAGACTAAATTTCTTCTGCAAACTTCATGTTTTCGTACCATCCCCTACGGGTTTTCAAGATTGAAAAAATTGAACACTCAGTTAATTTTTCATGTGTACTGGTCAAATTTATTTTGAAGTAACTTCTGCGGAAAAATTTGATCAAGACCAGTATCCTCAAGACTGAAGCTTCCCCATGTTAAAAGCGTTTGACCGTGTTATACAACGTGTGATGAGTTGCTTAGCCCGTCAGGGTTAGTGAAATAAATATCCCAACCAGGTCGTGTAAGAAGTGGTTGGTATGGTGTAATTGTGTCATTCCAGGTTAGCTTTTCAACTAACACGGGGAAAATCAATCATTTAATTAAAAACGCTGCAAATTCTTTCACTGGGGTTTATTATTCAATTGGCTTGCGTTCATGATTTGAATTTCTACTAAGCTTTGGAAAGATCGATTATTGAATTTCAGGAGATTTGCATAGAGCACGTAAATCTGTTCTCAACCAAAATACCTATTTGGATTGTTCAGTTGATCATATTTTTGTGCCTCCTGAAATTCAATAATCGCTCTATCACCTGTGAAACACGCACACTCCAAAGCTTAGTAGAAATTCAAATCATGAACGCAAGCCAATTGAATAATAAACCCCAGTGAAAGAATTTGCAGAATTCCATGCATATGAGAATGCTTTAACCCGTGCATCGGCTATAAACCCTTTTAGGAGTTCACTCCAGTGTCCACGTTACACTACATCACTAGGTTACTGTAATCAAAAGAAAAACAATAATAAACCAAAATAACGCAAATGTTGGCACCATAAATGGGCCATACATCGGGAATGGTTTGAGCTACGGACCTGGGGAGGGGCTCATTCGATTCCTGATGGAAAGTTCTTTAAAAAAAGTTCAAATTTAGGCCGCCTTGACTTTTTTGGAGGTTTTTAGGGATTTTACAAAACTTTGACAACCCTTAAAGGGCACTTTAAAGTAAGTGAGAGAGCTGGCTGAAAAATTGGGAAGTTTTCGGACCAACATAGATTTTTCCTGAAAATTTCAGATGTTTTGCTCCAGCTGTTTGGGAGAAATCGTGCGTAGGCGTACGGTATACGGCGGAACGGAAAAATTTTTATTTCAGATTTGGATTCTACACCCTTTGAAACGTAAACCATGAAATTTTCAGGGGGGGTTAACATTTTTTTTTCAAGAGCTATTACAATGGTTCACTATTGAATAATAAACCAAAATGATATTACGAGTCCGGTCATGAATATGTGATCCGTCAATTCCTCATTTTAATAAAAAGTTTAACTCACAATGAATCAAAGCCAATTTCAAAACACTCCAATAGCACACATCAATAACGAGATTACGCGTACCTACCGTCCATCGAAAAAAAATTGTATTATGCTAGTAATAAAATGTGAAATATGTATACGGTTCGAGAGGGTAATTCAAATCAACTGCGTGCAACATAAGTAAACATATCATGGACAAGCAAGCATTTCCTGAGAGAACTGCCATAAACATCATTGTTCTGTTAGTCTCCGCGATGCTTCAGTGTAGATTTACACACTTTACACAGTAAAAAAGTGTGAACAAATATAACATCACTCCACACCATTCAGTTAAACGATTGCGTTGCCGAAAAGGGCTTTCACTGACTTACGACGAAAAAACTCATTATCACTCACTGATTTCTAAAAAGATAATACGTCTTTTTTTCTACGGTCATTACTTCAGGCGTTTCTGTAGTAATGTGTTAGAAAAGATAGCGCAGACTTGAAATTCTCTATCTTGATGGTTCCACAAAAGCTGGATGCACTTTCGATGAAAAACGAGGTCTAGCTTTCTTTTCATAAGATTCGAATCAGAGTATCTTGAATAGTGTGGATGTACACCCCAGTGCGAATTAGACCTCGTTTGATATTAGTTTTGCATAAATATTTTATTCGCCTGTAAAATTATGATTACAGAACAGTTCAACTGTAACCTCGTCACATGTGAAAAATATGGAAGTAGATTCTTGCAAACTCATATTGCTAAGACCACGTGAACTGGAATACGCACACTATTAGGTTTGTTTTTTTATTATTCATTCATTGTCTCTAGTTACCTCAGCTTTCCAACGGCATAATGAAATCATTTTGGGTTTATCACTTCCAATAATGTGTAGATTAACGTTTTGAAGAAGTATAGAATCCAAAAATGTAAGAAAAAGAAAATGAAAGAAATGGAAAATAATAATCCGTTCACCAGCCATCTATTGTACGCCTTCCCTTGCTTTTTTCTGAAACTTCCTGACCAAACTTGTTGAAACTTGTATAAAGAATCACTTACGGGCCGTCAAGATACTCGCACATGGGCATCGGTCTCGAACAACCCTGAGGGTTAATTTTCAAGAGTTGAAATATATAAAAACCGAAATCTCAAAAACTTTCGATGTAAGAGGATAGTTAAGATAGTTAACAGGATAGTTTTTTTATTCATACAGAAATTAGTTCAGAAAAACGAATGACACCACTGCGATTGCTGTAACATCATCCATTCGCTAACTAAAAGCAGAGCTCTGAGAGTGTATACAACCGTTGACAGGCCCACAACAAGATGGGTACTATACGAATATCTATAACGCGGTCTCCCGAGCTTCAATTCAGTTGAGGCCGAGGACAACATGCGAAAGGGCTCTTCTTTTATCGTTAAATTTTAGTTGTCTCATTCGTGGGTTTATTCTCAGAGTGTACAGTCCAGTTCCAGTAGCCTTGTGATCCGCCTATATACTTTTATGATTTTAACTTCAAACCTCGTTTAAAGGTTAAAAACCAGTACTTCCGAAAGATCGCCAAAACATCAAGTTTTCAAAATCAAGTTTTTCAGTAATTTTTTTCAATATATTACTTCTTAGCTTCAGAAGTATACACTGGGTGTTGAAGGCATGTAGTCTCTGCCCTTGACAGGGATAACTAGGCCATTCCATCACCTACTTGCTAAATGGCAGCACATGGTGGGTTTGGAACCATTCACACTCTTACTGATTGCTAATGCCCCTCTCCCTTGCACTGCTCCCATAGGCACAACGGGCAATACTGTTGTAACTATTAATCCATATAACTTGAAGAATTACCTCTGCCTGCCTATTGCAAGCCCCCCCCCTTCTGTTTTTTTTAAAGCCTCGGGAGTGTGACGGATATTGACATTTGCCATTTCCCGAAACTGCTACCCCTGAGCCTAAACCTTAAGCTTCATGGTATTCTCTACATGTTTGAGGATTATTGCCTCTGTGTTTTAGAAGTTGCCGTTAGTCCGTTCCATCACCACCCTATTGTATACTTACCTACTCAATGCTTTTAAATGTAAGTTATACTTATACTCAATGCTCTCTTTAAGTAAGTTCTTGTTTTTCATTAGACAGTGAACAGGAATGGTCGTTTTCATGCCAAAAGGTTGCAAACCAGAAAACAACCTTAAACTTAAAACTCCTCAAAGACTAAGCGTGATCTTGTGCAAATGATCTTACAAATTATAAATCGTTATCAATCGGACATGCAACAGCTACCTTGAGTTGTGTCTTTGAAGATATATATAGTTGGAAAGAATAAGGTGCAAATTCTGAGCAAATAGGACTTGAGTAATTGTTCGGCACATAGTTATGAATAAGTCTTAACAGGCAGGCTTTTCCATTGATATAATGGCCCACTACATTGAATATGGAAAACCTGTGCCTTCGGGGAGCAGTTGTGAGGAAATAAATTACTCCTACATTGGAGCAGATATGTTAATGGCCGGGACTGCGGAAATCAGACGCCGGGATATGCTCCATGGGCATCAAGGTCATGAAATAAGTAAGGCATGATAATTGATGAATGGCTGATTTGTAGGTCATACGTCTTCTTGGAAACTGAACGTGAGAGGGAAATCGAGTGATAGGTTATTGATAATGGTCACAACCACTTTTCAAACACAGATGTTTTCGAGGTGGAAGGAAATGATTTTCCAAGAGAATTTCTAATATCATTCACACCTCCAGGCTTGATAAATACAATTTCTTCCCCTAGTAGTACCCCCTGTCTTGGAATCTTTATGGTTAATAAATAAAATGTAATGTCTAATCGCCATAGAAACCACACTACCCTCAGTTTTTGAGAGACTTTAAAATTTGGTAAATTTCGAAATGGAAGAAGATCACGCAGGAGTTAGTAGGGAGCTTGTGATAACGGAATTGTTCACACATGTATTTACAAGGTGTCTAGCTAACTGTGCGAAATATCGATTCTTTTCAGCCTTCTTCGCTTGGAAGCCCGTGGATATTTCATAGTTTTTCGAACTTTTCACTATTAACCACCATGAAAAGCAGTGTGACTGAACCGCATCTGAATTTTCCCCTTCAAAAATGGAACGACATCTTGCAACGGCAGCAGGGGAGTAGGAAAAAAGTTGAATTCATTGATGCAGATCGCTGAGTGCCATGGTCCCTTGTCACACGGTCAGCTGTTGTACTCATAAGCCATGTCTCACGAGAAAGTGAACGGATTTCATCTAAATTTCGCCTTAACTCGGATTTGGTGATGAACTGGGTTGAACCGCGAACCCCACTCTTGAGAATAAATGATCTCGCATGCGGTCCGGTAGAAAGTGATTCTCGTCCATCTGCTAACAGGTTTTGTGAGTTTTTTCTGTCACTGCAGACTCTTTTGTGGCCATCACACTCAAACGAAAGACGAATGTTATGCAAACCACGGTAAGATGTGAGATAATTACAGTTCTCGGTTACCTCCCTATTTGTCCGGCCGGAAACTCCCGAAATACGAGGCGTGAACTCAAACCTTGTGTACACCAACCCATCCGAAGGTACAAGTGCTTGTGCGTAACGTACTTTCCGCTATAGTTCAAAGGGTTGGTTCTATATTTTGAGATTTTTGCAAAGCATGATTTTATGAGATAAGAACTGCCTCTTATTATGAGATAATAACGTTACAGGAGGAATTTTATCAATTTAAACCTTAAAAGATAGTCTACTTTCAACTGTGCATTTGCACAGTTTCCAGACTGGTTGTTACTGTTGAAACAGTGGTTCTGGTTAAATATTCATTGAACAACCAAAAGTGGGTAGCGGCTAAAAGAAACTACCACTAATTCTTCTGACAGCATCTATGCCAGACTATACACTGATTAAAGCTTTAGGAAAGTTAGAGCTTAAGCCATGTTTATCACCTCATTATATTTGGATAGTTGCTCGATGGTGCACCATAAATCCTCTGTCAATCCATATTTTTGTTGTCTCAAACGGAGGTTGTTGATATTGAAGAACATCGTACAATATTCTATTTTTAAGGGAGACAAATTTGGTCCATAGTTACTTTAAAACTGTTTATTCGGAGCTTTCCACAATCTTCCAATTGTCATCGTCAGCAATATCTAAACAAAATTGAAAATGACGAGGTTTTATAATAGTTATCAGATTACAGACTAAACTACGAGAGAGGTGACTAGAATGGGAAAAGAACTAAGTGATAAAGGAGAGACATACCCCCTTAAAAATAGTATAACTAAAGGAAGGTACTCACCAAAGAAGTTTGAATCGTACAATATGTCCACTGAATTCGGGTGACTAAGATTACAAGAATATGTTTTTTTGTTTAATCATCAACTTTACTTATGAAATATATTCATGTGGGTTTGTACAGCTAGGTACCATTGGTGTGTAGAATTCCAGTATTGAAAAAGCTGCAAGTTGTAACCAAAATATAATAACTTCCTTATCCAATAATCCTTCTAGGTAAATTACCTATCAATGTTTATTAGGCGTACTCAGTAGTACAAAATCTAAACTCGCCGCCTCCGTACCTTCCAGTTGTCTTAATTCCGTTTATATTTTAGAGCTTTGGATCAATTAGGAAAGATATGACCCTCAGGGTCCATCATCTGATCAGTGCGTCTCCACACCTTGTAATTGAGTTCTAGATGTCCCAGAAAAGTTAGGGACGGCACTTTTAATGTTATATGATTGACCCTGATTGTACCCTGAAGAAGTTCTACGAATAGAATGAAACGTTGGCCATGTAATTGTAGTTTTTTATCAACCTCTGACTGACTCTTAAAATCTCCGTAATTTTCAAAAGACACACTAATAGCAGTCAAGAACTTAAAAACAGTATATACAGGGTGGCCAAAATTTAATGGACCAGGCATTTATCTCCGTAATTTTCGAGCCTAAAAAAAAACTTGCAAATAGTAATTTCACTAATTTCTAACGGGAAATTCAAATATCACAATTTCGAGAGTTGCGCACACGCGCAAATGCGCGGTTTACGCATCAACTTCGTTATTTCAAATGGGAACCTCCATTTTTTATTGCAGATTCGGATTCTACGCAGAATTTTATGAAAATTTGACCCCTCAAACAATTTTTTTGATTGCGTGTAACCGGTTCAGCGAGCACGCAAAGTTGCGCAACCCCAAAATTGTCAAATAGTGAATGATGGTGAACTGTAAAGTGTGGCATATGAATTTCCATTGTTTTTTCAACGCCGATTCACGTGATGCTATCCGTTTTTTGATTTGACTCAATTTTTGACCAAATAATGACCAAAATTTGTTTATTTTGCGTGAAAAATCAAAATTTATGCCGGCTGTTGCCTCTCAGATTAAGATGATTTTTCACTTGATCACTAAGGAGGTTTCAATATCCTATTTTTACATTTTTCATCCAGACCTCGAAAGTTAATCCCCGTCACAATCTGAAAACGGGCGCCTAAATAACAAATTTTGGTCATTATTGAATCGAATCAAGAAACGGACAGCATCACGTGAATCAGCGTTAAAAAACAATGAAAATTCATATGCCACACTTTACAGTTCACCATCATAAACTATTTGACAAATTCTGGGGTTGAGCAACTTTGCGTGCTCGCTGAATCGGTTACGCGCAATCAAAAAAATTGGTTGAGGGGTCAAATTTTCATGAAATCTTGAGTAGAATCCGAATCTGCAATAAAAAATTGGGGTTCTCATTTAAAATAAGAAAGTTATTGTCAATTGCGCATGGTTGAGCAATTGCTTGGAGTTCGCGAACATTTTTGAGATCCTTGGAAAAAAATATGAAGATTCAAAAAAAATTTTTTTGTTTACTCCCATTTTGACGATTTTAGGAGGGAGGGGGGGGGGACAACTCGTGGGACACCCTGTATAATAGGTCAACTGATTGAAATATACGTATTTACTCATGATAGTGAAATAGAAATACTGCCATCCACAACGCACATAATTGCAACATTGTGAAGTGCAAACCATTCAAAAACGCTATCACAAACGAACAACTAATTGCGTTTCTAAGTCGCCGCAGATGTGCCTATATTGCAAGATTGATCTGAAATTGAAGAGTCGTTCACCATTTCTTGTAAAGCTCTCAATTTATGTCAAACTCTACCCAAGAATGTAACTTAAACTCAACATAGATTGTATGAAATTTGATCCTTCATAACCCATAACATTTAAATTTAATAGCCCCTTTTGGGATCTAAGCTAAGTAGTAAGAAAAAAGTGCCAAATAAAAACTGGGAGTATCGGAAGATAAATTCTGCCACCAATCATTCAATAGGGCACCTTTAAACATCACTTTGAGTAATGTAGGTTACTTTGAAACGATATGTTGTAAGTGAGAGGCAGATAGGTCAAAGTTTAAGTCATATTCCATCATTTTTAAAACAATTTTTCCTGCGGTCTTTCGATTGCGAGCAGCGAAAATGATGCAAGATAGAGTTCGCAGCCGCTCTTCCAAATTTAAAACCTGTTGAATTCCCTTGTGGTCCGCCGGGCCGACATTTCGCGGTTAACCCCCTCTTAGTCCATCGCACACCAGTCTACACCGGTTGAGCGACTGAAGCTGCACTCAGCTCAGACACAATCTTCTGGATATGAAGGAGGGCTGCGGGGGAACGGGATCCTGCCGACCGCTAGGACGGGATACCTCGGGACCACTTTTCCTTTCTCCAGTCCTTCATAACAGTGTCACATCTCCCCCCCACCATTCCAACTAAACGTTGAGGTTGGGGTTTTACTACCGCGAAATCGAAGGCAAACCGCAAAATAATCAGTCAGGTTTGAAGATTGCTTGGAACATCATACAGGAGGAAGAAATGGAGGTGTTGAGAGCAAGGATGAATATTTTGGTTTATTATTCAATAATAAACCATTGTAATCGCTCTTGAAAAGAAAAATTCTAATCCCCCCTGAAAATATCATCATTCACGTTTCAAAGGGTGCAGAATCCGAATCTGCAATAGAAATTTTTCCGTCCGTCCGCCGTACGCAGTACGCACGATTTCTCCCAAACGGCTGGAGCAAAAGATCTGCAATTTTCAGGAAAAATCCATCTTGGTCCGACGACGCCCCAATTCTTGAGCCAGCTCTCTCACTCAATTTAAAGTGCCCTTTAAGGGCTGTCAAAGTTTTGTAAAATCCCTAAAATCCTCAAAACAAGTCGAAGCGACCTAAATTTGTACTCTTTTTGAAGAAGATACCACGAGGAATCGAATGTTACTCTAGCCACGTCCGAAGGTCAAACCATTCCCGATCTACTGCCCGATTTATGGTGCCAACATTTGCGTTTTTTGGTTTATTATTGTTTGTTTGTAACCTAGTGATGTCCGGCCGATAGCGTCGAGTTGTAGTGAATGTTGATAATGGAGTGATAGCCGATGTAAATACTTGTAGTTTATAACCAAAACACGGGTTTAAGCATTATGATATTCATGAAACGCTGATAATATATAGGTAAATATTATTCAATATTATTACTGGGGTTTATTATTCAATTGGCTTGCGTTCATGATTTGAATCTTACTAAGCTTCGGAGTGTGCGTGTTTCACAAGTGATAGAGCGATTATTGAATTTCAGGAGATATGCATAGAGCACGTAAATCTGTTCTCAACCAATATACCTAATTGGATTGATCAGTTGATGATATTTGTGTGCCTCCTCTACATCAGTCTACCTTTGGCTACACCGTTCAAATGTGGATTTGGGGAAGTTTTAACGCAATACGAGTGCTAAAGGACTTGATAAATGATAGATGTTTTTATTGTGGAGGGGTATTGAGGTTCAATAAAAAAAAAACGCTGCAAATTCTTTCACTGGGGTTTATTATTCAATCGGCTTGCGTTCATGATTTGCATTTCTACTAAGCTTTGGAGTGCGCGTGTTTCACAGGTGATAGAGTGATTATTGAATTTCAGAAAGCACACAAATATGATCAACTGATCAAACCAAATAGGTATTTTGGTTGAGAACAGATTTACGTGCTCCATGCAAATCTCCTGAAATTCAATAATCGCTCTATCACCTGTGATACACGCACACTCCAAAGCTTCGTAGAAATTCAAATCATGAACGCAGGCCAAATGAATAAAATTGAATAACAAACCCCAGTGAAAGAATTTGCAGCGTTTTTCTCATATGCTTCCACCATCGCACATCGATCTAACCCACCTCTACGGCCATCACAAATTTATCCGGTTCCTAGCATTTTGCTCTATTGGAATCTTCAATTTTACAGATTTCGAGAATCGGGCACACTATTTCATGCCTTCATTAATGGTAAAAGATGTACTACGAACAAAAGCGACTTTGTAATAATAGTAATATTGCTTCCGAGTCTACCAAGGTAGCGGAAGCATTGTTTTCACTTTCGCAATGTGAAAATTTTTTTGTCTCCAAAATCAAAAATTCCACTCGCATTTTGCGTTTCAGACCTTTCTGAACAATTTTGGTTGGCAAATCCTTGTTACGGGCGAAACTACACGCAGTTATAGTCCGATTTTGATGAAATTTTCAGGGATTGTTCGGTTTGATGTATAGATAGTCCCCTGTAAGTTTCATGACCCCCGGATCAATAGTAGCCTCTTCGCATGCGCAAACGTGAAATCCTTGTTACTCGCATAACTCCGGGAGTTCTTGACCAATTTCGATGAAATTTTCAGGGATTGTTCGGTTTGATGTGTAGATAGTCCCCTGTAAGTTTCATGACCCCCGGATCAATAGTAGCCACTGCGCATGCGCAAACGTGAATTCCTTGTTAAGCGGATAACTCCGGGAGTTCTTGACCAACTTTGATGACATTTTCAGGGATTGTTCGGACTGATGTAGCTTTAGTCAATAATAATTTTCAATGATCTATACAGTCATGTTATGGATACGAGGAAGCTATGTGCCACACCCACTTGTTTTTTTTTATTGTTAGATATATTTCACATCAACCGCTCTTTCATGATTTTGATTCGTTCACTTGAAATATTGCCAAAGAAGTACTGCAAAATAAACCGCATGTATAAGATGCAAAACCGAATTCAACAAAAAACCAGTGACACATTAAGTGAAGCTTAGTTTCATCAGCAACCAATTGGCCATATATTATGTCAAAAATTTGTTATAAAACCTCTAAGAAAACTGCCATGCTGTCGGATGAAGCCGTTAGATATCAATGGAGAGTCAGAAGAGACTGCAGGTACACTGATGGTGATTTATTGTATGCACCTGATTTCGTAATTGGCTCTGTGTTTGGTGAATAGCTCTGTGATGAATAAATTAGGTTAATCGACCTTCCAAGCATACACTTTAGTTCAAATCTGTTACTTTACTCGTTACTGGTTAAGGTTAAGGAGAAAATAAACAATTAAGGGTTGGTGCCATACAAGTTTTCATTAACAAATACTCTGTTCATGTTATTCCGACCGTCAAAACAGCTTTGAGACAATGGAAATATTACCTTCAACTTCTATTTAGGCAGCGGACTCATGTAGGTTAAATAACTCAAGATCTGCGCAAATCAATTGGGTACAGGAAGCAAAATAGTTGCACCGCCTTTTGTATGATTGAATATGCACGAGTAGTATGAACTCCACGCCTGTCAGAACTTAATTATCCATCGTAAAAGGTCGCTGCTTCCCCGTCAAGTGTGAGAATTTCTCATTAATGGGAGGCTGTTGTTCTTTTCCTGTACATTCTAGCTTTCTCACTGTTTTAGAATGCGTACCTGTGTACAGTTTTATCGATAATGTAGCCGCACAATTTCTAGGCTCACATTCAACAGGACAATGAGGAAGTGAAATTGTGTATTAATCTGACTTGAAGTCCACATAAAACTTTTTGCTACAATAGTTCATAAGGCTCGATTTCTTGTGGTGAGTGAAAAATATTTTTCAAAAGACATATCACGTTAATATCGGAAGATCGTCATCATTCTCAAATATCTGAAAAGGGTGAATAACATGATTCGAACCTACTATTTATTTATATGCGACTGACCATATAAAATTACCATGCTCAAAAAGTAGTTTCATTTATCCACCGAATTGTCTTTCGAAAAGTGGTAGTCAAGATAAAAAACCAGCTGAAGAACGAGGCGATGGAAAATGACGTGACGCTTTTTGTTTAAAAAAAGTGAAAACGTCGTTTTAAAAAAAATGAGCTTGGAGTGATCTCTTGACCAAAAATCAAAAAAGGCCATTGGACGTTCTTTAATATGCAAAAAAGAAATTTAAAATCGGTCGGATGGTTTGGAAATTAGAGTAGGTATCGAAAAACGTGGTTTCAAAATGCCACAAGGCGGGACAAAATTAAGGATCATTGGCACACGAGTTTCGAAAAAAGTTTTAATGAAATCAATAAGAAATGAAAACATCAATCAATCGATTCACTGATGGCAGAATGAAAATAAAGAAATCTTTGGGAAAAACTGAAAGGGAAACATCGCCAGTAAGAAAAAAAGAACATTGTAAGGTTTGCTCACTAATACCTTGTATTCCCTCCTCTTGCGTTGATTAATGCTTCAATTCTTCAAGGCATTCCCTCGATGATTCCTCGGATAGTTCCTTGTGGAATATTCTTCCATTCTTCGACAACCATACTAGAATATTATTCGACAGTTTTTCCCAAAGATTTCTTTATTTTCATTCTGCCATCAGGTGAACTTTTTTTAACGATTGATGTGATGTTTTCATTTCTTATTGATTTCATTAAAACTTTTTTCGAAGGACTTCGTGTGTTTTTTTCCAATGATCCCTTAATTTTGTCCCGCCTTGTGGCATTTTGAAACCACGTTTTTCGATACATTTTTTACTCTAATTTCCAAACCATCCGACCGATTTTACATTTCTTTTTTGCAAATTAAAGAGGACAGATGGAGCTTTCCAATGAGCTATACTTTTTTGATTTTTGGTCAAGAGATCACTCCACAGCTCATTTTTTTTAGACGTTTTCATTTACTAAAACAAAAAGCGTTCTTTCGTCATTTTCTACCGATCGCCTCGTTCTTCAGCTGGTTTTTTATCTTGACTCTTTGACAGATCCAATTCGGTGGAGAAATAATGATCTCTATACTTCTAATAGCGACACGATTTTTCTATCTTAATGTAAGCGTCAATAATAAATATAAATATGACTTCAAACAATTTCTTCATTGGAGGCAGGGGATACAAAATGGTGTACAGGACTACGTATGACCCGAAAATCTTCGCACACGTATTTACTAATCACTAGTAACTACCGAAAATCAAAAAGTTCCTCTTTGAGATAAGATATTTTTCTAATAACACCTATCTTAATGTAAGCGTCAATAATTATAAATATGACTTCAAACAATTTCTTCATTATTTTTAAGATTTTTCGTCTATTTCAACTTACAAAAAGTGCCTCCTAGAGAAAACGGTTATTTCATTTTTAAGATTTTTTTCGGCGTTTTTTAAAGTATTTGCAAATCTAAGTATGCCGTTGGAAAGAATATAAAATTATCTATCGTCTCAGTCTTTAATAATAATTTTTTAAAAGGAACTAAAGGGTAAACATGAGCCTGAAAAGTAAATTTTGTCAAATTTTGAAAAAACTTCTTTTTTTAATGGCTCATTAGTCCCCCTCAATTTTAATGATACGTTTGAGACTGTAAGCTTAAAAGCCTCAGCTTTCCAATGGTATATTTAATTTTTAGGTTTTAGAGGGAACTTTTTTGAGGAAATTGAGATTTTATGCAAAAAAACGTGTATTTTCAAGCACATTTGATGTGATCGAACGGGTGTGTGGATCTACCTTTGACCGTTAATCACATTATCATACTCAACATTTTGCTAGTGACGATGTTTCTATCAATGATAAGAAGAGGAAATCATAACAAACAACGGGATCAAACCTCACGATATCAGCAAGAACGGGAGACATTTGAGAGTTGATTTACATCAATTCATTCCGCGGATGCCCTCACTCAAACTTAAATTTCTTAGGTAATGCCGTTGACATGATATATTTTACACTCAGAAAAAGAAAAAAGTTTTAGTTATATGTAGGTTTTATTCTCTTTTTTTTTTAAAAAAATCACCAAATGTGCTTGAAAATACACGTTTTTCGCATAAAATCTCAATTTCCTCAAAAAAGTTCCCTTTAAAACCTAAAAATTAAATATACCATTGGAAAGCTGAGACTTTTGCGCATTTTTTTAAGCTTAGAGGCTCAAACGTATCATTAAAATTAAGGGGGACTAATGAACCATCAAAAAAAGAAGTTTTTTCAAAATTTGACAAAATTTACTTTTCAGGCTCATGTTTACCCTTCAGTTCCTTTTAAAAAATTATTATTAAAGACTGCGACGATAGATAATTTTATGCTCTTTCCAACTGCATACTTGAATTTGCAAATACTTTGAGAACGCCGGAGTTAAAGCCGTTTTAGTGACGTAAGTTCGAAAACATGAAAAAAATCTTACAAGTGAAATAACTCAAAAACGATGCCTCTAAAAAAATCTCTAGGAGGCACTTTTTGTTGGAAACTAGTTGAAGAATACGTGTGCGAAGATTTTCGGATCATTCGATGTACACCCTGTACAAATAAAGTTATAAGCTCTTGAGACAAATTTCGTATTGGTGTGGCTACGGTATTCTGATTAAAAAGTTCTCTTAAAGCGGTCGCTAAAGTTTTTCGTGGACTGTGGCGCACAAAATTTTGAAAGTGAGCAAACAGATCTAGATAGTAGTGTTAAGGAATTTTGAATAAAATATATAATTACCAGTGACGGATTAGTGAGCAACAGTCAAATAGTTCCTCAACGATGATACTATTGTGTGTTTCAACAAGTAGGTACTTTTTCAAATACGGTTGATATCACTTGATTGATATCAAATCTGTTGTTGGGAAGAGGTGAAAAATGAATATTTTATCTCGATGGTTTAATCATAATGGAAATGTGACATCTTCAACTATTTGGATAGTGTGAGTTCATTCGATATAAAGTCGTATGCTTGTACCTTGTATAACATCATTGAATCAACTACCTTTCTTCATTTCTGAATATGCGGGGGAAAATTAAACTTACTACAAAAACCCTTTTACATTTGGCAGATCGAAGAGCAAGGAGTTGATCCCAATTTAAGAGACGGCGATGGAGCGACTCCCCTACATTTTGCCGCTTCCCGTGGTCACCTCGATTGCGTACGATGGCTCCTGCGACACGGTGCGCTTCTTCTTCAGGATAACTACGGAAAAAGTCCAATAAACGATGCGGCGGAGAATCAACAAATGGCTGTAAGTACAATGTCCTCGTGACTTGATACACGCACGTTATACAAATTGTTTCTATTTCTAGTATTTAGAAGTTGTGAGCAAATATACATCGAATCACTCTTGATACTCGAATATTAAACATGTTTGATTCATGTTCTCGTAATTTTTCCATTTAGTTTTAAGGTTTTCTTTTAAAGACAGGTAACAAATCATAGAATTTCGAATTTGCCTGTTTTCTCATTCTGCTGGCTGGCTGGTGTTACCAAGCAGTCCCTCCGTTCAATATTTGAGCGACAAAGGAAATAACAGAAATTAATCACCTTCATATTATGTTGAAAAGGGTAGTACTTACCTTACAGTTGCGACTCAAGTAAAATCCTAATGACAGGGCCAATTTAGAATTCCTTAGTGGATGGCTGAGTCCTTAAGACTCACTCAGTGGGTTATGAGTGAGAGTAGCTCTTCTTCGCCGCTATTGCCAGACAAAGGCTGTATTTTGAATAAGAGCTTTGTTGAATATGAAATAAAGGAAATTCACCTCAAGTCTGCTCCCTATCGTCCACTTTAGTTTGCATTTCAAATTCCAGCCTAGTAAGGTGAATTCAAATGTAATTAGCCTAAAACCACTCTTAGTTGATAAACACATCTGTTTAAATATTGATGATTCCTATCAAACCTCCTCAATTTTATACGACTATTGTTCGTGACGTGAAAAGTAAGAAGTGTTTAATTTGAAAAAAAAATATATATACAAATATAACATATATAATCATAAAATCTTAATCCGACTAAAGACTAATTGTGGAAAAATATTGAAATAAAAATTGGCAGTAGCATAGAACGTTGTCTTATTTCCACGAAAGTAAAGGTTACACTGTTCAAATCGATTTCGGACAAAGGTCATATCAGTAACAAACATGAACTGAAAGTACATCAATCAGAAAAATATCGAAATCGGATCGAGTGAGAGGAGTTATTTGAATCACGTTTGGCATCGCAAGGAAATGAAAGGGGCGGGGCATGACCAACCAATGCCACTCAAGCCGTTTGCAGGCACTGAACCCTGAACCATATTGCCAGATTGGTCGAACGAGTGAAAGGTAGAATAGGCGTTTATTTGAGAGAGAATTGGCAAGCGGCTTCCCAGTAGTGGATTCAGTGGATTCTCTTATCGTTTCACAACTTCGCCAATATAATGAGAAACCATCAAACGAATGGCCCTATTCTTTCTGTGATGTACTGCAGTTCATGTTTGAACTGATTTTGATGACCTAAAAAATGTTCACGTTCCGAAATCGATTTGACAGTGTAACTCTTTACTTTCGTGGAAATATAGACAACGTTCTATCACAACTAAAATCTTAATGGTGATTCGATTGCAATTGATGATCTTAATGGTGATTCGTTGAATGCAGTTGCACGAATTGTAATGATGAGCTTACAAATAATAAGGGTTTGTAATAATAATCAAAATGTCTTTTCCAAACTCATTTAATGGGCGGAGTTCTAGGAAATACTACTTTACCTAGGATTATTACATCTTTGACCATTCGAGCTTTGGCAATGTAATTTGATCATTAATTAGGGAAGTAAAAGAGTAGCTTTAAATCTGTTGATGAACTTACTTGACATTTATGGAAAGGCAAACAGTTGTAAATCTTGTTTGTTGTATTTTCAGTGTTTGAACGAGTTGGTACAGCACGGTACGAGCCCGGATTACAGCGAAGATGCGAGGCGATACGGGAGGTTCCACGGTTGTACCTGCCGCATAGCTGACCCCACTAACAAGGTACGTGAAAACGCTGACAAAGTAGCTTTTAAGCTTTAAGGTGATGGAAACGTTTACCGTGAACGACCCAACGAAGTCCCTATTCACAAGATATACGCCTGATACAAGCCGGTTGGGACGGCATTATCGTGGAGAAAATGGGCTATTAACTAAAAATTGCGTGGGCGATTTGAAGCAGAAACATTTAACATTTGGTTGGAGTAAAATAACTCTGACAAATTAGGTGTGGCATACGGCTTCCTCATATCCGTATGATTGTTACGTTTACAAATACGCAAAAGCTACTATGAGAGTCGGAAACGATGTAGTTTATTAGGGATCACCTACAGTTCAAACGGTTCAGTCCCTGAAATCCTCAATGAAAACGATTGACCCCATGCTTATTACAAGAATTCAAGGTTTGTGCAAGCCCAACAACTGCTAAAAAGCAAGATTATGATGAAACCCTTTAGGGGTAATCAAATTTTTTATTTCCCTTACAGTTCTAGCGAATACGCCTCTAGGAAATAACTATTGATAAATTTCACGTTTGTGCTGAAGCAATGAAAACCATCAACGCTAATGCAATAGTCAGAATAACCCTCACATTCTCAGAAGAAGTCATCAAAATAGAATGACAACTTTAGAAATAATATTTGTTCAAATGTGTTTATAACGATTTATGACTGTTGGAACTTCAAAAATCTCACAATAGAGAATTTCTTGAAACATTAATCCTCACGATCCGAGGTTCAGGATTCTTTCGAAGAACCTAGGAATTTTATTACAGAGAATTAATAAAAGTTGGTGGGGCACTAGAAAATAACTGACGAACTTTGCAAGTTGCCGACCTAATTTTGGTTTATTATTCAATAATAAACCATTGTAATCGCTCTGGAAAAAAAAAATTCTAACCCCCCCCTGAAAATTTCATGGTTTACGTTTCAAAGGGTGTGTATCCGAATCTGCAATAAAAATTTTTCCGTCCGTCCGCCGTACGCCGTCTCCGGCACGATATCTCCGAAACGGCTGGAGCAAAAAATCTGAAATTTTCAGGAAAAATCCATCTTGGTCCGACGACGCCCCAATTCTTGAGCCAGCTCCTTAACTCAATTTAAAGTGCCCTTTAAGGGCTGTAAAAGTTTTGTAAAATCCCTGAAAACCTCAAAACTAGTCGAATCGGCCTAAATATTTTCCTATTTGAAGAACATACCATTAGAAATCGAATGAGCCCTTCCCCACGTCCGTAGGTCAAACCATTCCCGATTTATGGTGCCAACATTTGCGTTTTTTCGTTTATTATTGTTTGTTTGTAACGTAGTGATGTCCGGCCGATAGCGTCGAGTTGTAGTGAATGTGGATACTGGAGTGATAGCCGATGTGAATACTTTTAGTGTAGTTAGTAGCCGATACACGGGTTGAACCATTCTGATAATATATAGGTAAATATTATTCAATATTATTACTGGGGTTTATTATTCAATATTATTACTGGGGTAAATAAGTATTCTTTCACTGGGGTTTATTATTCAATTGGCTTGCGTTCATGATTTGAATCTTACTAAGCTTCGGAGTGCGTGTTTTACAGGTGATAGAGCGATTATTGAATTTCAGGAGATATGCATAGACCACGTAAATCGGTTCTCATCCAAAACACCTATTTGGATTGATCAGTTGATGATATTTGTGTGCCCCCTCTACATCTGTCTACCTTTGGCTACATCGTTTAAATTTGGATTTGGGGAAGTTTTAACGCAATACGAGTACAAAAGGACTTGATAAATTATAAATGTTTTTATTTTGGGGGGGTATTGAGGTTCAATTTAAAAAAACGCTGCAAATTCTTTCACTGGGATTTATTATTCAATCGGCTTGCGTTCATGATTTGAATTTCTACTAAGCTTTGGAGTCTGCGTGTTTCACAGGATAGGGCGATTATTGAATTTCAGGAGGCACACAAATATGATCAACTGATCAATCCAAATAGGTATTTTGGTCGAAAACAGATTTACGTGCTCCATGCATATCTCCTGAAATTCAGTAATCGCCCTATCCTCTGAAACACGCAGACTCCAAAGCTTAGTAGAAATTCAAATCATGAACGCAAGCCGATTGAATAATAAACCCCAGTGAAAGAATTTGCAGAGTTTTCACTTGCTACCCTAAGATGCAAAATCTAGACCCTTAAGATTCTAGAACTTATGGAATATTATTACAATGCGAGGAACTGTCCAGATCAGCTGAGTGGGATCTGAATCAATATTGTATACCCGTTAATTGTATTGAACGTTGATAATTTCGAATAGTTTCGGTTTTGATCGCCTTCTCGAATAAATTTCTAAATATGTCCTTACGGTAGCTTAAAGAAATATTTAGCATCTAAATTTGGCGATTTTCTCACTAACTAAGCTCAACTAATAATAAATTTCTTTTGACGAAAAAGAAAACTTAGTTTTTTTGAGTAAAAATGGAGATTGGAGAATGTACTCGAAAATTGCTTATAAGTTTGTAAGTTTTTACAAAGATGAGTCAACATCGAAAAATAATGAATAAACAACACTATAGAACAAAGTAGAGAGTTTCTAAAAGATATTAGGGGAGAGATGAGAGATCTGCCTTATCAAGAATAGAAAGTTCAATTGTGCATTCGTGATTAGATGAGGCACCGAATTGTAATTAAGGCGAATTTATCCCTCCCTACATAAATGAGGCGCTTTATCCCAATCCCGTTCCGACTTATCTCTTCCCCCTCATCACTAAGTCCTTTCACTTTGGTAATAGTGATATCTTTGCGCTGGTTGTTTTCTCATATAATTCTCACTCCTCTTTCTAGTTCTGGCAAATGATCACATTCAACACGGATAACGTTTACAGGAATACGCTTATATCAAAAGAAAATACGGGGACAATATTTTGTATAACATTCACAATTTGCAAGCATGCTGTCACACACCCTGGATATTGAATGCTGAGCTCGGCTACAGAATTTTGACCGTGGAGCCAATTGCTACTCATTAACATTGAACGCAAAAGTGGCTAAATTAATGATTTAGTACATGACGTAATCTTCATGTTCAGATAGTTCTGAATCAAGATTGCTTCAGCTGTTTCAAGATGAGTCCTTATTTCAATATGTCCTTCTATCGACATTAACAGATTTGCAATTGGTTCCAGTCGCTCTCGAAACAGATGTCTTCATCCCCCCCAATTAGAACTGCCTCATCATTCAGAAGTTGTCACATATTTGATAATTTTTCGTACACGGTTCTATAATGAGTGAATTCTCTCTTGTATTTGAACAAAGACGAGGTTGCGTTTCTCAGTAAGAACAAAAGTTTTATTGGGAATGTTTCATATTAAAATTAATAAAACGTCTGCCAAGTGGGTGTGGCACATAGCTTCCTCGTATCCATAACATGACTCTATAGATCATTGAAAATTATTATTGACTAAAGAACTTCGTTCAATTAGGCGAAGAAAATATTGAATTAGGGTAAATTTATTGTTATGCAGGAGCATAACTTGAGAATATAAAGGTAGGCATGTTCGACTATTGAACAAACTATAAAATATACCTAATAAGCCCGAACAATCCCTGAAAATGTCATCGAAATCGGTCAAGAACTCCCAGAGTTATGCGCGTAACAAGGATTTCACGTTTGCGGATGCGCAGAGGCTACTATTGACCCGGGGGTCATGAAACTCTTAGGGGACCATCTACACATCAAACCGAACAATCCCTGAAAATTTCATCGGAATTGGTCAAGAACTCCCGGAGTTATGCGCGTAACAAGGATTTCACGTTTGCGCATGCGCAGAGGCTACTATTGATCCGGGGGTCATGAAACCTATAGGGGACCATCTACACCCCAACCCGCACAATCCCTGAAAATTTCATCAAAATCGGAGTATAACTTCGTGTAGTTTTGCCCTTAACAAGGATTTGCTGACAACAGACAGACACACACGGAACCAAAATTGTTCAGGAAGGTCTAAAACGCAAAATGCGAGTGGAATTTTTGATTTTGGAGACAAAAAAATTTTCACATTCTGAAAGTGAAAACAATGCTTCCGCTACCTTAGTAGACTCGGAAGCAATATGTAAACTGAACTATTTAGTTTTTAAAAGAGTTAACGAACCTGTAACAACAAAAGAAACAACAATCAAAGTCCTTATTCCAGGTAGCTTCTGTGAAATCACGGGCTTAAAGAAGTACACAATTTCTTTCGAGACAATTTAAGAATTTCTCACAACTTATTTCAGATGTTCCCCAACTGGTTTATCTGTTGCCGTCGTGATAACGCGTTGTCACTATGTTTGTCTTGAGAGATAGAAAGGTGTAGATACACTTAGGAGCTTTCTGAAAGTTTTCGGATTTTTAAACTGTTTACATAACTACTTTTGACTATTCAGTAGTAGGGAAAATTAATTACCCAACAAAAATCATTTCGAAAATTCTTCCATCCTCAAGTCCAATGAATTGAAATGAAATGAGTTGATTTTTCAAAAATTATATTCGTCCTGCTTAAGAGATTCTAGTTGTCACGTAATACTAATACCAACACAATATTATCGAACAGCAGTTTTTTCCCTCAATTACAAGTAGTGCTCCTGATGTTCAGCCAATTACGAACACGCAAGACAAGTACGGGGTGCGGCTGCAGTGCCCAAACTTTATGACCCCCTCCCCCTCTTATGACCACTAACCGAAGCAGTATTATACAACGATCTAAGCTACATTGTAACACAAAGCCTTTTCAGATACTGACGGGTATCATGAAGCCTCAGTCCGCCGAGCATGACTTTCACTAACAATAGGCGGAGGGTTCGCACGCCACTCGACTCATGCTAATAATCTTCTGCCTGGAGGCTGAGTCCCCCGTAGGAAGTATAACCGAAGTAATAGGAAGTCACAATAACATAGTTAGCCACTGTTCCAGAGATATCCCTAGTTGTAAACTGAAGAGCGTATAACTGTAGCAAGGTATCTATACAAAACTGACTACAACATAACCCAGAAGTAAACCTAATTTATTATAACATATTGATTGCAAAAATAATGATAAGGATCGATTTAATGATTTTAAGACTATCCAAAACATGGAAGCATATAATTACTTGTGTTAAAAATCACAAAACATCAAGCTTCATCTTGAAAGATGGATGAATGAATGAAAATGAAAAAGTTTATTCCAAACAAAACAATGGATATACTAGAGACAGAAGGATACATAATTCTTGGAATTACCCCATGACCATAGGGCAAGACAAGCCCTGTGCGGTTAGGGGGAGTTACTTAAACTAAAGAGTATCTATTTAAAATGTATATTTAATTAATAAACTTAAAATAGCAATAATAGTAAAAACAATGGGAAAACACTTCTTGCGGCTGAATTTCAAGAATTAGCTCACATAATTTGACCATAAACTAGCAAATTTGTAATTCTAAATTAGGAAATATAAGTATAAGCTACAGATACATCTCAACTCACATACATGCTAGTAAGAAGAGTTTGACATTTATCAAGTCCATTCATGATTAGCCAAGAAAATATTTTTTTTTATAAACAGATCTACTGAAATTTGAAGGAATCCTCAATTTTTCCAGCAAGTGGCGAATAAAAAAAGGCAAGCTGTAAAAAATATGTTTGGATGTACTCCACAGTCGTGTTTTTGGGGCAGGTATTACTGCTTGCGAAGTGTGACGAAAAATGTTTGGAGTGGTTTTAGAAAAATTAAAAAATCAGGATGTTTGTGGAAGAAAGCAAGAGATGATTTACTGTATAGCTGGTGGACTGAGAAAACCCTAAGATAGTTATGAAGATCGGTAGGGTATCTTCGTGGTTTTTTGGGAATTATTTTAAGGATCGACTTTTTCACGATATTCAGTGGCCTCAGTATCGTTGAAGCGGCCCCTCCCCATACAATGATTCCAAAACTGATTATACTTTGAACAAGTGCTTTGTATACAAAACTTAAGTTTTCCATTCCAAGGCATCCCCGAAGATTGTAGAAGAGGTGAATAAACTTTCTCAGTTTCTGTATAAGCGCAGAAATATGGCATTCCCACTTGAGGTCCTCGTCAATTACTATTCCTAGGTACCTTGTAGAGAAGACTCTTTCCAACGTAGAGCAAGTGCACACACAGGAATCATACCTTCCCATCAGCACCACTAATATGTATTTTAATCGAGGAAGTAATAGTTTTTTTCGTAGGAGATTTAGAGAAAACTACTTGGTTTTCTTCACATTTAAGCTTAACGTGTTAGTGCACAGCCATTTGAAAGTACGATTTATGTCGCTATTAGCAGTTTCAAAAACCTCTTCCCATGTGTCACCCTCACATAGGATCGCCGTGTCGTATCGATGACATGAACTACGACTAAACTAACACGAAACCGTTCGCTTTGAAATTGCAAACATATTGGTAAGTAAGGATTACCAACTCAATGATTATGCAGTTTTGATAAATGTTCATAGTAAATAAATGTATTTGATGTGGTACTCAAATGAGGGTACAACCCAGCAGTTGCTCCTAATCAGTCGAGATTGACAAGAATCGGTCAAGAATTCTCCCTTAAGCAGTTGAAAGGATTGGCTATTACCCCCCCCCCCCGTTCCTCCTCCCAATAGAAAGTGCAACATTTGATAGGTTCGTAGCACAACTATAGCTTTTCCAAGTCAGATTCAGAAATTTCCAAACCAATTTCAGAATTTTCCATTTCAATTTCAGAATGTGATCAACATCCGGGGAGCGTAAGAAAGGGGGATAAAGTGAAGGGAATAACTAGGTAGCACATGAAATGTATTGATAAAATTAAAAAATTATCACGGGAGGTGAGAAGGAACTGGTTCATCGAATTGATAAAATATGCGCATGTTTTGCTTCCGAGTCTGCGAAGCAACGGAAGCCTTGTGTTCACTTTCGGAAGCCAAACCATTTTTATTGCCCAAATTTAGAATTTCCAGTCGTATTTTGCGTTTCATAGCCTACTAAACAAATTTGGTTCCCGGTCTGTCCGTCAGTACGCATTTCCTTGTTACAGCCATAACTTCCCTGGATCTATTCTAAGTCCTTCTTCAGAGGTACGTCCAATAAACCAGCGGTTCTCAATTTTAATACTTCGACCCTTCCTGCTTAATCTAGCACTTATCTGGGGACCAGTACATGTTAGGTTAGTATGCAGCGTAAGATCTTAAGATACCCATCAGGGACGGCCGGATCGATTGTACAACTAATTTTCAATGATGGAACAACATAAAAACATTTTCGTTCATCTCACTCAGTTTTCGAGTTATGTCAGTGACAGGATTTTTTCATTTTCAACGTTGACTCAATGTTAGATTCTTAAACCCTAACAACACTAAAACGTAATTATTGGAGAGAGAATATAACAGAATAATAAAACTTCAAAATTACTCCAAGAAAGAAGAACAATTTTGCAGAACAATATATTTTTCGAATAAGTACCAACAACCGACATTCAAAACAATATGGAAATAACAGCTGATAAAATTAATTTAGAGAATCTCTGGCCGAGACACCAATTTTGACTTTTAATAATTAATAAACAAGTTCGCTGAAGCGAACTCTCAACAAACCGATTATAACTTCCTTAGTTGAAGAGAAAACTTCAATTTTGATTATACCGTTGCTAGGAGCTATCTCCCTGACGGAAAAAGTTTTTTGAATGAGCTAAACGATAAAAAATGATATTGAAGAGGGAAAGTTATCATATCTGAAAATTTCCAGTCCTTTCAATCGCTCTTAGGTCCCTGTGATCTCTCTGGAGATGAATTTTAGCCAGCAGCCTTCTAATATAGGTAAATAAGAATTTCAGCTTTCCTCCGGTATCATAAAAAAATATTTTACAGTTGAAGTAATTGAGAAATTAACGTTTGAATGCAAAAACAGTGATTTTTTACGGTGGAATCCGCGTTTTTCACCCAAAATTTTTCTGAGCGAAAAGCACCTTATCTTCTACTCTTGATTCAGAACTTTCTACAACCGGAGAGGCCCCCTCCTCATTTATTGAACTTGGAGGCCCGAGAAGGTCACTGTTCGAATCATCGGAAAAAGATACATAAAATCCGATGTCAAACTCTTTTTTTTTGTGTGGCAAGTCAATTTTGAAAAGATTTTACTACAAAAACCCGCGTTTTTCCGTATTTAAACTTACATCTCTTTCCTACTTTCAATAGTAAAATATTTGTATTTATAAAAAAAGCTAAGATTCAATTCTACGGCTGCAGGCTAAATTCACCTATGAATGGATCAAAAACTGGAAAAAGAAAATTTCATTGATCTGCAAGGTGACATTGGGCTTGAGATGAATTTTAAATATCTCACTCACTTCTTTCTGGATTGTTGCGCAGAAAGAACACCCAATTTTTAGTTTGTACATTGTAATTTACATCCAACTGCTCTAGACAGAAAAAATCTAACTGCTTATACCCGATGAACACCGTTCAAGGCAGTTTAAAATTGACTTTAGACGGGTTACACACAACAAATAGTAATGAGGTTAACAACTTCATTTTTGTTACTTAGGAAGAACAAAAGAACGCTGCAAATTCTTTCACTGGGGTTTATTATTCAATCGGCTTGCGTTCATGATTAGAATTTCTACTAAGCTTTGGAGTGTGCGTGTTTCACGGGTGATAGAGCGATTATTGAATTTCAGGAGATATGCATAGAGCGCGTAAATCTGTTCTCAACCAAAATACCTAGTTGGATTGTTCAGTTGATCATATTTGTGTGCCTCCTGAAATTCAAAACCACCCTATCACCTGTGAAACACGCACACTCCAAAGCTTAGCAGAAATTCAAATCATGAACGCAAGCCAATTGAATAATAAACACCAGTAAAAGAATTTGCAGCGTTTCATGCGTATCAGAATGCTTCAACCCGTGCATCGGCTACAAAGCCTTTTAGGAGTTCACTCCAGTATCCACATTACAACATCACTACATCACTACTGGTTACTGCGATGAAAACATAAACAATAACCAAAAAACAATAAACCAAAAAAAAACGCAAATGTTGGCACCATAAATCTGGCCGTATATCGGGAATGGTTTGAGCTACGGACCTGGGAAGGGCTCATTCGATTTCTCATGGAAAGTTCTTCAAAAAGAGTACAAATTTAGGCCGCCTTGACATTTTTTGAGGTTTTCAGGGATTTTACAAAACTCTGACAATCCTTAAAGGGCACCTTAAATTAAGTGAGAGTACTGGCTAAAGAATTTTGGCGTTGTCGGACCTGGATGGACGTGGATTTTTCCTGAAAATTTCAGATATTTTGCTCCAGCCGTTTGGGAGAAATCGCGCGTACGGCGTACGACGTACGGCGGACGGACGGAAAAATGCCTATTGCAGATTTGGATTCTACACCCTTTGAAACGTAAACCACGAAATTTTCAGGGTGGGTTAGAATAACATTATTGAATAATAAACCAAAACAGAAAAGACACCCCAAATTTCAACTAGGTAACCGCTAACAACTCAGACACATTGTATCATAGCAGATAATTGTATCTTTCCGCTTCACGTGGTGGTTGGTATGATTATATAACATTTGAGATCGTATCACGGTTCATTGACGAATTTACTTTTCTTTCAGCAAGTTTGCCATGAATGAACGAATTATCCTCAAAATTACGTTGAATCACACTCACATCACACGATAGGCGGAAGAGTAAACGAAAATTCGGTTATCGACACGCTCTACGTCGTCCAGCCCCAAAAGTCAAACACCGTTCCACCCTAGTGGGTCAGAAATATTTCCAGAATTGGAATCATCATGGGATACCTAATAAGAAATGTAACAAAAGTGAACGGGTGACCTGGAGTCGAACCACTTCAAAGTATGTGTATACGCATTATGAATTCTTCCTCGAACTTTCCTTTCCGCCCTGCGGTAAGACCGGCAGAAGACAATGGTTCGGTCAGTCTTGGGTCGACGTCCGTCTGAGTAGAACACAGTTACCGTCGCGAAGAGTCTTTTGTCCGCGTAAAATTGGAGTCTGTTTCAAGCTCTTCTATTTGTGATTCGCGTCTTTTGTGATTGGCGGGCGGTGGTTCTTTTTGAAAAGAGTGTCAGTTTTTGGACTATTTTTGATACACGCTATGAACAGCGCGGAGGTGGTGGTGTTAGCGAGATTTTCAACAAGGATGATACAGGTAACATGCCACTCTAAGCGTGTAGTCTTAGCAGTTTGATTTACTGTCGTCAGTCTGAAATCGTTATCAACTATAAACATCAAATAATACCAATTCGGATTGTAATAAGCTCATTCGACATTGTATAAGACTGTTAAATAGAAATCACTATAATTGTCAACTAACTCTACTCAAAATTTTATTTTGGTCTCAAGTCAACCTGGGTACTTGGATTCAATCAAAATTTCCCCATAAAATATGATCTTGATTTGTATGTAGTACTAAACTAATGTTACATTGAACAGCATAAATGTCTGATGTTGGCTTGATGTGAATGATAATTCTAGGGATTGTGAGAATTTGGCAGCAAATGATATCAACCTTCAATCCCAATGCGTAGGGCTGATTGATAATCTCTGCGCAGGTCCAAATGGGTTAATATTGTCACATGGCCGGATTCAATTATGGATTTACGATTCATAGATCCAAATTCCGACTTGTTTTCCCTCAAAACTGATGATGAGTGGACCATTTAACACACATAAATACAAAAATAATTGGACAAATGCGCCAGTGAAAACTGAAATTATGCAAGAAATATCACTGTACGTTTTAGCGCCAAGAATCAGACTTGCATACCATTCAAAAATTTAAAACATATAATGATAATTTTCAGCTTTGGCATTTACAAATCTCAACTTACCCAGTTACAATTTTGGTAAATATATTCTACAGAAACAGACTGAACGATGAACATTTAGACGGGCGCTTTGAGTTTTATTGTGATCTATTTGTCCAAGTGACCTATACTTTACTAGAAGGATTGATTTAGGATATTTTTTGTTGTTTTTAGATGCGAGCAAATGGCATATTGTCACACAAACATAGACAGATTACACAATTTTGAACACATAATATAATGTAGGATGTGTCAATGATTAACACGTATGGTAACGGTTCTGGAAAAAATTTATTCAAAAAAATCCAATATCCAACAAAACTCTTAAAATTTTTCGGTTTGGGAAGCCTTTCAGGTGCTATTTTGAGTGTGACACTAAATATTGAATCTCATCTCTACCACAGCAGGGTAGAGGGTAGTAGATATATTCATCCAATGTAAATCTGATCATTCTCCTTACCTTTATGCATGTGTGAATGGATCACCTACAGCTGGTTAGTTTCCTCAAATTTCATCTGATTTTAGTAATATCTCCAGTGTTACTAACATGTGGTATTAGAAGAACCCCGATTTTACTATCGATTGATCAAATGCAGTGACTTGCATACCATTCAAAAATTTAAAACAAATTGTTTTGAGGATTACACAAATGAGCTCGCGGAATAGGAAGGATCAACGACCAACAAACCGACAGGTTAATTGGTTTTGTAGGTCAGAGACGTTTCTAGTGACAATTTTAATTTTTAAGCAAACCACTTTTGTTTATCCCACATCGTTAACACAATGCAAGGGAGGTAGATAACGGTGGAGAAATCTCATACAGCATCTTAGGAACTGGAAAATAAATAAAATTAAGATTACTGTATTCAGTCTTAACTTATCGCGTATAACTAAAGTAAGAAATTGTATACTACTTGAAGAGAATATAGTCTCATGTTGACCAATTCTCAGTTTTTTTTGTTGTGGAAAAAATGTATCTAAATTTGTACGAAGTATATAATTCCGAAGGAAGCAATGTTAAACTAAAGTACGAGATCGCTTTCTACGAAATTATCATTAATAATTTAAATGTTGGCTTTAGAATTCCATACCCACGTTTAAGTCACCTTATAAAAAGCAGCTCTCTCTTTATATTTTTTTTACTGTGGACAAATTATTACTAATACTATTAGTTATTAGCCAACCTATTCACTTAGCAACCGCAAACATGTTAGTAAATAAATGAATAAGATAACTCCAAATATATCATATGAATACATACATTAGAAGAAAGCATAGTTCTGAGGTCAGGCAATTCGGAACTCGTGCCAAACGTCATTCATAATAACATGTTTTAAGGAGTTGCCAGAAAAAATGATGTCCACAAGTATACAGACGGCTGAAGCAAGGGCACATGCTTCATCCAGCCGATTCCACAGATTCCTAGACCTTGATGTTCGGTGCATTGATCTGACGGTGAAGGTTCAGTAAGCTTCAATGTTCGTCCTGCGTTGGCATTAGCAGAATACACTATACAGACATTTCATTTTCAAAATACATATGCAATGGATAACATATAGATATCAAAATTGGCTTCTAAGACTTACTTAAAATTAGTTTCTTACTATAAGGAGATCACTTAAATGCTACGGTTAATATTTTTTAGAAATGAGAATCAATAATCATAAATTTCAATATCATTTAAGGAAACGCGGTAACACAGGTTGAAGGGGGAGACCGCTCTAGTACTCAGATTGCTGAAAAGTTCTATCCTTTTGTGCTCGTACTTATTACAATTAAGGAAAATATGTTCTAAGTCTTCTTCTTCTGGGCAGTGGTTACAATTGGGTGTTTGTCTTCTTTGGATTTTAAAAAGATATTTGTTTGTAAGTGCATGGCCGTTTCTTAATCTCGTTATGGTCTTATAATAACATTTAGACCTTCCATTAACCATTGTAAACCATGGCAATCCACTTATTGAAGGGAATTGTGTTCTAAAAACCTGTCCCGGTGGATATGCCTCAAAAATTGTTTGCCACTCCCTTATCATAGACAATTTAAATTCTCTTTTCAGATCAGTACGTGAAAAACTGAAAGGTAGGTTACTAAAATGATCCAATTGAGAACCCCTTTTGGCTAGGCGGTCTACTGGGGCCGATTCCTACGTGGGCTTTAATCCATTCTAAATTTGTAGTATTATTTGTTGAGCCGAAATCGTGTATCAACCGGAGTACGTCGGCTTCTAGTGGATATAGGTACGTAAATGGGCTGACACTTTTAAATTTCTGTAAAACGCTCATGGAATCGGTACTATTACTACACATTTTGCAGCGGGTAAATTGCAATCTTTAGCATAGTTGAGTGCTAACACAATGGCACTGCATTCTGTGTAACTTGATGCATGATTCCACAATCGAAAATAGTGTGAAACCCCTAGCGACCAATCGTAAAATGCACAACCTGCTTTATTATCAGCTACTGATCCATCGGTGAATATGTATATTGCATCGGGCCATTTATTGAATAGTTGGTGGGGTAATGTTACATTGGGTGATATTGTAGAAGTTTTTGTGTTGAGAAAGAAGGTCACCGATATTTTTTGGATCAGAGCCTCGTAGTCCAAGAGATACTGCCATGGTTTGGGGGATTTAGATAGCCAACGGATGTAATGGGAATGGTTTATAAAACTATTGCATAGTAAGGGCATTTTTCGTAATTTCCAATATCTTATAGTCAAATCGCTAATAGCTAGCTCCCTTACCTTTCCAAACCCCATTCCCTCTCTAGTTGCAACGGAAACTAGAATCCTATTGGACAACATGTTTCTTCGAGCTGCTTTTGGAGGCTCTCTAGCATGCAGAGTTCGTGGCCTCAGCCGCCTAATGAAGGGGAAAATGTCTTATGGTATCCCTGTAATGTGGCAGAACCAGAGAATTTGGAGCATTTTTTGGCCGTTCGCCCCGTTTTGGCTGAGTTTTGTAGTTAATTTTGGAATCACAAGTCTGGCCCATGATAGGTACTCTGTTATGCATGTTGGATGGAGAGAACTTTCTGCAATTGGCTCGGTTTTGTCAATCGGCATGTGCTTACAGAGCTGAATTGATACACGTGTTCTGTTGGGATTGAATTTGAGTTTATGTTTGGATGTTGCTTTTAGCAAAATAAATTATTGTAGATGTTTAGAAAAATCCTATTTACTAAAATATAATAAAGCTTATGTGATGAAAATTGAAAATATTAATGTAGGTACTAGGTCTGTGTTAAATAAATTATAACAGATAAATATAGATCTAGATTATCGGGTTCGTGAGGGTTAATATGTAATTACATAAAGTGAATTCATAATGACGTTGATGATACTCTGACAGACGGGCATAGCTCATTGTCAATGATCATGTATTTACGTGTTTCTTGGTATTTTTGTGATTTGTTTATAAATGCACGTTTTCTTTCTCTCATAATAACATTATTTTCAAAAACATTTGTTCACAGTGCTCTTATGCTGATTGTGTCAACTATGCGACCCCTCACGAGCCATTTTATCTGCACAGCGGAAAAGAAAACCCATACATGACACCTATCGGAAGTTTAGGCCAGGATCCATTTTACCTCCACAAGCCGGGGGAAAGCAATGTGTACCACAGGGTGAAGGAGTTGTTTGGTAGTGCAAGCCATCATCTTTCGAACAGCACTCTAGACTGCTCGGCGGATTTGACCGCTGAAGAGCTGAAGCCAGCAGCTCCAGATCTCCCGGTGACGCCTGCGCCCCCTCGACCCTCTTCGCCGCCAGTTCAGCCACAGCTTCCGCCTAATAATAGAACAACAGGTACCCATATACTCGCACAATATAATATTTTTCTTTCGAGGTTGGGATATTAATAAATACTTGAACCATAAAATATATAAGTGGTGGATGCAAGGGGGGACTATGAATTCCAACTATCAGGATGCTGTTACTGCAGGCTTGAAGACCAATTGATGATCTTGTTTCCAAAAGGTACCAAAGACCTTTTTTTTCCTCAAAATCGAGTTATTACCTTCCCGGGGATTTCGGGACCGGGTTCTTAACAAAAATGCGATCAAGTTGGAGCTAAAAGTACTATATCCTCTTGAAAAACTAGTTGAAAATTCAGTTTTATTTCAAAAGGTACTAAATCCATCATAAAAGAGCACTTCCATCTATTTGGGTTCAAACTGTATATCTATTGAAAGCTCCTATCACACTGGCTACAATATTTTGAGCATAAACACTCAGGATTACAGGATTTATCAACTTCCAAGGGTTTAATTAAACCGCATTTTTTTAGTTTGTTCATATCAGTTTTAATAGAAAGAATGTTCACAACCATGGTGAAACCTCCGAGGTGGCTTCCACTGACATTGTCACCATCAAAAACTGGTCACTCACCGCTTCGATAAAGCTTGGTATTTGATGCATTGTTTTTCGATCATTTCGATCATTTCGACCGAATATAATGTGCGCAGTAACAAGGAATTTGTGTGAATCCAAAGAAAAATTGTATTTCTGTGGAAAATCTGCGGGTTGGAGGAGGAGGAGGTCGGCAGCTGCATACAAATACAACTGCAGCTTGGGGAAGATTGGCAAAGCCCTTGACAGGAGGAAAAGATCTGGTTTTAAACATACTTTATCCAATTTGTTTGGTTTCAAAAAGTACTAAACGCCAGGTTGACTCCAAAAACTACTATATCCAAAATCTTGAAATTTGAAAGCCCCACCTAAATTATTTGACGTCTCGAAATTTTTGCGAACTTTTTAATATTAAATGAAGAATACATTTTAAAAAATTTGTTTGACACGGGGAACATTTTCAGCTAATATTGGTTTTACTTGAATTTCTCGCTTATAGCCAAAACGGATAGTATCTTTTGGAAACTTGGATTTACTTGATTTTAGAACTTGAAAAAACAAATTTTTTTGGGGGGGAAGGAGGAACTTAAAAAATCCTTTTTTGTAGGCCAATCTCCGATGTAGAATTTCGGAAAATATTGAGAAAAAAAATCTGTGTCGGCGAAATCAGGCGAATCTAGAAAGACTGTCAAACATTATCATACTTTTCTAAAACTCTCATTCCTTCGAGGAAAACAACGTCCCAAACAACGTACACCATAACTTAGAGCGGACTATAGATCTTTACTGAAGAAGAACCAGGTAGAATTAGCTTTGATTGTCAACAACTTCATATCATATAATAAAGAACTTTCAGCACACACGAGGCTGTGTCCTACAAATTAACAGAAGTAAACAGAAACTCGTAAGTTCGGGCCTGAACTTATCACACTGAAGTTACCATGTACCAATTTTTGAAAATTTCCCTTACTTCATAATTAATGTAGAAGAATATTAGTAAAATTTTATGGTGCACAAAAACATGCAAATGAGAAGCAGCGTAATGGTTTCCGGAGCTGTTTTCTGTGCCTTATATAAATTGCGTTTGTAATTTAAATTTGATTTACCTTTATATTTTGAAGAAGACGGAAAGAATTTTAGTCTTTGCTTCTTCTTAAGACCATTTGTTTGCTGCCAAATCTACAAGGGAACTTGTGTTTAGTTGTAATCAGTCTGGTTTCGGATTCGTTTAACAATTTATCAGGTGCAAACTCGTTGGGCAGAAGTGTAAATGTCAATGTATCTTTAGAGTGTTGTAAAACTCATGATTGAATCAATGAATTAATTAAATCTTTTTTATTAATACTTATTGAATGTTTCAGAAATTAAATACATTTTTATCTGATTAATTACACATTTAAACTGTTATAATATAACTTAAATGTTATAATATCATCATATTATGATGATTGCGATGTTGTTTGTTCGATGCAAATGATTATATTGAAATTTTTATGCAATTTATTAATTTTATCAAAATTGCGTGAAATCTTGCTCTAGATCTCATAACTGGATACACAAGCTCCTTATCACAATTTGTTCACAAACTCGCACCAAAATTATATTACATCGCGAGTCGGTCTCAGGGACCACATATCATAACATGTTAGTTAACTGTCACTTTTTGCCTCAGAGCAATTCTTCCAAACGCGATCGGAGTTACCATTCATTAAACGACAAATCCCGAACCGCGACTGCCAAAACGAAAAAAATAACTATTATGCGAGTGTTTTCTGTGTTTTTTATCACACGATTAGATGGCACAATGGAGGTAAAAATACTGATAAGATAACGTGAGAGGGCCGTTTGGCGCTGACACGAATACGGGATTAAGTTCAGTCGAGAAATGTTCATCTTCAACTGCTGCGCTTGCCGCGAGACGGGCTCGGGCGTCATCACTACTCCTCCAGACTTAAATCCGCAGACTGAGAAAAAGACGAGCGGCGAGGTGGTCAGCAACATCGAGGAAATCGTCCTAAGCGAAACGGTAACCAAACAGCCGACAGTGTATCGCGCCATTCAATTTGAGACTGTCGTTGAGACGGAAACAGTGACGGAAGTAGCCACGCCTATGATACTGACAAGAACGAAAACTATGAAGGATGTCTCGGAATTGAACAACGTTGATTTCGACAACCAACGCACCGGTAATGAGAAATAGTTAACAAAACAAAGAGTGAGTCCTTCCCTTATATATGAAAACAGGGGTTGTGTGTATTGACAGGGGTATTGAAGTGCTTCATGCAAATATAGGTCTGTACTCTACTGTAATACGTTCCATTCAGTGTTTTCAAAACGGTTGTGTTGGTTTTGACAACGTCTTTAACTATCATTTCAGGCTAATTATAAATTAGAAATTATGGGTGGGGACCACAGAAGAAGGTTGTCATGCAAAAGAGGCTCCTTATAACATTCGTTATCATAAACCGCTACAAGAGAGAACAGTTACACATTTAATATCTTTCACATGAATTTAAAGTCAATCTCCACATTTCTTACCTAGACACAATCTAGCTTCAACTTTTTCATTAAAAAAAAAATATATATATATATATTTAAGGTGTGTTAAATAATTAAGTTAAGTTAAATAATTAAATAATTAGTTAAGGGGTGTTAAATAATTTTGTTAAAAATTTTCATGTTTTTTCAAGGATCTTAAATATGAAAATTTAGGCACGCCCCCCTTTTTTTGACTCCAGATTCAGATTCTGCGCTCGATGTCAAGACAAATTGACATCTCATTTGATTTTTTCGTCCATGCGCACAGTTACCTAGGCATCAAAATTGTGCTAAAATAAATCTTAGCAAACCGAAAGTGCGGCACAATAATTATCGTTGTTTCTCAACACTGATTTGGGTGTAAAAGTGTTCAAATTTGTTCAAATGAAAAAATTGATAGTATCCCGTGAATCACCGGTGAAAAACAAAGAAAATTGATGTACCACACTCCGGGTTGTCAGACATTTGTTTGCACAATTTCGATGACTTGGCAACTAGGTAGCATTCGCCCAACGGGTTGGGCGCGCGATATTTGAGATCCTTGGGGAGAATCAGGCAGATTAAAAAAATATATAATGGTTATTTTTATCTTGAAATTAAGGATTTTAGTGGAGAAGTTCAACTTGCAGTTGCGATTTTTCAAGGACTCACCGAGCTTTTTTGTAGACCCTGTATGTATATTCTTAATAGGTACATTCTTGAAAGATAAGGTGTAAAGTACCTATGTTGGGACCATTATCCCTTCAGGAATCGAAGCAAAATACAAAATTATTATTGCTGTAGTAGATTAATGTGAAATAGAGAGTGAAATCTAGGAAATTATTTCAGCGAAATATTTCAAACAAAAATTACGGTAATAATCTAGATAATACTAGAAAGAACGGGATAAATCCACTGATTGAAGAGAGCCAGCTTATTAATTAGGAGAAGGGTTGTTTTACGACTGAGTTTGTACGCGGGGTCTTATTAGTTTTTTGTTCAACATTGGTGTGTTCAAGTTTTTTGTACTGTGGCTTTTGTAAATTTAGGGAATCCTTTTCATACAAATGGAGAAATTTCATCAGGTAATACCTATTTGCTTGGGGCTTGGTTTTTTTAATTTTATATTTTATTTATTTATTTATTTTATGTGCTTCATTCCATTAATTTCGTTGCTTCCGTGTAATCCAAAGTTCCTGACGCTTTGTTGTGACTTTTGGAGGTTTAGAAGTTTTGCTATTCCAAATTAAAATTCCAAAAAAAAAAGTTCATTGGATAAAGTAGAGAGCAGTTTACCCCACAGTTTCTGCATGAGCCTTGCTACATTATCCTGCTACACGACACATGTATCAGGTAGTAACATCAGGAATGGCGACACCAACTCACTGTAATATTAGTTACATGGGTAGTTTAGAGGGAAGTTTCCTGTTTGACACATTGATATTGTGTGAGTCCACACATCTGCGTGGCTCCTGTCGGGTCATCTGCCACGAAAACTAGGAATGACGATGCTACAGTAATAGTAGAAACCAAATAGTTTAATGGATAAAGTGGGTAATTATTTGCCTAACTGTATCTGAGTGTGCATCACCCTTCTATATAGCACCCGACACTATACATATCTATTACATACCAAATACTAGACACGGACAGTTTAGCTGATAAAGTAATAGCCGTTGGTCCACTGTTCCTGCGTGACCTGTTTCCTGCCATCAATTAATACGACACCCAACATACCAGATATGTAGCATGGGAAATTGTACTGACTGCGCCCACACTGTGGTGGCATTTATACAAATAGTTTACTGAAAAAAGTAAAAAACTCTTTTCACATATTATGATCAATCCATATATTACGATCAATAACAAATAAACATATCAAGAGAGATAAATATTTAAATTTCACTCTTTAAAACAATTGCGCTCTTTAGTATTTTTATTGGACAACATAGTTCACAATAACTAACCTAATCAAATTTAGAAGTTTCAGAGACCGTTGGCATTCCACTAACTATTGATCCCAGTCTGTAGGAACAGTCTTTCGAATTAATTATTAATATTATCAAAGTGTAAGCTCAAGTTTATCAAAAGTTTCTTAGATTACAAAATGGCATAAATACAGGTTAATTTCCCTATTCTCGGCGGCTTTTAAAAAGTTCGTTTCTGAGTGGATAATGTGCCGGAGTTCCAAAAGAAACTTTCTACTCTCAACTTTTCTCAAGCTGCTGCATACCGCTCGCATGACGCGGTATCTAAGTGGAATACAAGATTACGGCTCTCGTACATTATCGCTATCTCTGAATTTGGTACATACTCGACAAAATCTTTCGAATAAAACACTCCAAGGCTGCCCTAAATTCACGTGCTTGGGAATCTATGGTTTTCGTACTCGAATCTTATTGTCGCTTCCATTACGCTTGGGACGGAACTGGGTCCAAATTTTGAAGCACGAGGGTTCAAAGGGGAAAAGCTTCAGTGTTGGAGCATGACCAAACAAACATATTTCTCATCTACGACTTTTCGAATTTGAACAGGTTGTCAAACCCAAACTCTCCGCAGTCAAATTCATGGCAAACAAACCAACGCTTGTTTTCAATTATTAGAAAGTTTGGGAATTGAATTTTTAGAAATATTCAACAAATAAAACCGAATTCAGTATTTTTAAGCGTTTGTTATATGTTCATCAACGTTTCAGTAAATTTTGATGAAATTCAACTATATTACTCAATAGTTATGCTCTAAAAATGTCTGAATCATTCCTGATAGTTTTTAAAAGTACTCACTGCTAATTTTGCAGTTTGCTCAATTTGCAATTCTGAAGTTTCATAAATTGTTTACGAATGATTAGAACTGACGATTTCGTAATTTTGAGATGTAAACAAACCGGTCTTGACCGGTGGGGCAATCCAACCTGCAATGGTTGTCTAATTCGTTTTAAATGATAGGATTTTGAGGAAATAAATGAAGTTCAGCGTAATCTTGCGCCTGAGAGAGTTTTCACAAGTCACATTCGAGTGAACGATATTCTTTGTTTCTACTCATAAACACTACTGAAACGCCTGTTGTTCACATGGAAAGTTTTCCGAGTGGCTTAGTTAGATTCATTGTTTGGAAATCTATTACTATCGACCAGAAGAATAATCATGGATGAACAACGTGCTACTGCATATGTATGTCAAATTGTTTGGACATTTAATTACTTTACGTGCTCAGAAATCATGAACTATAAAGGCACATTAAGGTTAACGAAAATATCCGAAAATTCTTAAATTTAGCATATTGATGAAGGGGTAGAATTTTAAAAATTCATTATTATTAGGGGCGGATTCTTAGGTCACTAAAAACTCTGATTTATGCACCTAAAATATGCAGGTAAAATTCAGAATATGCCCTCAAAAACTCGAAATATGCAGTAAAAATTTGACTTTGTGGTTGGGCGCAAACATTTTTCAAATGCTTACCGGCTTGTGGCTTCTGTGTTACCTGAGACCTTTTATCAAATGCGATTCCGATTTCATTATAAGTGCAGAGTAATTTTCGTCCATCTAAATGAACACATCACCAAATTCCTCAACATTCCTCAACATAATCACTTTGACCTGGCCTTGCAATGACTAGAGTTAAAAATCCTTGTTTTTGGTTTATTATTCAATAATAAACCATTGCAATCGCTCTTGAAAAAAAAAAAAAATTTAACCCCCCTGAAAATTTCTTTGTTTACGTTTCAAAGGGTGTAGAATCCAGATCTGTAATAAAAATGTGTCCGTCCGTCCGCCGTACGAACGATTTCTCCCAAACGGCTGGAGCAAAAAATTTGAAATTTTCAGGAAAAATCCATGTTGGTCCGACAACGCCACAATTCTTTAGCCAGCACTCTCACTTAATTTAAAGTGCCCTTTAAGGGTAGTCAAAGTTTTGTAAAATCCCTAAAAAAAATTGAAAAAAAGTCAGAGCGGCCTAAATTTGGACTCTTTTTAAAGAACTTTCCATGAGGAATCGAATGAGCCCTTCCCCAGGTTCGTAGCTCAAACCATTCCCGATATACGGCCTTATGGTGCCAACATTTGCGGTTTTTGTTTTATCATCGTTAATGTTTTCATCGCAGTAACCTAGTGATGTAGTGATGTAGTAATGTGGATACTGGAGTGAACTCCTAAAAGGCTTTGTAGAAGATACACGGGTTGAAGCATTCTGATACGCATAAAACGGTGCAAATTCTATCACTGGGGTTTATTATTCAATTTTCTTGCGTTCATGATTTGAATTTCTGCTAAGCTTTGGAGTGTGAGTGTTTCACAAGTGATAGAGTGATTATTGAGTTTCAGGAGGCACACAAATATGATCAACTGAACAATCCAAATAGGTATTTTGGTTGAGAACAGATTTCCGTGCTCTATGCATATCTCCTGAAATTCGATCACCTGTGAAATAGGGACATTCCGAAGCTTAGTGGAAATTAAAATCATGAACGCAAGCCAATTGAATAATAAACCCCAGTGAAAGAATTTGCAGCGTTTTTTCATACAGAAATTGCACAATGTACCACATGAACAGTCCAATATTACTACTTAGCAGTTGGCTCCACATTCAGAATTCAGATTTACCTAACAGCTAGCGCTTCAAAACAAACACAAATCAGCTGGGGGTTTTGTTATTTTTAAATCTTCTAGTCACGGCTGCAGGCATGAGTGACTTAGGCGAGGTACCTATATTGAAGTAATGTAGTAGGTAGGAACTTCCCCGCATGATGTCTCGTTGTCTGCCATGTTGATGCGATGTTATCCCTTACTGTTTCAATTTAAAAAAAGGAAAAAAAAAACCTAAAAATGTGCGTTTATATGCATTTTTACTTGAAATATGTCACTAACCCCAAAATATGCGTTTATATGTCAAAATAACTATGCATTTTTGGAATCATTGTGCTGTGATACTGGTAAGTGCCTTGGTACCTTTCAAATATTCCTCCGGGAAAAAAATATGTTATTACCTAAGAATCCGCCCATTAATTATCATTATTTTTCTTTTGTTTTTCAATAGAGTTCATGACAAAAAAATAGCAAACAAAATGCGATCTCCCCAATGAGCAGCTCATGACCAGTACATGAAAAGAACTTACGTTCTGAGAGAAAATTAGATTCCTACAGGAGCCTTTTTTATTTCATTTCTCACAATAGGAGAGGAATCACGGATCTTGAATCACGTGACGTTAGGCGCCCTCAAGGTGTAAGATACTGTAATCAACAACCGACAGTATTAGTAGATTCTGCGTTATCTCATATCGTGACACTATCTACTTCGCCGGACTCAATATTAAGTTGATTAAAGACGCCCCAGGAGATAACTGCGACTGTTTCTGAGGCGAGGGGGAGGGGGGATACTGAACTGTCTGTGGGGATTGTGGATTCTCGCGCTGGTTGAACGGAACTATTAAAAAGTAGTATTAATGAAAAACTTTTTTGTTCTTCTCTTTTTCCACAAGAATATGAAGTCTAAGTACATACATGTGCAGTCATAAAAAGTCATTCAATCCAGAAATAAACGACTCATTTATAAATCGTGGGGTTCCGAGTAAAAGTGACCAAGTAACATTTGCAAAATTGTTCAGGGGAGCGATCTGAAGTTTCACCTATTCTCTTCTTACGAACACTGGTTGTGTGATGTCTCATCCGACTATGTTTCGATTTTTCTTTATCCTGTAGGTAGTTAGCTAGTGCCCTCCTCTCATATCGTGCTTCAAAATTCACTTCAGATTAAATAAGAGCTGTTTATTCGGAAAACTCTATTAGATCATTTTTACCTGCCTGGAGTTTCAAGCTTTACTCATTTGGTCAATTCAATTCTTCGAAAATCAGTCGCATAGTTACATGAAATTAAGGGATTGAATAGTTTTTTCGTTAATTTATCGTGTTGCCAAGCATCTAATAACAATGATATACCTATTTCTGTTAGAAAAGGTTATCCATTACTTATCACTGTAATTGGTCATTTTCACCTGCCCACTATGCAATCTTACAAATCTTACACAGTAAAAGTGATCAAATGGCAATTGATAACATTTACATGCACCAGCGAGAGTACATTTATAATCCATCTCGTGTTTTGTGGTTGAGTTCAAATGCCATTTGGTCACATAAAACTCTTTGGGTCAGGCAGGTCAAATTTATTTTCAAGTATTTCTTGCACATCAGTTTGAAGATAACGTTCTTAGCAACAACACACAGTAGACCCTTCCTTAGTACCGGAATGACAAAAAAAGCTCATTTTGAAAAAAATGTTACTTGGTCACTTTTACCCGGAACCCCACGAAATACAAGATTTCTATTAGTTCATTAATATTGCTTAAAGAAACTGACGAATAAACCCAGGAAAGGGTTATTATTAAGTTTTTAGTTAAAATGTACTGTTCATTATGAACAAATTAGCATCATAATACAACATCAAAGTTACCTTTTGCAAAGGATTTGAAGGAGGACTCCCAACTCTATCGAAAACCTTTTGCCCTTGAGAATATATCTTAAATGAATACTTAATTAATAATGCATACAATTTTATTTTCAGTTATGATTTCAAATATGGTACTTTGGTGTTCAATGTTTATTAATTTTGTTGCAGTGAGGGTCGAGGTGCACTGCAGTGGTGAGGAGGAGATTGACGATGATAGCACATCCAACGCGGAAACGGACGTAACGACAGAAGCCCCCACAGCGAGCATCCATGCGGCGACAGCCTCCGAATCGACCTCGATCAGGTCGGCATCTCCACCCCCGATCCCGACGGTATCCCCTGTTCAGAACGTCACAGCTCACAGGGAACCGCCGGCAAAAGAGGCGTTCAGAGATGTTCCCGTTCACAGTAGCTGTACCCTTCCGAGGAACCCGAGCCCTCTGCCGCCCGTTCCGCCGATCTCGTTGGAAGACGAGGGCCGAGGGAGTACTCCACCTCTGGAAGATCACGACTACGAAGACATCTACAGCGTCAGAGGGCGGGACTCGGGCTCTCATTCTCGCACCGCTTCCATTTCTTCCGTTCAGTCCGAGTCTCAAATAGTCGTTGCAACTCCCGCCAACGATTCTTCAGGTGTGTTCTACGTGTTTTCTTAACATCTGAAAAACAATTAAAATCAAGATCAAGTTAGCGATCACCAAGAGAAAACACTTTTGTGGCTCGCCCTTGTATTTATCGTGATAAAATTATCTAAATAATAACATGAAATAAAGGGCGCATTACCATTCTGATTAGGAGCAGGCCGAAGCTGTGGTGAATAGTAGGATTGAAAAACCGCTTACCATGTTGAGGAGTGGGGAAACAAAGCCAGCCCTCAGCGATTAACCCATATAGGCTGCACATGTCAATGATTTAAAACGTTTGTTAAATGTCGAAGTCTGGTTTTCAAAATACTCTGACTGTCTCCCGACAACACCACACTAAACAATTTATCCATCGAAGCGCTGAGAATTAAAGTCAGACCACCTGTGAGCGTGTGAAAGCTGAATCTCACATGAAACACTTGATAGGTATTCAACCAGGCAAAGGTTCGTCATTTTCAGATTTCAATTTCGTTAGGAACCCATGTCTGGAATGTCTGAAGAGACCTTCATCGCTCTTCTTCAGGTCCATATCTCCTAGGGTAATACCGTAGGGTACTATCATTTGTTTCTTGGTGGGAGGCTGAGTTAAATTTCAAGGCTTTATCGTATAGAGAACCCGTTTTCTTACATTCCAAAGAGCTACGGGCAAACCATCATGATCTACATCTAACATACAGTCTCCAATGATATTTGGTGGAAGACACAAGTGCGGTACAGCAGCTCGTCTATCCAATGAAGTGGGTTGCGGAGTCTCCCCAATTCTTCCACTAGAAATTTAGTGTCATACTGTTTCTACCACTGCACCATTCTAGGACTTGATTACTATATCATCGAAACATGCACAATGTGCAATGCACCGGCACAACACACACTACTAAAATCAGAGTCGAACTCGTCAGATTTTAGACGCCCTGTACTGGAAAAGATACCATTCGAATTTCAGCTCTCTTGGTAGATTACCTAAGTGGCAAGGTGATAGTAAGGACATGGAATAACTACAGTGGTGCAATATACTGTAGACGGATAGGACGGAGAAATTCACTAGTAGAACAGCTGAAATTTAACAAGTTCAAATAAAACACATACGTGCGCTTCATCATATTACACAACACTTTTACTTATTATTACACAACAATTATATTACATAACACTTGAGAAAATCTATTACAAAAGGTACTGTTTAAACAAAATTCTGACTTCTGATCCAAATCTCATTAAATTTCGTCCAGTAGTTTCAAAGAAAAGCTCCGGTTGGCGGAAAGACTGATTTTGGTTTATTTTTCAATAATAAACCATTGTAATCGCTCTTGAAAAAAAAATTCTAACCCCTAAAATTTCATGGTTTACGTTTCAAAGGGTTGAAAATTTTCATGGTCTACGTTTCTCCCAAAGCGGTCTGTTTTCAGAATCCAAATTGGTCCGACAACGCCCCAATTAACTCTCACTTAATTTAAAGTGCCCTTTAAGGGTTGTCAAAGTTTTGTAAAATTCCTAAAAACCTCAAAAAAGTCAAGGCGGCCCAAATTTGGACTTTTTTTGAAGAACTTTCCATGTGGAATCGAATGAGCCCTTCCCCAGGTCCTTAGCTCAAACCATTCCCGATCTATGGCCCGATTTATGGTGCCAACATTTGGGTTATTTTGGTTTATTATTGTTTTTGTTTCGATTGCAGTAACCTAGTTATGTAGTGAACGTGGATACTGGAGTGAACCCCTAAAAGGGTTTATAGCTGATCCACGGGTTGATGTATTCTGATAACCATAAAAAAATGCTGCTAATTCTTTCACTGGGGTTTATTATTCAATTGGCTTGCATTCATGATTTGAATTTCTTCTAAACTTTGGAGTGTGCGTGTTTCACAGGTGATTGAGCGATTATTGAATTTCAGAGGCACACAAATATGATCAACTGATCAATCCAAATAGGTATTTTGGTTGAGAACAGATTTACGTGCTCTATGCATATCTCCTGAAGTTCAATAATCGCTGTATCACCAGTGAAACACGCACACTCCAAAGCTTAGTAGAAATTCAAATCATGAACGCAAGTCAATTGAATAATAAACCCCAGTGAAAGAATTTGCAGAGTTTTTATATTCGATTTTCGTATCCTACGCCTATTGAAACCCTATAAACGTATAACAACAAATTTTGTGGAGGTTTAAAATTTGTTTCTTGGTCGATTACAAAAGTTCATTATTAAAAATAATAAACCTACAGTTAAAGTGTCTCTTAACCACAAGTTCGTTAGAGTGCTAAACCGCCTGATTTATTGTTTTCAGAATCCGGCGTTTCAAGCCCGTCGCCATCTGAGCTTGGAAACAAATCGGAAAGTGAAGAGAACGATAAAGTCAAGTTGGAGCATCGTCACTCACTTCCTCACCAGGCAGTCAAAGATAACAGGTTTGTATTGCAATTCGAATCGCATTGTGAGCCATTACCGTGACTCACCTCGTATTATTAGGCATTGGCGGCTTCTGAAGTGGTTGGGCGTATTGTAGTTGATGACGATTCGCATGGCGATTCTAATGCTAACAACCAATACGAAAATGAGACCTCTCATTGAGATCAGTTGGAGTTAAACAATGACTGATAAAAATGTATACACCTTAAATGGGAGGATCGGAATATTTGCAAGTGTCTTCTCCTGAACAGTTGAAAATTCTTAATCACATAATCAAAACATTTAAAAATTATCAAATGATTTGTTAGTAATTTAGGCTAGTGTTTTACTGTTTAAAAGAGCGGCCATTAGAAATGTGTAAAATACGAATTAAATAAGACAGGAGGACGTAATTAGTTCTGACAGGAATGTTGAGATATCTCACTTGATACCAGATCCATTTTATGGGGTCAAATGTACCAATGCGCAATTATTTTGCTTTTATGGCTACACGGTTTTGCGACTTACGAAAAAACTGGGGCATTGGACAACATTTGAAAGTCCTGCAAAAGGTCCCTAAAGCACTAAACTTTATTTATTTATAACTATATTTTATTTACTTTATTATTTAGACAATGGTAAATGTAGAATTCTTGGGAAAGGCAGAAAAAATGAAGCCCACATCACATTTTATGCTTACGACGATTATAACAAGATTTTGCTGTCGATTTATTGTAAGCATGATGTATTTAAAAAGGAAAGACTGTCAACTCGAATTCCTTCAATAAAAAAAAAAAAAAAAAAAACAGTGCATTTCAGTACATTTTTTTGGGAAAATCAATTCATAAAAAAAGTGCCAAAAAACTCCGAAAAACGGATTTTTTTGGTGTTTTTTAAAATGTAAATACCCAAGAGTGAGAGTCCGGTCATCCCATTTGACGGCTTGGTCTATTCTTATATGTAGAAACGTGGTTTACATGTAGAAGCTTCAAAACAAAGACGGCGATCTACTACCTTCATTTCTCTCGTACCTGTTTTTATTTTTGTACTTTAGTTTCATTTCCAGTTCCGTTCTTGCCGCGATCTGATTGCAGTAAACTGTGTTTTGAAAACTCTACTGCCTCAGCAAAACTCCCCATTTCTGTTTTGCAATGTTTTTCGTTTTGAGATTGTTCTTGAATTCGGAAGGGGTTGTTAGTTTTCATGTTCTGTCGATAACGTTTGCTGTGGATATGACTATCATTATTAGTGATCTAACACATTATGAATAAAAACATGCTGATGCATTGGTACGGAAGAAGTTACGTATTCCTTGGTACATAGATACTTTGGGTTTCATTTCCAAAGCACTCGTCTCTATAGCCAAGGATGATTTTACCATCCGATTCATCACAAAAAATGTAATACATGAATAAATAAAAATCATAGTAGGAAAAAATTGAATTTTCTCCCCCCTTGAACAAGCGATGTCCAGTGAATCGACCGTTTCGCAACACTGTGTGCCAATTCTTTTATAGCAGTAAGATTCGTAGAATTTCCGACTACTCAATGTGATAAAATATAAGTAGATATTTCGAAAGAAAACTACTTTATCTCTATAATGTTTTGTCCATCGGAAATCCACAATTTTTGTTGGGCCCATAATGCTGTCAGAAGATGTTGGTCGACCGGGATGAAATGTAATCCCAAGTGATTTTTACATTCTTTACTTATTCGTATAGTACATATTATTACAGTTGGAAGCTATATATACGTGCATATTCACGATTTATATACAAAAACGGAGGCTCGGATTCTATATCCAATCTCATGAACGTTTTACTTCGACGCCTTTTTTTTGGACACACGCAGGAGCGTCCAAAAGCGCCCAAAGTTTGTCTACGCCTGAAACGTGGTGGTTTAAAAAAATGAAAAATCACCTTATCCTGGCTCTTGCTCATTTCTGTTTTAGTTAGATGAGTTTTTAGGCAAGCGGTTCGGTTCCTGCGCCCAGAAGGATACTCGGAGAAAACAGGATTGTTATGGTGCCAAATACGTTTGAATAAAATTGATCCACTAGAGGTAAACAACTTGGATTTATCGCGGAATCGTCGCGACAAGATAATTTAGATACTAACACAACTGCCTAAAAACTCGTCTAACTAAAACAAAAACGATCAACGGCAAGGATAAGGTGATTTTTCATTTTTTTAAACCACCACGTTTCAGGCGTAGGCAAACTTTGAGCGCTTCTGGACGCTCCGGGGTGCGTCAATAAAAATGTTCATAAAGTTGGATGTAGAATCCGATTCTGCAATAAAAATTGGGGGGTTCCATATGAAAAAACAAAGTTGATGCGAGCATGTGCGCGCATGCACGTTGCGCAAAAATGCAATGGTTAAATTCTTTGCAAAAGAATAAGGGTAGGTTACTTCGACATTGTTTTTTGATTTCACCACAATCAACGGAAATAGAAAGAGTGGTTCGTTCATTAAGAGCCACCCTGTATATTAAGAACGAATATGATAGGAGTAAAATATTAAACAAATAAGACTTACATCCATCCTTATTTGTCACCACCTAAGATTGACGAATTGGTAGTGAGAAAAACTCCTATTGACTTCCTCAGTAATTTTCTCACAAAATCGTGATCATGAACTCAATGAAAAGCTAAAATAATGAATAATGTAATCATTTCCAGCGTTTTCTTATTAGATTTGTCTTTTTGCTGAAATTGCATTCTTATTTTTAATGACAACGCAGGAATTTGGAATGTATTCCTCCTCTTGTGGTGGGTAAAATGACTGTTGAGTTTTGAGTGAGATTCGTCCCGATAAGCATTTTAAAGACAGTAGCAAGGATCCGATTTTTGTATATTAAATAATGATTCTTTGTGTATTCTTGTTGCTTGACAACAATAAATTATTCAACATTAATATTGTACGGATTTATTTTAATGTTTTTAGGAGGTCACTGAAGAGGGTCGTGTCCGTTCCAGTGGGTGTGTCGCCTCCTCCGCCACCTCCGCCTCCGCCCTCTGAGGAGTCTTCCTTGTCCGTCCTTTCCTCGCTTCCCACGTCAGCATCGACCAGCAGCATACACAACTCAACACATACGCAATCGAATTCCGGCCCTCCTCATGGTCCAAGTAAGTCATAAACACAAACAAATAAACACTGTATTGGCAGTCTGCTTCATAGCCCCCCCCCCCCCTTGTGGGCACCCCTGTCAAAAGGGTCCTCATTCCTTGAAGTACAGGACTGACGCCACATGAACTCGCTAAGGTATGAGGCGAGGAGTGTTCAGCGAGTACTCCACTGAATGAATGAAATTTATATCGGGAGCTCAGAAGAATACGTTTTTAAAAAACACTTTATTCCATTAAACACAGACAGAACTATATAAATGGGCCGAACTATAAGCAATTAAGGAATAATCAGTGCTACGACGGGCAGAGTAACGCCTTACACGAGTAACGCAACGAGACTGACTCGAGCGGGGCTGCCTTGGAGCTTTTATAGGGTAGGTGTGCTGAGCAAGCGAGATTCTTGCTTAATCAGTATTTCTACAGTTATAACATGAATGAGTGAATTTATTCATTTGTATAAACCGATTCGGCATTACAAGGGTTTTTATATACTTTTTACTAATTAATACATTTCATTATAAAATTAAAATAACATTTTCAAAATAATTACTTTCTTTATGTTTCAAATTGATTTTCCTTTTTTCGAATCAATGTGTTTCACTTCTTCCTTGACCAAACTCCCCGTTTATAGAATATGTACAAAAACGTAGTCCACAAATAAAATAGGTCCAGTAGGTCATGGACCCCATCCGTCTGTTAAGATGAACTGGCCCATTCGAATGGTCTGGACGAAGGCGTTGATACTTGTGAAGTCTCTTTCCTCTGTGATGACCTCAACGAAGCAATCCTCATTTATAGTGGAGCCCTGGTAAAGACGCTGAGAATTATTAAACATAATTCCTTGGCTCATTATTTCCGCATTAAAATAGATGTTAACGCCAGTTAATAGGAATCGGAGGCAGTTAATTTTATTCATTTCCAGTAGGTACTTAGTGGATAGAAGTAGTGTGTTATTTTTTATCATTAATTTGATTTGATTAGCAATAAGATTCATCCTCACCACAATAAACAAAAGTTTATAACAAATACCACGTTTACTGTTCTTCGCACCTCGCAGTTACTTCCACTTAGTTGCATACCCTTGTTCAGCTTTTGACTCAAACCCGTTATAGAATACTGAGTGCTCCATTTGATTCGTTTCTTAGAACTAATCCCGTCACTACATAAATGTAACTTCCTTAGTTTCCCCTCCAAAAAACCGGTTTCCCATTCATAGTGAAATGTGCCAAATACTTATTATTAGGTGTATCATACACCATATCATTTTCAGGTTGTCCTTCTCCATAAAATCATTTCGAAGTTTTAGCTATTAACAATTTGAATGTAAATGATGGGCTTGGAATGTGGTTCAGCACAACCCTGAATTTATTCTACTCATTTGAACTAGTTGAATGTTAGAAATTGTTTCCATTTGGTTTATTATTCAATAATAAACCATTTTAATCGCTCGTGAAAACAAAATTTCTAACCCCCTTTGAAAATTTCATGGTTTACGTTTCAAAGGGTGTACAATCCAAATCTGCAATAAAAATTTGTCCGTCCGTCCCCCGTACGCCGTACGCACGATTTCTCCCAAACGGCAGGAGCAAAAAATCTGAAATTTTCAGGAAAAATCAATATTGGTCCAACAACGCCCCAATTCTTTAGCCAGCACTCTCACTTAATTTAAAGTGCCCTTTAAGGGTTGTCAAAGTTTTGTTAAATCCCTAAAAACCTCAAAAACTATCAATGCGGCCTAAATGTGGACTTTTTTGAAGAACTTTCCATGAGGAATCGAATGAGCCCCTCCCCAGGTCTGTAGCTCAAACCATTCCCGATATATGGCATGATCTTATGCTGCCAACATTTGCATCCACATTCACTACATCACTAGGTTACTGCGATCAAAACAAACAAGAGTTTTTTTTTTTTTCTTTTATCGTAATAACCTAGTGACGTAGTGAATGAGGATACATATGATGCATAAAACGCTGCAAATTCTTTCACTGGGGTTTATTATTCAATTTCATTCATTTGGCTTGCATTCATGACTTGAATTTCTACTAAGCTTTGGAGTGTGCGTGTTTCAGAGGTGATAGAGCGATTATTGAATTTCAGAAGATATGCATAGAGCACGTAAATCGGTTCTCAACCAAAATACCTATTTGGATTGATCAGTTGATCATATTTGTGTGCCTCCTCTACATCAGTCTACCTCTGGCTACATCGTTTAAATTTGGATTTGGGGAAGTTTTGACGCAATACGAGTGCTAAAGTGACTTGATAAATTAAAGATGTTTTTATTGTGGGGGGGGGGGGGGGGGGTTTATTGAGGTTCAATAAAAAAACGCTGCAAATTCTTTCACTGGGGTTTATTATTATTTGGCTTGCATTCATTATTTGAATTTCTACTAAGCTTTGGAGTGTGCGTGTTTCACAGGTGATAGAGCGATTATTGAATTTCAGGAGATATGAAAGAGCACGTAAATCGGTTCTCAACCAAAGTACCTATTTGGATTGATCAGTTGTTTCACTATGGAGGCAATAGGATCCCACGTTCTGCGACCTTTTTTACAGACTACATTTTGACATAGAGCAATTTTTATAGAGAGATGTATCACTTTATTTCTTGGTAGTTCACAGAGGTTCATAATTGAAAATAATGAGCTAAAATTTGTCATCATCGGTTTCATCTCCGGATGACAGGATTCCTCCGGGTCTTCATTGTCCTGTTCGAGGACTGTGTCTTAAAGTTTTCCTGGAAATAGGTCCCCACAGAGGCATCTTCTGAGCTTGCAATTATCCCTCTCGTCCAAATAAATCTGTGCGCAATTGTTGAAAATGTTGAACTGCAATTAGGGTACTTAAATGGTAGTTTTCGTTAATAAAAGTGTGGAGAAATTAATGCCGAATCCATAAACGTGGCCAAAAGAAAAATCGTTTTCAAATGAAGGACTGGGTGTTTTTTATGGCAAAAACCGTGTTTTCACGGAGGAGAAAAAAAAAAGATTTTGGGAAGCGGTTGATATTGGGATGAGGTAGAAAACTGCAGTTGTCGGCTTTTGCTCCGTTTTCTGTCTAAATTCGTCCAAAACATTAATATACATCAACTGCAGGACACCCTGCATGCTTCAGGTGCGTTAATACGTATTCTGCTCACTGGGTCTGAAGATGATAAGTTGGAGAATCGATTGCATGCGACAATCTATGATGATGTTTGGAAAATCCGATGCTTTTCGTTGAGGTTCATTTTGATTTTTGATAAGTTAGAAATGTCCAACATAAATTCCGCGAAAAGCGATACAGTATTATGTTAAAATAATAGGAAATGGAAGTATTTCAAATCAAGTGATTTTCTGAAAAATTTAACTTGGCTCTGCGAGAAATAAGTAAATCTATGATTATGACCCTCTTGTCTCTAACAGTCTTTCTGATTGGCGTTCACTTTAAACTCCAAACGGACAATTTAGAAAAGGTAGGTAGTGCCAGAGCTTTCACCAAGCGCAAGTACAATGATACTTCCAAGGACCCTTAAACAATGGGGCAATGTTCATGATCATCATGTTCTTTTTCTATTTTAATTTAAAATTCTACTTTTTCCCGAGATTTTCATCACAAACCACACACTTTTCTGACACGAAGTTTTGTGGCCACTAGTTTTCGAAGACTTAACGTCGGGCAGGGCGTTGCCCCCGCGCGACGAAGGAGAGGTTACGTCACTGCTAGTCGAAAGTAGAAAATCATAGTAATAAAACTACGCATTGTAGAAAAGTACGGCGGATGTGAAAATAGTAGGAGAAGAGGCGATTTTCATTGATGTCTTAATTTTTGTTATCATGATCGTGGGTTTCTCTCATTGAAAATTGCCTATAACTTTAATCGAAACAAATACATTGTTCTGATGTTCCTAATCGGCCACAAATTGTGAAATTTATTAGTTTTAGTCAACTAGTTTCGGAAAAAAGGTTCGTGTGACTGTGAACGTGTGATTTAGGAAATTTCATAGAAAATGAAACTATTCCAAAAGCTCCCAACATTTTAAGTAAAATTTTCTTTTTCTTTCTTTTTAGAGGGAATTTTACTAGAGACACCATAAAACTATTTCTGAATGGTAACGGAGTTTTATATATATGATAGGTATATTTTTTTACAGTTTTCTTAAATTTGAATAGTTAGAACCTAGGTGTGTTGCATAAATTTGCAAATGATCCATATCGATAAAATTTCAACTCACATTCCGCTGAAAAGTGTAAATTCAATGAGTTTTAGCTGTTTTTGCGATTGTTAGTGATTTGTTTATTGAGTTTCGAAAATGATCACAGACGCAGTATATAAGCTCATTCTTTCCTTTAAAATGCTTTTTATCATCATAACTATCATATGAGAAACATATCATGCAAAATTTATATTGTAAAAATATATAATATCCTACATTGTACAAAAAATGTGGGAAGTTGAGTATGAGAAAACATTTGATTGCCATAGAATTAATCGTAACCCATAGTTTGAAAATTTATCAAAATTCACTTTCACAATTACGCTGCATCATTGAAAATAAATTCTTAAATATGAGTGTCGGGATGTATTTGTGTAACGTGGGAGAACGAATTTGAAAGGTGGATTGAAAAAACCTTTTTTCTTGGCTGATTTAAAATTATGAAACATTATATTACGAAATCGATATAAATCATTAACCGGCGCTGCCCGGGTGGTAACGCTGGTAAGGGGTTCACACTCATTATAACTCAAGAATTCTGTTGTAGTCCTTTCATTAAATCTTTTCTTTTTTCCTCTAATATTCCTATAATTGGGTACTTTGAGGAACACCAACAATAAAACATCTAATATCAGTACCATTATTGAACCAGAAATATAATAGCCATAGGGCATACACAGTCGATTGGGAATTCAACGTTGCCTATGATCGTTACTCAAAAGCCTGTAGGATTATTGATTTGATCACTAGCTGAAAGACAGATTCTGAAGTTTAAAAACTACTGTTCAACTAAAATGAGTAAATTAGGTACTTTTCATTAATGGACTAAACCATCAACAATAGAAACTGCCCAGTTTGTTCAAACGCATTAGTTATTTATGTGCAGGACACTATTTGATATACTCGTATCGTTGATAGTTTTCTCAGCGGATTCCGTAGTAAACATTTTGATATCTTGGGTAGGAATCTCCAATATCTTTGAAAACATAGTACTGCCTTCGTACTAAGTAAAGATGTGGCTTTCTGAAGTTTTTTTTTCCCAAAAATTTCTTTATTAGAAACATAACATAACAACTGAGCATAAAGTAACTACATTTTGTAGAGGTAATAGCCCAATGGCAACTACTCTATATGATCACTACAAACACTTGTCACATTGTCACGCCACAAAAGAGGTTTTGTTCTATCCAGACGTCGTATGACGTTGCTGTTGTCTAATAATCGTAGAGCTTCTGGGTTCATATGTTGATGAAGCCCCTGCTCGTGTTTAGCGGCAAATAGTTTGATCACCTCACTAAATGGTTCTATCTTGAGGTCCCGATGAAGGTCGTCATTGCGTACGTACCAAGGAGCGTTGACAATACTCCTTAGTACCTTGTTTTGAAGTGTTTGGGTTATTTTGATGTTGGTCTTTTTTGCACAGCCCCGGAGTTGAATTCCATATGTAAAAACTGGTCTTAGAATTTGATTGTAGAGAAGCAATTTGTTATGTGGGGATAGTTTGGAGTATCTTCCAAGCAACCAATACATTTTTCGGAACTTGATGTTTAATTCTTCTTTTTTTTTCAATGACATGCTGTTTCCATCTCAGTTTGGCATCAAGAGTCATCCCAAGATACTTTGCTGTATTGGCAAAAGGAATTTCTCTTCCGTTTAGTATAACTGGTATTTTAGTTATATGCTTGTTCGTGAAATTGATGTGAGCCGATTTCTGCTCATTGAGCTTGAGGCGCCACTTCTTTGTCCAAGTACTGACGTTATTAATAGTCCCCTGTAGTTTCCTAGTTGCATCCTCTACTGTATCCCCTACTGCTACAAGTGCTGTATCATCGGCGAAAGTTGCCACTATTGTGTCGTTATTGGTAGGTATATCACGTGTATACAGAAGATAGAGCACAGCACGCTACCTTGCGGGACACCTGACCTTATCTTTCTGAGACTGGAATACTCTCCCTTTCAATGCCATTCAGCTAGGTAAAATTTCAAGATTAAGTAAAATTCTTTTGGTAAGTCTCTTTCGAGTTTGTACTCAAGTCCTTAATGCCAGACTTTATCAAAAGCTTGGGAAACATCCAGGAAGGTGGCTTTCTATGAGTGAAATCATTTTTGAAACCGGTCCAATCGTTTTTGAGCTAAATCGTACAAACAAACAAATCATTCCTCTTTATAGATAGCATTCTTCATTTGACCTCTATTTCTTTTATGAAATGGGGTTCCATCATTCCGTCGCTAGTGATTTAGTTCATATTACGTTACGAGATACCATAAACATGATATTACCAATAACTAGTATTCTATTGGTAAACATTTAAACATTTTATTGAAATCAATAAACCAAGATAAATCTCGTGGGTTCACAATAATTGTGAAATGTGAAAAGAATTCACAATAATTGTGAAAAGAATTATTCTTTTCAAAGCTCTGTAGAATGATGATTAGACGTACGTCAAAAACGTAGTTTCATCTGCTTTAAAAGTAGGCAATTCATCAACTATGGTATTATTCAATAAAAAAATTCGCTTTCACCAATTTCGATGAACTCTGGTTTCTCCATCATACATATAAATAAAATTTATAATCGTCTAAGGCTGCGTTTTCTCTGAAGTTTTTCGGCTTAGGGGGGTGAAACCTCAGTAGATCGTTCTTCAAGTTCCAGGAACACCCCTGCAACCATAAATCACGCAGACGTGAGTCAAGCTACGGGTGGTCTAGCGAGCGATTTCGATTATCCGTCCAACGAAGTGGCCCCCATGCTCGTCCAATCGTAAAAATTCACGCTTCTGAGTTACCCGCACTTTCCAAAACAATTAAGCACTTTCCTTCCGAGGTGCATTAGCTCCTTATAGTGTAAAATGTTATTAATACGTAGGCCTTATTTGTGAATGGGTAAATTGGAAAATAAAAGGGGACACAGTGACCGCTTACGACCCTTCTGATTGGGACACGACGTAAATTCAATATCCTTCATCGATTGAATATCGACACATTCTCAATGTAATTTTGATTATTCGAAAGTATAAATTAGTTTAGCTGTGTACTGTAATTTTGCCACCAAGAGTGATATAGCCGCATATTTCAAGAACTGTTTACGATTTCATATGCTTTAGATAAATTGTTATTGTTGAAGGTTTTTTGTCAATTTTGCAACAGCCAAAAATTCAAAACTAACGATCTCGTCTTTATAAAACATGATTTCGCATGACCTGAAGCTGCTAGAAGCTTTGTTTTAACTTTATAGAGAAACAAAATTTGCTAATTACGCTTTACATATTTTCCTTTGAGGTTCATTGCTCACAGAAAAATATATCGCTCTGCGTAAGCGCGTACGTGAAATCCATCCAGCATAGTTTTTCTTTCTCCCTAATCGTCTGACCTTGCTTATGTTTGGAGGATATTTGTGGAGGGACGGTTTAATCACCTCATTTAAATTTTAAGACAACGGTATCATACACATCGTAAAAGCTATGTAATTAGAGCCAGATACCCTAAATTAACAATTTATTGGCATTGATGTCTTTGGGTTCATATTCCGTGGCATGGGTGTCCCGTGGATCTTTTTAACAAGCTTAATTTCTACACTTCTATGGTTAAGTAACTTTCAAGATTTTTTAAAACATTTCTATGTATGCAAACATGTTATCAATTTTTGAACTAAAATATTCAGGAAATGTTAGAGTATTGAATTATGTTCCTCGAATGGAGTAGTACGTGAGTATTCATACAATGGGGCAACAATCACATTCATGGATTTGAAGTGGTCATCCAGCTTCGAATTGAAATAATAATCTTGGGTAAGTTCTTTGTCAATTTTAATGGTTTCTTCTCCCATGAGGATTTTGCTCATTAATACTCAACATTGTCAGACCAGCTGTTTCTAAGATTGACGATTATGTACCTGTTATTTGACCTGTTGAACTGAATTAATAAACTGTTTCAAAGTTGGTTGAACTAAAAATTTCTGTGAAGAAGTTAAAAACGAAAATGTTAGAAGGATCTAGGGTTATTAAAAACTATAAATTTTGATGAAACAAGATACAGAACGACGCTTTCTTGGTTTCGTATCTATACGGATATGCTCGATATTGAGTTAAGCAGAGGTTGCATTCCACAACTTGCAGATTTTGTCTTGTTATCAATCTTATGCGTATTCGTTATTTTCTCCACTCTCATCTTGCATAATGTCTAGATTTATTCTGGCTGTAGGTTTGTCTTCGTTTATTGGTTTATTATTCAATAATAAACCATTGTAATCGCTCTTGAAAAAAAATTCCAACCCTCCCATAAAATTTCATGGTTTACGTTTCAAAGGGTGTAGAATCCGAATCTGCAATAAACAATTTTCCGTCCGTCCGCCGTACGCACGATTTCTCCCAAACGGCTGAAGCTGAAATTTTCAGGAAAAATCCATGTTGGTCCGGCGACGCCCCAATTCTTGAGCCAGCTCTCTCACTTAATTTAAAGTGCCCTTTAAGGGTTGTCAAAGTTTTGTAAAATCCCTAAAAACCTCAAAAAAAGTCAAGGCGGCCTAAATTTGTCCTCTTTTTGAAGAACACTCCACGAGGAATCGAATGAGCCCCTCCCCAGGTCCTTAAATCTGTTCTCAACCAAAATACCTATTTGGATTGATCAGTTGATCATATTTGTGTGCCTCCTGAAATTCAATAATCGCTCTATCACTTGTGAAACACGCACACTCCAATGCTTTGTAGAAATTCAAATCATGAACGCAAGCCAATTGAATAATAAACCCCTGTGGAAGAATTTGCTGCGTTTTTTTTCCACACCATCTTTATCAAAGTTTGACGAAAGAAAGAAGAAACGAGAAAAATGTTTTTCACAAAGGTGCGGGTTGTTTGGCCACTCATATAGGTCAACGCATTAACCATTTCGAGCTGCTCGCCTCTAGAGGCTCCCCAATACCGGATCTCCGTATTGACGCTTCCGGGCGAAACATTCCACTCGGTTTGCAGTTCGAGAGTGCTATCCGAGTGACGATCATGTGAATAACACTTCCTACTTCATTCAAAATGATGAGAGCATATAGGATTATCATCATAGGTAACACTTCACCGTTGATCTTGTTTCTATTCGATGTTAAATTACGTTCAGAGTGGTTGAATCTATTTGTGTGTGCTAACCGTTTATCATCTTTTTCAATTATTAAAGTGAAAGAGAACTTGACAAAAAGATTCCAACAATTTCAAAATATGACACATTATGTAAGGATTGCATGTGATATCAATAGATGGACCTAGATATGACAGCGAAATCTGCAAGAAGCTAAATTGCAACATAACTAGATCAGGATAACGTGTTTGTAACCACCATCACCTAAGCTCCATAATTCTTATAAAATCCGAGTCACATAATTCTACAGTTTTCTACTCTTTGTTGGTGCGTTCCTAAACACGGTACGAACTTAATTTGCTCTGTACTGTTCTGTTGTTACAGCCTAAAATCAAATCTCGTAGTTGTTTCAATATCTCTAATGCATTTGTTTGCATTATACAGGGTGCGGCGTGGAAACTTGCTGATTTGAAAAGTCAATAAAACAAAAAGTACTTCACATATCGATTTAATTTTTTTTTATTGTAAAGAAAACATTCCGAATTTTTACTTCAAGTGGTCTTAAAAATTACGTCGGGTAAATAACGGCCCTCACAAGTGATGCACTGTTGTAGCCTTTTGGTTTATTATTCAATAATAAACCATTGTAATCGCTCTGGGGAAAAAAAATTCTAACCCCCCATGAAAATTTCATGGTTTACGTTTCAAAGGGTGTAGAATCCGAATCTGCTATAAAAATTTTTCCGTCCGTCCGTCGTACGCACGATTTCTCCCAAACGGCAGAAGAAAAAAAGCTGAAATTTTCAGGAAAAATCCATCTTGGTCCGACGACGCCCCAATTCTTGAGCCAGCTCTCTCACTTAATTTAAAGTGCCCTTTAAGGGCTGTCAAAGTTTTGTAAAATCCCTAAAAACCTCAAAACAAGTTAAGGCGGCCTAAATGTGTACTTATTTTTAAGAACGTACCATGAGGAATCGAATGAAACCCTCCCCACGTCTTTAGGCCAAACCATTCTCGATGTGTGGCCCGATTTATGGTGCCAACAGTTGCGTTTTTTGGTTTATTATTGTTTTTGTGTTGATATCAGTAACCTAGTGACGTATTGATGTAGTAATGTGGATACTGGAGTGAACTCCTAAAAGGCTTTGTAGCCGATACACGGGTTGAAGCATTCTGATAACCATAAAAAAAAACGCTGCAAATTCTTTCACTGGGGTTTATTATTCAATTGGCTTGCGTTCATGATTTGAATTTCTACTAAGCTTTGGAGTGTGCGTGTTTCACAGGTGATAGAGCGATTATTGAATTTCAGGAGGCACACAAATATGACCAACTGAACAATCCAAATAGGTATTTTGGTTGAGAACAGATTTACGTGTAAATCTATGCATATCTCCTGAAATTCAATAATCGCTCTATCACCTGTGAAACACGCACACTCCAAAGCTTAGTAGAAATTCAATTCATGAACGCAAGCCAATTGAATAATAAACCCCAGTGAAAGAATTTGCGGCGTTTTTACAATGAAATTCAACAGAATTGAAAACATTTTTTTGTTGGTTATAAGAAATTGATTTCTTTCTAGTTGCATATAGTTTAATGTTCTTTTTAATTTGTATTAGTTTAATCAACTTCCAATTTTTCAACTATACATTATTTTATCTGCTTAAGTTCGTTCCATTTTCGGGAGAAAAAGTGTGACAAAGGAAGCAATATGTACTTGACTATCTTAGGAATAGACTCCAATGAGCCTGGTAGACTTGAAACCAGCAATAATTCCATTACCAGATTATTATTAATTTGCATATCTACCACCATGAATCTACACTTCAGTGACAATAACCCCTGTAAAAGCAGTTAAAAGGAAATCGCCATTATGATGTTCCAGATGAAACGCCGCCAGGGCAGGCCAACGGAGGAGGGCAAGTGGGTCATCTCGTCAACAAACAGATGGTGCTTCCTTTCATTCCTCCTAAATTCGGGGACGCCCACGATCCTGAAGCTCTCATCAAGCCTTCCGAGTACCTCAAAAGCCTCCAAGGAACAGGTAGTTATTAGATTGAAACATTATTGCACTTGCCCGTTTCAGAGTACCCTACTCCAATTAAGAACGTTAGTTGACAACTAAAGTGTTCTCAACGTGTCCCTATTCTGGAAATGTTTTAAATAAATTAGTACATAAAAAAAGGAAACATCTTCAAATTATTACAAAAAGGTTTTATTTATTTCTTTATTAGCAGCGCATTCTATGCAGATCACTACATTACAATTTTTGAGCGTAACTAGATATTTGTTCTCCAGCATATTGCCCAAAATGAATTAACTTTGCAGAGGGGAGAGAAATTGTTTCATATTCGTTACCCATAAGTGGCGAAGGCAGTTTCAGGCCTGGGCTTGAAATAGAGGCTTGATAGGAGTTTTTATCTATCTCATGATTTTAAAACCTTATTTAGAAAGGTTTCGTTAACTGAATGAAAACGGATGTTTCAAGTTGATAACAAGTGTAGTTAACATGTCGCAATAGTTTCCTCTAAACAAGCAGGGGAACTGGAGGTAACGCCGCACAGTGGTTGAAAAGCGGAAAAAACCTCAATTTTCCAAATGCAAGATTTTAATGATTCGAAGCACGTTTCTGTAAGCTAACATCCTGTAGAATCAAGATGTAATAATGGTTTTTCGCTGAAAAATTGCGCGAACCTATTTTTACCCGTTCAAAGTTGAAATTTTGAAGAATCATCGGATTTAGAGTAATATGAATTTAGGTCAGGAACTGCGTACAGTTTCGTTTGAAAATTCAGTCGACTGACTGTTTGCTATCAATACATCATACATTGCATCGCACATACCCTCCGGGTCACAAAAAATACAAAATATGAAGCATTTACAATGAAAAAACAGCAGTATAACGTTAATTTCATAGGTTTTTAGACTTTTGAAAAAAGCTCCAACAGTCTCCAACCCAGTTTAGCTATTTTTCAGTAGTAGACACAATCTACTTTGTTCCCTAAAAATTTCATTTGCGTCTGTCTGCGTCTGCCGTCACCGCGACGTTTTTTGTCTATGAAATACCAGATATCTTAAACGAACGGATGATGTTCTGTTTCATTACCACAGCAAAAATTGCTTAGTCATGCAGTTTTTTCCACAATTATACAGCTTGGAGGTCTGGAATCTGTCGGAATCATTGAAACAATAATCTTGAAAAAAAGAAAAAAAACAGCATACCGATAATTGAGTTAAGAACAACAGAAATGTGTGTGTGTTTTTGATATTTGAGACACTTTTTTGAAAATTACGCACACTGGGTGGTGGCGGATCATGCTGAACCTAGATCCAAGCGACTCAGCACACAAGAAAGTATGTTTAATGACACCTAACTTGCCAATTTAAAAAAATTACCCTATTTTTAAGCGTTTTTCACACTTTTTTAAAATTTAGCACACTCGATGGCAGTGGATCGGACTGAAAATGGTCTCATTCGACTCAGCACCCGAAAAACCATGTTTCACGACACCCCACATGCCCACCTTGCCAAAAAAATGAATTTTAGGGCATTTTTTAACCATTAAATTGTAAATTTGGACCACGAATTCCCGGCCAATTGGGCTGGCCAACGAACCTCACCTGTTGATTGCTGACACCGATTTTTTGACGCAAGAACGAAATTTTTAAAGTGATAAATAGAGCGTGTCGGGGATTTTTTTCCGTTTTTAGGCCATTTCCAACCACTGTAGCACACATAGATTTTTTAAGGTACCATACAATTTCCCACTAACTTAACTACAGCGAATTGGATTTTAAAAGAGGCTTACGAGTATTTTGTCATAGTATATTGCCAGCTCAAATGACCTCTTATGGGCACTTCTTTCTCTTCTGGATCAGAAAATCATCATACAACAATAACTTTGCAGACGATTTTCAGGTGGACATGTACGTCGGATCGATATTTCAAGGTTCCGATGTAAATACTAATGTGCTTGAACACCAGCCATTTTGTGTTGGTTTTCTCTTGGTAGGTGTCTACTTATACTTACATAGGTGGCCCCCGTAATTAAGTTGCTTAGCTCAAGTTCCCCAATTTTACAGGGGGCAATTAATAAAATTTGAACTTTCACCTAAAATCAAGATATTGCTGGAGAAGATTTAAATTTGGAATTAATCACTTTAATTTAGTCCACTTTTGGTTTATTATTCAATAATGAACCATTGTAATTGCTCTTGAAAAAAAAAAAATTCTAACCCCCCTGAATTTCACGGTTTGGTTTCAAAGGGTGTAGAATCCAAATCTGCAATAAAGATTTTTCCGTCCGTCCTCCGTACGCACGTTTTCTCCCAAACGGCTGAAGCAAAAAAACTGAAATTTTCAGGAAAAATCCATGTTGGTCCGGCGACGCCCCAATTCTTGAGCCAGCTCTCTCACTTAATTCCAAGTGCCCTTTAGGGGTTGTCAAAGTTTTGTAAAATCCCTAAAAACCTCCAAAAAAAACCACGTCGGCCTAAATGTGGACTTTTTTTGGGGAACTATCCATGAGGAATCGAATGAGCCCCTCCCCAGGTGTGTAGCTCAAACCATTCCCTGATCTTATGATGCCAACATTTGCATTCACATTCACTACATCACCAGGTTACTGCGATCAAAACAAAAAAAAACGGTTGTGTTTGTTTTGATCGCAGTAACCTATTGATGTAGTGAATGTGGATACTGGATTGAACTCCTAGAAGGGTTTATAGCAGATACACGGGTTGAAGCATTCTGATATGCATAAAACGCTGCAAATTCTTTCACTGGGGTTTTTATTCAATTTCATTCATTTGGCTAGCATTCATAATTTGAATTTCTACTAAGCTCTGGAGTGTGCGTGTTTCACAGGTGATAGAGCGACATAAAGCTCAATAAAAAATTCTTTTTCGAAAACACACAGTATTCTTTATGCACACCGAAGACGAATCAAATCATGTAGTAGGAGTAATATTGGCGATTTTAATTCGGAGGAGCATATTAGGGCGACCTGGAGTTGGATCAAGGGCACAGTCATGTCTGTTTCGGGTTTGGTTAAGTTAGTTACATCCTTACATGATAGTGTACCTATTTATAAGACGCAATATGAGACATCAAATTTTTTAAACATCTTCCTTTCCTTCGTCCTGAGGTGTGAGTAATGTGAAGATGTCATTCGTTTCCTTGGAGCTTATCTCTTTGAAGTTACACCTAATTATTAAATAATCGTTAAACAATAATTGTTAAATGTATTCTTTGACACATTAATTATCTAGTTTCAACTTCAAATATTATAGACCAATATTGATGTACTGGTCTATGATTACCATATACCAATGCTCTGTGTATAATGGTTATCTGACACAAAAATGATGAATTTTGTGTATTAATTGTCAGCGTGTTCATTTTATAGGGAATGAGCATTGTTCCGTTGCAGGTGTTCTGGTGGTTCGTGAGAAAACTGGGCACGTACGAAAATGTACGGATAATCCACTCTTTCGGTAGCCCATTACGTCTACTAATCCCGGCTTAACGAAACCAGTAATTAGAGAAAGTAATTCGTTTCAGTAATCCAGCGTTTTCGCTAAACCCTGTCGGATTATGGGGGGCGGTCATTCGAAAACCAACAATACCACCGTTCCTTCTTTTTTTTCCTTTACAACGTAGGAATAATGATGTTGCCACATTGTCTACTTCGGAGGTCTGGCCACTGTAAAATTACAAACATAACTAATAGGACACTATTGATCTGCACCGTTCGAACACTAGATGTGTTCTCTATAACCCAATTTTCTCGTAAACGTTAAATATGGTAAAGATGCTTTTGAATTCTATCACTCTTGCAAGTACCTGTCCGTTAACACTTGACAGTTATTTGGAGAAAAGCTCCGGACGGTGGACGGACGGATTTTTTTAAAATTCAGTTTTCGGATTCTACTCATGTTGGAACATAAAACAACTTATTTTAGGTGGAGGAAACAACAAAATAATAAGCCGGAATCAATTATTTCAATGTTATTGCTTCATGGGTCTTAACAATTGTGTAGTGAAAATGGAAAACGTCGTAAGTGCCAAAAACAAAAATGTACATTATTAAATAAAAACTGGTTTGTTCCTTTATTTTTTAAATTAAATTTTTGAAAAAAATTCAGTCTAAGTATAGATCATTTAACTATAACAACTTACAGCAAGTTATATATTTATATAATTAAACAGAAATACAGATGTGATAGAGAAAGCTCTAAGTGGCATAGTTTATTTATTTGGAGAAGGATGTAAGTACCTTGCACACTAAGTAATGTGAAAGGTCTTAAGTTAGATTATAGTTTAGTTTAGTGTTCCATTATAGTTTAGTGATATTTTATTGGATATTAGAGTTTTATAAAGGTGGAACTAAAAACTAAGTCAAAAGTCAAAAATTAGATTTTTCATATTGGAGGTTGTCCATTGAGATGACGTCAGCACTATCATTAGGGTAAGGTGCTGTGCCTTGCACATGCTTGTACTTGGAGCCACCCGTAACTTTCTGAGTTTGGAGTAAGGAGGAAAATATTATTTTCCCATAATCCACGAGCCCACACATCACCAAAAAGTAGGAATACTATTTCACAGCTGATGGCAAGACTATTATCCAACTGTTAGGTTATAACGTTTTCACAGTGTTGTGATGTAATTTTCTGAGGCAGCTGAGGAAGTGATTACCACCAAAGTAAGAACAAATTTAAGGTGATTAATCCTGATCTCTGTAGTGTAGTATCTTATTTAAAATTTAATCAAGTCACTCTCCATCAAAACATTGACATTTGGTCATCCAGGCTGTTTTTCATGTATGATATACTCGTTTGTACCTAGAGCCACTTTTGTGTTTGTACCATGAGCCATATTGTTTGGGAGGTGAGTTGATGGTGATAGGAGTTTTATGGTTTGAATCTGTATATTGCAGATGCCTCGGAGTAAACTGAATATCAAAAGGCATTAGTAGGAGGGGAGAAATTACTTTTGGACTTTCATTCAACGGAATGCATGTGATGTAGGGCCGAACTCGATCTCAACAAGTGATTTAAGAAAATTAAGGTTCCTTCCAATGAACTCAGCCTGACATTTTAAGTGGCACTTCCTCCTTTTTTTTTCGATCTCTGAGCATCCTGATTTCATTGAAATGTGGATTGATAGACCTAAGTCAATATTTCAAGACTGAGCTTTTCAAAATAGTTCAGTTCTAATTATTATATTACAATTTTTCCTAAGTTTTAGTGAGATCTCACCTGAAATGAATGACATTTACTAGTTCCTATTTGCATCTGTGACAATAAAAAAAAAGGTTTTTAGTAAGTCACGTTTAACTTTCCTGCTGAACCTGAAAAACTGCTCGAATTGCTACTGATCGTATATGTGGCTCAAGGTACATCCACAGTTGGCTCCAGGTACAACCATGTTTGTACCATGAGCCAGTTTGGAGGGTGTTGGGGAAATTGGGTAGTATGTACAGATGAATGCTGATTTAAATATTATGAAAATTAGTTTCTGAAGCCAACTTGTTTCTGGACTGATTTAGACCAAAACCGAATTGATCGGACCATAATTACCTCCAGGAAAAATCAAAATGCAAAAAGTGGCTCAAGGTACAGCACCTTACCCTACTCTTCTTTCGGACAGGATAGAGTTACCTGTAAACCAAATTTGGAGGTTTACTAGTATTTTTGGCTATTTGAATATTCTGTTACCAACACATAAAAAACAAAACATTTATTTACTGTGATTTTCGATAGAAATCTTTAAGATTGCTAGGGTATTTTCGTTGGTTTGCTCGACTATGTACATTAGCAAAGACCTATTTGTTTATTTTAAACGCCATTTTATATAGTTTAATATATAAAATATTTGTAAATAATACATGTAATATAACGTTATAGCGTATTATAGCGTCCCCTCCTACCCGCCATGATCACGGCAAACGCTACACATGGCACATACATCCGTTGTCATCGCAGGCCGGCCGTCGCTTACATTTTGCTGTATCTTTCGGCGGTTGTAGGAACTAGCAGGAATTTTTCTGGCACATACAGCCTTTTTTATCGTATTACGCTTGGTATTAAGATTACATTTCAACCAAAAAGTCATTTTTGAGTTTTGTGGCACTTACGACCTTTTCCATTTTCACTACACAATTACTCCTAACATGTTGGGAATATGAGGGAAAATATCGTGGGGTTCCGAGTAAAAGTGACCAAGTAACATTTGCAAAATTTTACAGGGGAGCGATCTGAAGTTTCACCTATTTTCTTCTTACGAACACTGGTTGTGTGATGTCTCATCCGACTATGTTTCGATTTTTCTTTATCCAGTAGGTAGTTAGCTAGTGCCCGCCTATGATATCGTGCTTCAAAATTCACTTCAGATTAAATAAGAGCTGTTTATTCGGAAAACTCTATTTGATCATTTTTACCTGCCTGGAGTTTCAGGCTTTACTCATTTGGTCAATTCAATTCTTCGAAAATCAGTCGCACAGTTACATGAAATTGAGGGATTGAATAGTTTTTTCGTTAATTTATCGTATTGCCAAGCAACTAATAACAATGATATACCTATTTCTGTTAGAAAAGGTTATCCATTACCTATCACTGTAATTGGTCATTTTCACCTGCCCACTATGCAATCTTACAAATCTTACACAGTAAAAGTGATCAAATGGCAATTGATAACATTTACATGCACCAGCGAGAGTACATTTATAATCCATCTCGTGTTTTGTGGTTGAGTTCAAATTCCATTTGGTCACATATAACTCTTTGGGTCAGGCAGGTAAAATTTATTTTCAAGTATTTCTTGCACATCAGTTTGAAGATAACGTTCTTAGCAACAACACACAGTAGACAACGTTCCTTAGTACCGGAATGACAAAAAAAGTTCATTTTGAAAAAAATGTTACTTGGTCACTTTTACCCGGAACCCCACGATATATGAGCTCTTATTCAATCTTCCTTGGCAAATGGTAACTTCTGCCTTCAATATAATGAACTTACAATATTTCATGGGGTCCAAGTTCTTGGCAACGTACGATCCCGAATGTTTGCCTCAACATTGGTTGTAACGTTTAACCCTTCGCTGCTAAAAGCTCCTTCAGAGTTACAAGCTCTTTTAGCACGATGTTTTTAAGACTCTGCCCACGAGAGGAAATTCTCCCCCATCTACTTTATTAGTCCGGGTCACAGCAGGTGAGCTCTTCATAACTCCTCAGGTTTCCAAAGCTACGGGAAAATGAACGTAATTCCTGCAAGTTGAAGCGTACCGTTTAGGGAAGAAGCGGGGCAAAACGAAGTGGATGAAGGTTGAGGCGGTCTTTTTCAGATCTTTTAACACTGGGATGTAAATTGATACCTAAACGCTTTGAAATACATCCCTTCGGAAAGTGGATTAATCTACGACCTCGTTCTACGAAATAAGAGGAACAACCAATACATACAATCTGAATTGTTTATAACACCGTTCACGTGAATTAATTTACCCAACTAACACGTATTCATTTTCCGTAATGCCGTTCAAACGTTTCATTGACCATACTCTAATTAATGTTTCCGTCACTGTTCTAGCGTAGAAATCCGACGTACAGACGTAGTTTCAGCAACAGATATTGAACAATTCAGCAGAAACAGTGATGCATGGCAAAAACGCCACTCAAAATCACATTATGAGTAATAATTTTATGTAGAGAATTTACCAAAAACCATGCCAACCGACGAAATATTCATTAAAAAACCGCGGAACTGGGATTCGACACCGATTCGGTCTTTGAGCTGGTCATTCGGATACTTGAAAAACAAAGTTTCCCAACCTATGAGAGTGAGGTACTTAGCTTAACTACCCCCTGAAAATTTCATGGTTTACCTCTCAAAGGGTGTAGAATCCAAATTTTCAATAAAAAATTTTTACGCCGTACGCACGATTTCTCCCAAACAGCTGGAGCAAAAGATCTGAAATTTTCAGGAAAAGTCCATCTTGGTCAGACGACGCCCCAATTCTTGAGCCAGCTCTCTCACTCAATTTAAAGTGCCCTTTAAGTGTTGTCAAAGTTTTGTAAAATCCCTAAAAACCTCAAAAAAAGTCAAGGCGGCCTAAATTTGTACTTTTTTGAAGAACATTCCATGAGGAATCGAATGAGCCCCTCCCCAGGTCCGTAGCTGAAACCCTTTCTCATGTATGGCCCGATTTATGGTGACAACATTTGCGATATTTTGGTTTATTATTTTTTTTTTTTAAATTGCAGTAACCTAGTGATGTAGTGAACGTGGATACTGGAGTGAACTCCTAAAAGGGTTTATAGCCGATACACGGGTTGAAGTATTCTGATAACCATTAAAAAAACGCTGCAAATTCTTTCACTGGGGTTATTATTTAATTAGCTTGCGTTCATGATTTGAATTTCTACTAAGTTTTGGGGTGTGCGTGTTTCATAGGTGGTATAGCGATTATTGAATTTCGGGGGGCACACAAATATGATCAACTGATCAATCCAAATACGTATTTTGGTTGAGAACAGATTTACGTGCTCTACGCATATCTCCTGAAATTCAATAACCGCTCTATCACCTGTGAAACAGGGACACTCCAAAGCTTAGTAGAAATTCAAATAATGAACCCCAGTGACAGAATTTGCATCGTTTTTTGAAATGGAAAATCGTTATTTTGAAATAGAAAACCTTTATCTTGGAATGGAAAACTAATATTTAAAATGAAAAATCTTTAATTTGTCTCGGAAAATCTTTAACTTGTTTCGGCGAACCTTTAACTTGTTTCGGAAAACCGTTAATTTGTTTCGGAAAACCTTTAATTTGACGCGGAAAAGCTATATCACCAACACAAGGAACCTATATGCCAATCCCAACTTGTTTTTTCAAGTTAGTTCACTATTTCATGTTGCACAGGAAAGACAGGACCGAGTCTGACACCCCCGACAGATGAGGCCCCAGCGGCGGCCCCCGCTCCCGGGCCCCCTCCTCCCCCAGTGGGGCCCCCTCCCCCGCCACCGCCACCCCCGACGCACCAGCCGCTGTCGACCATATCCATCCAGGATATTACGAGTGTGCAGCTGAAGAGGACGGCAACCAAGACCATGTCATGCCCTCATCCTTCCCTCAACGGTCAGTAGTCATCTAGTAGCCATCTCTTATCTTCAGCGATCCCTTAAAGTATCTTTGTGCAGTGATTGAACAAACTGAAACAAGTTTAAAACTGATTAAATAATCACAAAGTGGCATTTGTTTAATAAAAGCATGTTGGCAATAGTTTTAAGCTTCATTGCATTCATTCTATTTTTGTGTGTGGAAGCCAAACGAGGTAAGTCAGCATATTTTATTGAATGCACTTCACTTTTATTTATTAATCCTTATTAATGATCTATACATTCAAAGTACAGTATTAGTGGGTATGAGTTCTTTTGTAAATATTGACTGAACTTTAGTAGAACGGTTTGACTGCCAAACAACAGCCCCATCTTCGTTCGGAAAACTTCTTGACATTGTCCTGGATAATTAAGAGTAAATCGCTGCAGAAAACAGAAAACCAACTTTACTGAATTTGAACGTTTGAAAGGGATCACCCCTGCAACGTGTACTTCGTTATCAGAAAAACATAGTTGCAGGCTACAAATCGGATTAGTAAACTCATGTATGCCAATACCTCTTCTTATTGTAGATACTTAACCAACTACAAAATCTTCTGGTACTGATAATCAATGAGTCTATCTCAGAAATTATTCTTATGTGAAATGTCAACGACGAGTACGGGTGTTTTGCTCGTTCATCTTTCAAGTCGTCTTCTAACGGCCCACGTTATTTGAGCGAAACTTCTCCTCAATAAAAAGGAGTAAGGAAAAGATTTTTTCTGCTTTCTACACATTCGTCTTTAGACATCCAGGCCGCGAATCATCAATTAGGTTTGAGAAGGTCAGAATCATCAACTCCCCAGCCATTGTAGCTATTTATTGAATATCCATCAATTGTTTACGGATTCACTCCACGTAATAAAACCACCGTTTCCATAAAATTGGATCAAAGCTGACGGGTGAACATTGAACTACTTACCGAAAGAAACCAAGTCTCGGATATTTCAACCAGGAATCGTACTTACTAAATTTAAGAAAACTTCAATCTATATAGGTACGTGTTCAATTTAAATTGAAACTATCAAGGAGGCATCTTGTACATCACTGGAAGAACGCTGAACTGATTATTGTGGTTTATTGATCATAAAATGTATCCCACTGGAAGAAAAAATGACCTAGGGATCCAGTTGCCAGCCAGAGGTTGGAACAATGGATGAATACGAAAGTAGGAACAACGATGAATAAAATTAAATGGGGGAAGTTTTTGACGCAAACAGTCGTACAGAGGGGTAAAACGAGCCGTTGAGTTCCATATCCCTCTGGGAATAGATTTATTTTGAAAACTCTTTCTTCAGGGTGAAGGAAGAAAGCTATTATATGAGTTCGTGAGAGTAGTTTACGCTTATGCGTCAGGTGTGGCTGAAGGCGGTAGGCAAGTAACTGAGGCGGAAAGCTGCTTCCAAACAATTCAGACTTTCTCTTTAGATTGGTATTTTTTTGTACGTAATTTCAACTGCGTGCACAGAAAGCTTCTTTTCTGCCAATAAAATAACACTTACGCCTCAGACAAAATGGAAGAACCTCTGTAGAAATTAAATGACAGCGATTTATGAGTTGTCAAATGGCCGGAAGTTTTCAGAAGCGACGAAAGGTACCTTTACACAAGTTTCATGATTTTATGGTTTTCTTTCTACGCCAAATTTGAACGAAAAATAGAAAGTTGAAGAATGGAAATATTTCTTCAAACCAAGTATTCAAAGGCTCGGATGAAATGTTTGTTGTAATCAGAACTTGTAAAGCTGAGGACGGGCATATTCATGAGCTTGACTTGAATGACTTTTGGCCTTCGCTTTCTCAATCATAACTCAACATCAAGTTCTCATATAAACACAATTCCAACTTTTGTTTTTTAAATAGATATTCGATATATATCGCTTATGATTAGGAATACTTATTACGATTTAGCAGTATACCCTACTTTCCAACGAAGAAGGGTAGATGTGCGTAGGATCACAACATACTGAGGTGATCTTTCTCAGTAGGTATCAAGAGAATGCTGTATCAGATACTATACTGACTGTATCAGATCTATACTACTGTATAGATTCTACTCTTTATTGGAGGAAGAGGGTGTAAAACAATTTTGAAAGAATAACGAGCCAGCAAAACCTCTCTGTCGTGCGGGCTTAGCATACATAGGGAACAAGATTCATCGAAAAGAAACCTGCTTGCATAAACTAGATCACACTAAACATGTTGAAAATCATGAATACCATTATATCTCACCAAAAAAACGCTGAAAATTCTTTCACTGGGGTTTATTATTCAATTGGATTGCGTTCATGATTCGAATTTCTACTAAGCTTTGGAGTGTCCCTGCTTCACAGGTGATGGAGCGATTATTGAATTTCAGGAGATATGCATAGATCACGTATATCTGTTCTCAACCAAAATACCTATTTGGATTGATCAGTTGATCATATTAGTGTGCCTCCTGAAATCCAATAATCGCTCTATCACCTGTGAAACACGCACAGTCCAAAGCTTGGTAGAAATTCAAATCATGAACGCAAGCCAATTGAATAATGAACCCCAGTGAAAGAATTTGCAGCGTTTTTTTATGGTTATCAGAATGCTTCAACCCGTTTATCGGCTACAAAGCCTTTTAGGAGTTCACTCCAGTATCCACATTCAGTACATCACTAGGTTACTGCGATTAAAAAAAACCTCTTGTTTGTTTTTATCGCAGTAACCTAGTGATGTAGTGAATGTGGATGCAAATGTTGGCACCATAAAGCGGGCCATACATCGGGAATGGTTTGAGCTACGGACCTGGGGAAGGGCTCATTCGATACCTCATGGAAAGTTCATCAGAAAGAGTACAAATTTAGGCCGCCTTGACTTTTTTAAGATTTTTAGGGTTTTTACAAAACTTTGACAACCCTTAAAGGGCACTTTAAATTAAGTGAGAGTGCTGGCTAAAGTTAAGGGGGGGGGTTAAAAATTCATTTTTTTCAAGAGCGATTACAATAGTTTATTATTGAATAATAAACAAAGAATTATTATTATCATTTAAACATCAACAGCTACGAGTATATAATATAAAGACAAATTTATTTGATTAAAATTGATAATACTTTTGATTAATTAAAATAATTATCTCTTTTGTATCGGTAAAAAATTGAGGTTCTAAAAATGTTCAATTCAAAAAATTCCCTAGTTTGTCATTGTAAAGATAACTTAAACGAATCGAATGATATCACTCACTTCGACGCACATTCATCCGTTCCCTCGGCATGAGGGTAAATACTTTTTTTTTTTTTTTAATTTATTTATTGTTACAACTGATTTAATATACAAACCATCTAGCAACTTAATTTATAATGAAGTAATATCACTTTTTGTGGTTCAGTAGTTCATTATCTAAGACCACTACAAGTCACAAACACTAATCAGCGTCTGGTCACAACTAGGTCCAGCGGCTTGGTCCTCTTGAGTCGCCGTACCTCTTCTCTGTTGTCCAGGGTATACAGGATTTCGAGATTTTGGTGTCTGTGCAGCCGAATTTCGTGATCCGCTGCAATTCTTTTTATCGCGTCTCTCACCATTTCCACTTTGAGGTCGCGGTGGAGATCAGTTGTCCTGATATACCAGGGTGCTTTGACAATACTCCTTAAGATTTTATTTTGGAGTGTCTGGATAGTGTTGACATTACTGTTGCTCGTGCAGCCCCATAGTTGGCAGCCATAGGCCCAGACGGGTTTAATCATTTGCTGATACAACAGCAATTTGTTATGGGTGGATAGTTGAGATTTCCTACCCAGCAACCAGTTCAGCTTCCTGAGCTTAGCGTTGACCTCTTCTTTTTTCTTTTTGACGTGTTCTTTCCAGCGTAGCTTGGCATCCAGCGTCATGCCCAGATATTTAGCAGTATTGGAATATGGAATTTCTTGTGAATTTATGGTGATTGAGATGTTTTGAATTTGGTAAATACTTAGATAGACAAAATAACTTCAATACGTACCTATGTGAATGTAAACTGGTGTGAACACTGTAATGATGCATTTTGAGCTTCGATATCATATCCGCCAACATAGTTACAATGGAATTCTACTTCCAGGAGACAAGTTCATTATAACATTTGAAACCTTATTTAATGGACTTGGGAAGCGTAAATTGGCATGCCATCTCTTAAATTTTTCGTTCGTGGGCTTTTGGTAATAAAACAAATTTGATAAAACAAAATAATAGTCGTTTCTGTAATAATTTCCCTAGTTTTTAATGTAATACCTGGTTTCAAATAGAAGCAGTTTTGCTTCCGAGTCTACCAAGGTAGCGGAAGCATTGTTTTTTACTTTCGGAATGTGAAAATTTTTTTGTCTCCAAAATCAAAAATTCCACTCGCATTTTGCGTTTTAGACCTTTCTGAACAATTTTGGTTCCGTGTCTGTCTGTCAGCAAATCCTTGTTACGGGCAAAACTACACGAAGTTATAGTCCGATTTTGATGAAATTTTCAGGGATTGTTCGGTTTGATGTGTAGATGGTCCCCTATGAGTTTCATGACCCCCGGATCAATAGTAGCCTCTGCGCATGCGCAAACGTGAAATTCTTGCCACAAGCATAACTTTGGGAGTTCTTGACCGATTTCGATGAAATTTTCAGGGATTTTTACAGTTTGTTCAATAGTTGAACATGCCTACCTTTATTTTCTCAAGTTATGCTCCTGCATAACAATAAATTTACCCTACTTCAATATTTACTTCACCTAATTGAACGAAGTTCTTTAGTCAATAATAATTTTCAATGATCTATACAGTCATGTTATGGATACGAGGATGGTATGTGCCACACCCACTTGGCAGACGTTTTTTGAAGGTTATTCATAGTTGAAACGTGGTGAAGATTTAATGTGAAATCTGGTTAAATTAATTAAGATTCTTCCGTATCCCCTCTTTCAGAATATTTGTGCAATAAGTCTGAAAATGTCCCCCAGAGCCATTTTAGTAACAAATAAGACTGTCTGGACTTAAATTCTATTCCATGAAAAAATCGGACTGCTATCAACAAATGGTGAAAACAAAGTTATAACTCCTGCCTAAAAAATCCAGCTTCTTAATAATGTAATCATCAGCCCTACTGAAGAGAATAGTCTTCAGTAGAACTCGGTAAAACTCGAGTTTAGGCGTATTTGACCAAAAAGCGTTTGTTTGGCAAATAAAAATCACCTAATCATTTCAGCCAATATTACATCAGACACGCTTAGGTTGTTAGTTCAATTTTACAAATCACAGGTTTTGACTTGTTATCACAGTTAGGTACTAACGCAGCCCTCTGTCAGTATTCACAAGAAAATATTTCTGAAAATGATGCAAATTCCCCATCGACAAAGAACGGTAGGTACGAAAAAAAGCGCTGATTGCATTTTTGGCGTGTTCATATTTGAAGTTCAAGATTGAAGATATTTAAATTATAAAAGGGCTTGTAACTACCCATGTCTATAGTCAATAACGACAAACAAAAACAATTCCCGTATATCCCTTTGTTAAGGTTCTCGAGCTAGAATTAAAAACCTTTCCCTCCACAAAGCGGAAAATAATTTATTGAACAATTCAAAAACACCACTCGAAGCAACAACAATGATAAACATGATGAGAAATTATAGGATTCCCGTTATGAAATTTATTTTAAAACACATCGCTAGGCTGCATGGTTGGTTTTGTACAAAACGCTGCAAATTCTTTCACTGGGGTTTATTATTCAATTGGCTTGCGTTCATGATTTGAATTTCTACTAAGCTTTGGAGTGTGCGGGTTTCACAGGTGATAGAGGGATTATTGAATTTCAGGAGGCACACAAATATGATCAACTGATCAATCCGAATAGGTATTTTGGTCGAGAACAGATTTACGTGCTCTATGCATATCTCCTAAAATTCAATAATGAATCACAACCCTTAAAGGGCACTTTAAATTAAGTGAGAGAGCTGGCTCAAGAATTGGGGCGTCGCCAGACCAACATGGATTTTTCCTGGAAATTTTAGCTTTTTTGCTTCAGCCGTTTGGGAGAAATCGTGCATACGGCGCACGGCGGACGGACGGAAAAATTTTTATTGCAGATTCGGATTCTACACCCTTTGAAACGTAAAATTATTGAATAATAAACCAAAATTCAAGAATGTCCGAAGTTATCAACACTGTCAGAAGTTGGATATATTTACGGTACCTTCCGCCGAATTCGAGAATCACACAGAGCTCTCCAGAACTGGGCCAGCCCAATAAACATAGCATTTCTTGCCACAAGTCTTTTTGGTTTCTCCGCCCATTGGCATGACGCCACGATAATGTAATGGGCAGAAGAAAAGAGCCATTGGTTTGTGAATACGGCATTTGGTCGAATTCGTAAATTCAATAGGAACCCCTCTCCGACTATTTTCAACAGAACCTCCAAGTCCCCAAATCATTAATTCCATTGGCCTCTTTGATTAGACCCTTTAGCAACCGATTTCATTGCTTCCGCGCCGATGAATTCTCCTCGACGCGTTTCCAGCCAACTAAAAGTTATTCCTCCTTTCGCTTTCTTCTTTGAAATATGCGTGGTCTCCGATTTACCCTTTCCCTCTTTTACCTATCGATTTTCTCTCCAATATCGTCAACTTTAATTAAATGGAAAGGGGAACAGAAATTCAAAGTAAAATTAATTGAACAAGAAATTTTTACCATCCATTCAGACTGGAGGATTTGAGTTTTCGAAATTTACCTTCTACGATACGTAGTGATCAAGATCCATAAATCCCGATCTCCATTCCAATCAATAATTAGGGGTATTAAAATATTTACATTTCTTAGAATCAATATCTCATTAAGTTTCAATAAAAGGGTAGGTAGTTATTTAGTGAGATCCTCACAGTTTTGATCCTTATAAAAAACTATCTCAAGCTCCTAGTAAACAATCTACCGAAAATCATGATTATCTATCCGCAGGGAAGCATCAATGAACATTTTTGGACTCGTCTCTGGTCACTATAATGTGAATATTATTATTTCTAGTATTTAAATCAAATTCTATCATAAAGCTTATTTATTAGCTTTTTCTTAATCGTTTTACTCAATATTTGTTGAATGACTGGAGATGATACATTTTCTTAAAAACAAAAAATTAAAAATGTAATTTTCAGCAAAAATTGGATATTATTTTTCATTGTTTAGTGTGCCTTTTTTTATTAATCTCACGGTGAAAAAATTATTACAAGTATTGTAAACAGTTTTCTGCAAATTGTTGGAATTTTTTAATTCACTTTTTATAATTTTTAATTTTTCCAGTATACCTTGTTCAAAAAGTGCTCTCCAACAAAGCTCATATTTTTATTTCGTGAATACCAATCTATCTACAGGCGGAAGAATAATTTTTTACTAATCTCGATCCCAGGGATAGTTTTCGTCTTGATTGATACAAAATAACTATGCACATGAAAAAGCGTTAAAATCCAGGGATAGTTTCAGGATGCCCCAAAACGGGAATAAATGTTTTTGGAATTAATAAAGCTATAAAATTAATTTAAAAAATCATTAAAAAAAATTAAGTGAAAAAATATTTTACTGAAAATTTTGTCTTGAAAATTTTGAAGCCATCAGAATAGCTTCATAAAAAAAAATAATAATAAAATTATAAAAAAAATCGAAACCTGTAACGAACATGTATTTTTGAGATTTTCGTTAGATATAAACTATGATTGTTCACGATATTATTATCGTGCATGGAACCGAACGCTCTGAAAGCTAACTCAATCGAACTCAAACGAAATCCTTATCAAATAAGTGTTTTTAGATCGAAACTTCCAGAATATATAATATTCTGGATTATTAAGGAGTCTAGCTAATTGAATTTCACGTCAATCGCTTCGCAATAACGGCAAAACAGAGAAACAGACGGATGGCAGTTTACTTAATTTGGGGGCTTGCTCGGCTAATTAACGTATTTTGTAACTCTACATTACTTGTAGGAGGGGAAGGGGGGTGTCTCTGAATACAGCATTGCATATCGATTCTATCCAACTTACGAAATGTTGAAGAATTCGTGAATCAAACATTAGTACGACCCTCAACGCTGACAATACACCACAGAATTTAACAATTTAGAATGACCAAGTTTTGGAATAAATTACGAAAATTAGGGCTAATAGTAGTAAAGTTAATTAAAATTTGGTTAATGGGTGATTCAGGTTTTTATTCTGACTAAAAAATTTTGTTCTCCTAAATTTATGATTTTTTTATTATACAATCTAGATGTTACTCTAATGGTATAGTGATGTACAAGCACGCATGATTTTCTTTTGGTTCCTCAAAATTCATGTTTTAAAATTTTATAGGTTACGAGAATGGTAGGTATCCATGACAATGAGCTTTGTCAACCAAATAACGATAGAATTGCGTAAACGATGTATAGGTAAGGTTGAATGAGACATATATCTGATTTCAGTTTTTCCTGACTTTGTGGTAGAACAAGTATCACATTTTAATATTAGTATTTATTTACTATCAAATACCAAACTTGAAAAAAAAATTGTTTCAAATAGCCATGACAGCTTTTGTGTAGCCACAATAATGAAGTTTAAAATCGCCACGACAATGAGAAATCAACATTAACCTTCTGCAATTAGGAGTCTAATTAACACTTATAGAAATTGAAACTTACATTAAATAGAGTTTTTACATCCAATCAATCAGATTGATTAAGAATGATTTTCAAACCCGTAACAATGAGAAGTATGAAACGTACACACCTGTTTTACAAACGTCTAACTTCATTTTTGAGCCCCAACTGTATAGAAATGGAAGAAGCATGGTGTTTCCTCAAAGGGCAGGGTTAAAACGCTGAAAAAACTTTGAATTGCCAAAAAATGCCCTCATTTGAGAGAGCTACGATGATTTCCTTCAAACCCATGAGACAGAAGGTTTAGGACAAACTTTGAGCACTTGATTCGTACAGACTATCTAAAAGTTAGTCCCAATTGTAAGTGCGCTAACATCCAGTAACTAATTCTAAAAAAATACTATTTAAAATATTTCCGGTAAAACTCAATTTGAGCGGATAAAATTTCGGTTAAGTTCAAATTCTGACCCACGGACAGACCATGACAATGAGATTAGAGGTACATTTCGATCAATTACCTGCATGTACAATGAAGAGTAGCCGAACTTTATGACAGCCATGAGCAGGCCTAGTTACCACATAAAATCTACAGAAATAATTGGTTGAACAGAAAATTATTTATCAATGAAGGACAGAGATTGTCCAGTAAAATAGGAATCACCCTAATATGCACAGCCGTAAGGATAAGCGGAAACCTACAGCTTCTTACAACTGAACAATTATCACTTTCATTTGATATTGTTATGGCACGTTATCGGTTATTGGTTTAATTTTTGTTTAGGGGGAACATGAATAAAATATGAGAAGGCAGTGTTCATTCTAGTTACCGCATAGTACTGCAGACCCGAGGGTTGAACGAAGCGGAAATCATTGCGCGGAAGGTTTTGAACTGGTGATTTACCAACGCCGAAAGCGTGGGTGCTCTCATCCGTACGCGAGTATTTTACAACTGATAGGTAACTTTCACTGGCGGACAGAGAGTTCTGATTGTAATAGCAGCTCTGGTCAAATCCGAGCCGTTTTCGTTAGGAGATGGTGTCGGAAATCTGTCGAATCGTGACCACTCAAAAGTTTGATGATGTTGGGAAACTAAAACAAGTAAAACCAAAACAAGTAAGATCACCGTTAAAGAAGAAAGTAGTAATTTGAAATGAATAGTGCCCAAGTTAAATTGAAGTTGAAAAACATTGTTCCCACATGGAAAATTTAAACAGAAATCGAAAAACTGGAACAAACAAGGTTGAAAAATGAAACAAATTAAACTTCATCTTATTCTCCTCGTTTATATCCCATTTTTGACGTCTAAATTCTTCGTTATTCTCTCGGTGAATCCAACTGCTTGAGCATCAAAAAACTCAGCAAATTCTTTCACTGGGGTTTATTATTCAATTGGCTTGCGTTCGTGATTTGAATTTCTACTAAGCTTTGGAGTGTGCGTGTTTCACAGGTGATAGAGCGATTATTGAATTTCAGGAGATATGCATAGGGCACGTAAATCTGTTCTCGATCAAAATACCTATTTGGATTGATCAGTTGATCATATTTGCGTGCCTCCTGAAATTCAATAATCGCTATATCACCTGTGAAACACGCACACTCCAAAGCTTAGTAGAAATTCAAATCATGAACTCAAGCCAATTGAATAATAAACCCCAGTGAAAGAATTTGCAGCGTTTTTTCGTTAAGTTTTTTTGTAAACGAGGAAAAATTAAATTAGATACGAATTTGATGTTGAAAAACGACGAGATTGAGGTAATGATATCGGTAATCGCGTTTATTTTGCAACTGAAATAGTGAAGAGCGGCGATGTCAAGTATTGTGTGACATTAGGTATATTTGTTTGCCTGCAAATAGGTTTACAATTCACAATCACGTTACTTTGGCCTCTTTCCCCACTTTAATCTATCATTATGAACTGTCGTAGTAACCCGATGATTAACGGATTTTGATTGTTGTACGCTGGCATTTACGTAGTTGCAACGATTATCTGTGTTAGTGGATGTCGTTTTACTGATTCGTAGAATGCAACGGTTTTTCGTCCAATGCTCTCATTCATAGTAAATCTGTGGAATAGAAACCCGGAGTTCCGCTCGTCAAAAGATAGCTTCGCTCACCTGGACGCACTGGATGTTTCGAACTGAAACGTCTCAACGAATTGTTATTCTGTGACTGATGATGGCTTAACCCTCGAATAAAAACGGAGTAAGATAGAACGTTTTCTATATTTCCACGAAAGTAAAGAGTTACACTGTTAAATCGATTTCGACGGTTAGGTCATCATTAGTAACAAACATGAACTGAAAGTACATCACAGAAAGCATATCTTATATAGGATCGAGTGAAAGGAGATTGAATCCTATTGGCTCAAGGAAGTGAAAGGGGCGGGGAGTACCAACCAATGCCACTCAAGGCTTACAAAGTGAAAGGGGCACAAACAGTAACATTACGGAGAGGCGGAGCCAAACTTATTGCAAGTAAGAACCCAATAATGGTGAAATATTTTGAGGAATGACATCATTTAAACATTTTCCTTACCTATCACTTCTAACAATTTCGAATTTTTCTAGCACATTCAACATACCTCCCTTTGGGCAAAAGTGAGGAAATTCTACATATTGTCTATTTGTCAGATCAAAACTGAAACTATGATTGGATTCATTCAGATGACTTGCAAAGGCAGAATCACCCTTGTTGTTCCTGAAATCCTTTTCATGCTCTTTTATTCGTTCCCTAAATTTCCAACCAGTTTGACCACAGTACTCAAGCCCACAAGAACATTTTAGTTTATAAACCCCACTTTTGTAACTCTTTACTTCCGTGGAAATATAGAAAACGTTCTATCTTACTCCGTTTTTATTTGAAATGGGTTTCCCCAACTTCGTCGCGAGTGACTTATTCCGTTAACCCTCGAAATCGATTTAACTCGTATACATCTTCAATTTTGTTGAAATAGATCACATTTTATCTATATGCTCGTTGTTTTTTCTTCTGCATCTTCATAGGCTGAACGATACCACAAAAATGTTTTAGAAAACCGGTTTAAAAACGGTGTGAGGAGTCCAAAAGGAGAAATTTCGGTGAGGGTTAATTATTTGTTAACTAATTATAATCAGTTTTGGGATTTGAATTATATCAGAGTTTGATGTTTAGTGAAGAGATTTGGATTTTGTCGTTTTGTGAAACTATTCTCACATACAGTGATGGTATTTTGATTAAATAGAGAGTTCAACTACAAAAATCGTTCTGAAATGGACACTGAAATATTGTGAAATTCTGAATTTTGATTTGTTGAATCAAAAACTGACTAACAGATTCCAGACAGAATGTTTTGTCACAATACCGAAACGGATGACTGATAGGTGTTAAGAAGGTGCCGTTTAAATTAGTTAGATTTTTTATGTATTGCCAACTTCATAGTTGGAATTATTTAAATTGAGTGACTGAAACAACTGTAACCGTGGTCTCAGAAGTAGACGCATCCTCACATTTCTCAGTGATCTGTACATCCAACAGACAACCGACATGTTATTTCTCCGCTCTGCTTCCTCCACTTTCTCTGGCTACTCTCATCAGAACTCAAGCACATCTTCGTTCTGATTACAGAATTAATTCCGTTGATTAGATTATGCTCTTTGTGGAGGAGGAGAAAACCTGCAGAGCTTAGTTCGATTCAGTTTCTTGACCAGAATAAGGCGGTGGTATTGACCAAATATTTGATACCTGTTAGAGTTGAATGCGGTTCGAGTCGGGAAGACGAGTATTATGACATGAAGCTGCTTCAGCAATTTAAACGTTAAGCCACAGTTTAAAAATTGAATCTCAATTATGTTACCAACGTTTTCAACTTCAGTCATTGTATAAATAATTAATTTCCAGTATCTCTCAAGAGAATAAGAGGTTCAATTAGGTTTACGAAGGATTTTGGGTGGTTACTTACAGTGAAAACCGTAGAGCTGTGGGCTACATTCTTATATCTAATCAAATCAATAACTCAGTAGATAAAAAACATTTGTGCATGTTACGAGTACATGTATGCTAAAAAAGTAGCATTCCAGCTCATGTATTTCATGACGTTTTCATCCATGTATTTATTTTAGGCTTGCTAAACAAGCTATTTCCGAAGTGTTGGAGCTTATTTGTAATAGTCTTCCTGGTCAGAACCTGGACCAGTTCAGTAGTTACTGCTTTCGAAATATTGAATTTAACTCCATATACCTAAAAATTATTATTATGTAGGCCATCAAAACCGAACATATCTTCATTATTTTATGGAGTGGACGTTAATAGCGTGGTTTTGGTATTTTCAGCAAGGACACGCAAGTAGTCACAATGTAATAAACAGTGGTAGGAGTTTGTTGCATAAATTCTGATAATTATTATTATTCCTTTGGAAGCGTTATGAATAAGAACATGAGAGCATAATTGTGAGTATATTAGGTTTATGGAGGGGACTTTCTTCCGGTTTCTTGGAACTGCTAACATGAGGACAAACCTGAAGCTTTTTAGATTCAGAGGTGCCGTCTGGGTATTGCAAGCAAATCTCCTTAACCGTTAAAAGGAGCAACTAGTCCATTCCATCACCTCCTTGTTTAGAAGAGCCTCGTAACGAACCACTCACCCTCTAATACTAACTATTCTGATGCCCCATGCCCTCAAATGTACCTGGAGACGAAATGTTCTTTAGCATTACCTCTTAAAAATTGAATATTCACCTCTTCCTTGCCTTATACAAGCCCCAGTTCTTGAAACTGTTCTACCTGGTTGCGAACCTGAAGATTTCCAGCTTCAGGGGTACCTACCCTCTGGGCACAGAGTGACAGAGCCACTCTCTCCGCTGTGTGTATAGCCTCTGGATATTGCAGGCAAATCGCTTCAGCCCTTGGAAGGGGCTACTTCCATTCCATCACATCGATTTTATACCACTATTACGTAATGTTTCCCTTTATTGGTGTCAGTTTTACTACGCCTTAAAGCCAGCACAAAAAAACTGATTCGGCAACTTAAATTATAATAAACTCAAATCTGACGGCAAATGTCTGTCAAGGAGTCGATGACACAGACGTATGCTTCAACACTTGCCGTTTTCAACATAACGTTAATTAAATTAGAAGGTTTTTCAAAACAAATCATACCAAACTGAACATGATCTATTCTCGCGAGGTATACAGTAGGGAAACGAAAATGATGTACAGGGTGTCCCAGAAGTTATGCACAATCCGACTCCTACATGTTTTACAACTCATTTCCGACCAAAAATGTCTCATAGCAATTTTTCGCCAGAGGCCTCGTTTCTGAGCTATTTGCCTCAAATCGTTTTTTCGATCTTAAATCATTAAAACTGTCATAACTCCCTCAATTTTGGGGATAGCTCAAATTTGATGACACCGCTGGAAAGAACGTTAAATTTTCTATCTATTTGATGCCAGAAAACTTTGTTTAAATTGCATTGAAGATGTGCGATTGCTGCGCGAAATGGCAGTTTTGTCAAAATCTTGAAATCGCCTGTTTTTCATCTCCCTAGGAAGCCCATTAATGCTTGACGCAGAACTGTGTAGGCCTGGTAAAACGTGCGCCAAAATGTCAGCTTTCCAACAGTGTAGTCGTTTTGGTTTTTAAAAGTATTTTTAGTTAAGGAAATGGTGTTTAACTGCAGAAAAACGGGTGTTTTCTGTTAAAATTTCTTGTTGTTAAAATTTTTCCAAAAGTCTCGAAGATGAGTGCAACTTATTGCAGTCGGAAATGAGTTGTAGAACACGTAGGAGTCGGATTGTGCAAGTCCTGGGACACTCTGTATCACTAAAAAAGACGTAATGTTTGAAAATTGAGAAGGCAACGGAGGAGGCATTGTCTTGGTCAGGGGCAAGGATATGCAACGACCCGCACGACCCCCAGGTCATGAAGGAGGGGTTGCTTTGTGCGCCGTGCATTATCAACCCCAATCTGATTTGGCCGTAGCATTGGGTGGTGCAATGTCGATAATTTGTTGTTTCTGACCAAGTTCAGTTTTAGTAAAATGTTTATTGACTCGAACATGTTATCCAGCTGTTGGACAATGGTAGGATATTGGGGTTTACAATACAAATAGTTAGAGTTTAAACAAGATTGTTAAGATTTAAATTAATTGAAAAATTTTAATTAAAAAATAAATTTGAAAAAATGAAAAATGAAAATGAATTTAATGAAGGAAAACGTTCGTTTGTTCCAAGCTGTCCAGCCAAAGTCAGGATAATCGAAGATCCGAGAGACAACCATTGTTTGTGTTCATTTACGATTGATTTCGATGATTTGCTTTCAGTTGAGTAGCTATATCACAAGTGAGTATGTTGAAGTGATTTTTGAGTACGGTTTTGCCAATGGAAATGCTTCTGAAGCAGCAAGGGAGTCACACTCCTCCTGTGTACAACGCACACCCTAGCGAACGCGTCGGATAGCATGAGGAAAAAATATTGGTAGGTAATATTGTTTATGTCACTGAACCTTCTTCATCTAGTAAACTATCTGTTTTTTATCTACTGTTGTTTTATGACACTAAGGTTTTGGTTATTACTACTAGCTATGTTCAATAGCTATAGCGCACCATGATGAATGGGAACATGCAATAGGGAAGGAAATTCAGCGAGGAAAGAGACGAAATGGAAGAGTTGGTAATGATGCGGAAGCCTGGTTTGTGGTCCATAGTGTCAGCAAAAAGATGAATGCAACTGATCGAAATCAATCGTAAATGAACACAAACAATAGCCGTCTCTCGGCTCCTCGATTATCCTGACTTTAGCCGGACAGCTTGGAAATGCCGTAGACGCTGTTCACAAACGAACGGGGGTTCATGAATCCGACAAAACTAACTTAAATCGTCACTTGAGCGATCTGGAGTTGTCACCATTCGATTCAGCGAGAAAAGTTACGTATATCCCGCCTCCAACCTTTTTTCGTCGAGACTTTTGGAAAAACCTTCAATTTAAACAGAAAACACACTTTTTTCTGCAGTTAAACACCATTTCCTTAACTAATATTTTTATAAATCGCTGCAAAAAAATAAAATTGCTAAGTGGCATTTTTGATCGGAAATTGTAGAACACGTAGGAGCCGGATTGAGCTAACTGGGACACCCTGTATAATACTGCTCTTCATTGTCACCTCGATGTCCACACATACTATATTATGGGTTTATTATACTAATCTCACTGCACGCCCCCCCCCCTCCCCACCATGATGGCTTGATGTTTTTGGACTTTTAAGAATGCGTGTTATACAAATTACAACGCAAAAAAGAAGGTGTGCGTGAAAATCCTGTCGCGGCCAACTCATTTGAAAATTATTCACAACAGCATTCTGGTTATTAAACGGGCTTATTTATAAAGTTTTTTTTTAAAGGAAAAAACCGGTACAGAAATATTCGCTCTTTATTTTAGTCCAAGGTGGGATGCCGGAATTAGTGAGAGGGGTAGGCCGAGGCGCCGTGAGGTGTTCGTAGCACGGAGGTTCGGTCCAGGCGGTCTTTATTAGTCTTCTACATCGGGTGGACGACGTTCCTGGACCCATCTTCGGTAATGTTGTTTGTAACGGCTTGTATAAATGGGAGATATAATGGGTTTGAAGACCCAGAATCCTCTAACAAGGTTTTAACGTTTAGACGTGGCCAACCCAAACTTTCTTAAGAGTAGTTATATTGTAGTTGATGAGACTAATTCTCATTTCATCTACTTTGTAAACTCATTTCTCTGCTGCGTCGAGTTAACTCCAGCCCACACCACCATGCACCCCTTCGCATCCCTACAATTGAAATTCAGGTCTAAGCCATAAACATTCACAATCCAACTGTTGTTTTTCTTGTTTTAAGTAGTTTTTTTTTCCATCTCCTATACTTCCAATGATATAAAAATTCCATTTCCATCATACATCACTTATACCATGCGCGCTATCAACTAGAAAGAAATTGAGTACAGCCTCCATCCAGAACTCGGATTCCAACAATAATTATGTACTAAACGTTAAAAATGATCTACAGATAGATATCCAACATTAACATCTGCAAAGTGTTCGAGTACTATGTAAAAAAAAAAAAAAAAAACATAAGCAATCATAAATTAGAGCTTACCATAATAAGAGTTTACCTGTGTTTCAAAGATTTTTGAACCAATATGGTTTCTCATATGCTTATAGTGTGTCTCAAAGTTCTCCTCATGTCTCTTCCAATTACCAGTGATATTCTAAGGGAGGGAGGGTTCTTGTTCAAAGTCAGTTTCCAATGGTTTTATCTAACTCAGAACAGCCGTTGCCTCTGTGCTCGCACGAACGTGAAATTCGTTCAAACATGGATAACTTCCGATTATGATGAGATTTCTCTGATAATGTAGGATAAGCCCTAATCGACCAGAACAAATTTGATTGAATTCTTGTAAATGCCTCTAGTTTATGTCCAGATCACACAATAAGTCCTTTTCATATTATATCCGTACACACTTCATTTCTAGGTTCACTACATCCAGCCTCACCAAATTAATAAAGTATGGATGTATTTTGAGTACAGCAGCCCATGAATAAAATATTCATTCATGGTTATGGGATGTGGTGTAACCACTTTCATATGATACATCAGAGTGGAGCGTATATTGTTTTATTTATTGGAAACGTTTCGTTCCTCTATGGGAACTTCTTCAGTCCTGTTATTAGGTAATTATTGTGTAAGTATATCCAACCATCAACTTTTTTTGTTTTCATGAGTCATCTTATAAATAATTTTACTACCCTAATATTCTTTCTGTTTTATCATCGAAAAAAGTGATATTTATAGTATATATTTTTTATAAATAGTATATATTTTTGGCATAATAACATCCAACAAATTTCCATTTGTTTTCCCATGAGATATCTAACAAAAACTCCTAAAAAAGTCTTCCCCTCTGGATTTTCAATGGCGATCTTATATTACCTGTTTGGCAGACTAAGGATAAGATTACACCAATAACCCATGTGTGTTGAACTGGATGATGATGATGTTGATGGTTGGATATACTTACACAATAATTACCTAATAACAGGACTGAAGAAGTTCCCATAGAGGAACGAAACGTTTCCAATAAATAAACAATATACGCTCCACTCTGATATATCATAAAATATTCAACATGAATAAACGGATTCTAGAAAGCTTTCATCAACACTGATTTTCATTTTTGAAATCATTTGTTACTTTATTTATTTATTTATCTTTTGACCAAAAGGCCCTTATGAACAATATATAGTTTCTTGTCAATAGTTACAAAAACTTTATAAATCTTTTCAACATGTGTTTCGTATCGTGATACACTCTCTCGCGGAAAAATTTGAGTAGCGCGCACATAACTTTAAAGATAGTTTCGTCATTCGCATTTATTTTATGTCTACTTCATTTGAATTACTTGATTTGATTTTGATTTTAACTTACCAACCTGTTAGGGTAACAAATTGCTCTGTTAATCACTTCCACACATTCGTGAAGGAACGGCCTATATTTTTTCCGTACCACAAACTAGACCAGAAAAACTTGCAGTTGTGAGAAGAGCGAAACAAAAAAATTAAATCCACCTGGCTCTTCCCCAAATTGAAAGTCTGGTAGGGGATTGAAAAAGCCCCGAAACTGTATATTACTCCTCTCATTTCGGGGCCGTGTCGCATTGTGGCTTTGAAACACCTTCGTGGCACATCTTCCTTTTGCCAATCTTACTGCAAAGCGACGGACCGCGAGATCGGATGGCTCACTCTCGTTTGAGAAAGTTAGGCCGCGAAGATTTTAGTTGGCTATCTTCGTCACCACGTAAGTAGTGGAATTTTCATGAGTTTGTTGGTGTCTTTTCTTTAGGACATAATTTTGAGAAAAACATTTTTTGCTTAATTTGATATTGGATTGACTCGTTAAAAATGTTGCTGAAACAAAACAGTGACGAAAACATGCAGTAACGAGACAGAAATGTTCCGCCTGGACCAAAAGACTTTTTTCAGTTCTCGCACGTTAAATCCTATGACAGTTTTCTCCTAATTTCAAGAAGATTTGATTTAAAGTACAATTAAAATGTTGTTGAATAAAAAATTGCAAACACGACTAATGAACATAATAATAAAAACGGAGTAAAATAGAACGTTGTAAGGTAACGGTACCGGTAGTGGCCACAGTTAAGAATTTTTTCTTTAGTTTTGACAATTGTGGGCCAACAGTAGTACTGACTTTTTTCAGCACTCATTTAGAATATAGCCCGACTCTTCCCTAACATATCCATTGCCTAAAACTATCAAAAGAACAATTTTTTCTATTTTTTATTAATTTTTTCTCACACCTTTATTTTGATCTAGTAGTGGCCACATCAAATTACGAAATTTCCAGTAGTGGCCACGTGATGTCTCAGTAGTGGCACTTTTTTGCCCTCCTTACGTGTTTAATATCATTAAATTCAATACCAGATGAACAAAATTGATTCTATCCAGTAGAAGCTCTAGGATACAGCCCAACAAACGAGGAAACTAGGGACGGTCATATTGAGAAGTTTACCACAATTTCCAATGATGCTCTGCGCACTCCTAGTTCAACCTCTGACTACAAGATGACATGAGCTGTACCTCCTGCAAGTTTGAAGCCACTAGGAGACCGGGAATCCTTATTTCTCAAATATAAACTTTAAAATGGCCACTACTGGAGCAGTGGCCACTACCGGTGCCGTTACCTTATATATAGCTTTTCCAAGTCGAATTGAGAATTTTCCAAGTCGAATTGAGAATTTTCCAAACCAAATTGAGAATTTTCCAAACCAATTTGAGAATTTTCCAAATCAATTTGAGATTTTCCCAAATCAATTTGAGAATTTTCCGAATCAATTTGAGAATTTTCCAATCTAAGAAACATTCACTAATAAAAAGGAAGAGGAAGTTTTCCGAACCGAATTGACAATTTTTAAGGCAATCCAAGACTTTTGTTGAAAACAAAATTAGTGAAGAAAATGAAAGATAGCACTTTATGAACAAATTAACATTGAAATAAAAAAGACAAAATGAACGAAGAATACTTCATAAAAATTACGCTCTTGTTAAGAACAGAAAAAATCGAGGCCACTCTGCGTTTGCCAACGACATTTTTTTTTTTTTTTTTTTTTTTTTCAATGTTAATTTGTTAATAAAGTGCTATTCTTTCATTTTGCTTCACTAATTTCGTTTGCAATAAAAGTCTTTGATTGCCTTAAAAAATTGTCAATTCGGTTTGGAAAACTTCCTCTTCCTTTTTAGCAGTGAATGTTTCTTAGATTGGAAAACTCTCAAATTGATTTGGAAAATTCTCAAATTGATTTGGAAAATTCTCAAATTGGGTTGGAAAATTCTCAAATTGGTTTGGAAGAATTCTCAATTTGGTTTGGAAAATTCTCAATTCGGCTTGGAAAAGCTATATTTTCACGAAAATAGAGAGTACACAGTTGAATCGATTTTGACGGTTAGGTTATCAGTAACAAACATGAACTTCATCATCATTTTCATTGAAATGGGTTTTCACAACTTTGTCGCGAGTGACTTCGTCCGCAAACGTAATAATACATTTACTTTTAATTCAATTTTGTGAGGGCAAAATGTACTCCCAGAAGGTGGTCTTCTTTCAAGTTCTTAAAAGTTAACGATTTAGGGTAAAACGTTATCCAGTAGAAAGGTAACAATCAACGGGAACAAGGCAGTATAGAGTAGGGTTTTTACGTATCATTTTAGCATTGGAATACACTATCAACACAGAATGATACTATCAGTCTTGAAAGTTTGTTTTTCGATTTCTGGCAAATCAGCTTTTTTTGACTTCATCGATTTACCCTTCTTATAGGTACACACTTACAAAAACATATCAACATATTTTTGACTCAATTTTTTACATGTATCTGTTTTCTCGTAGGTACCTCCACGGAACCTCCGTTCCAAAGCGCTAAGGAGAACTTGATAGCTGAACTGAAAATGTCCAGGGACATTTCCGGGATCAAGAAGCTGAAGGTAGAAAGGGTGGAAATGGAGAAAAAACAAGGGAAAGAAATAGCTTCCACAATCTCCAAACAGTACACCGTCGACTCGTTCGTTGAGAAGGTTGGTCAATTATTTGGATTTTCGCTTATTTGAAAGAATAATGAAGAAATAACGTTCCCAAGATATGGTAGAAATACCATTGATTGAAACCGACATTTAAGTCAAGTTTCACTCTTTTGTTTTCCATGGAAGTGAAAAAATCATTTGTACGTACAATATAAAATAAGCAATGCGTTCGTTTAGAAAACAAGTATGAATTTTGTCCAATAGAGAGCCAATTTCATTTTATTGTTTCACTATATAACTTAGTTTTTCCTTGTTTTTAAATTGTTATCAAAAAGCTTTGATTGACATTAATCCCTTATCATGAGTATTTGTATTTACTTCGTCTGATAACACTGTTTATTCGGTTTAGCTTGAGTTGTCGTCAATTACATTAAACCCTCAACGATGTACAGTACTGCTTATATACTAGCGATCCTTATCCATATCATTTTACGCTCGATTTTTGTAACAAGACCGGAAAATGTGAATGTCCGTTTCAGAAGATGTATTATTCGTTTGAACAGTATTTTATCGAAAATCAAGAGTTTTGAAAATCAACGTTACCTACCTCACTTCTAGCTACTTTACGCTGATCATTTCGGAATCAAATTATCTACATCTGTCTAATTGTATAATTAATGAATAATTAAAAACACTTTAATATAACTCAAGTGTGATAAAATTTTCGGTTTTGACTTCTCGTGTTATAAATTAGACAGCCCATTTGACAATTTTGAGTGCAAGACGTCTCAAGATCTTGTAATCTCGAGAGTAATTTGGATTCATGTGCGTGTTCCCGTTGAATTACATTGGGTGCTTTAATTTGGACAACATTCACTCGAGCAGTCACTGCCAACTGTAGTAGAAACACGGTTACTAACTACATCCGAAAACACCTTTAGGTTTCATTTGTATCTTTACTGATTATTTACAAATTTATTTAGAATACATTTACAAGCACAATGTCCAGTGCAATGCAGTACGATACCCATTTTGTGACGAGAATGTGGCAGACACAGATGTGACACAAGTATGTAGGGTCAATTAGAGAAGATATTCAGCCTGTTTTTTCATAGTTATGCCTTGCTTATTTTATTGATGACATCTTTCTTTATTTCTGACCCTCATTCCAAAACCCCGATCCAAAATGATCTTACACAACTGTAGTTTACGTGCTACACGTTCCTTTTTATGTGGAATTATGAAGAGCGGGTCACAGATTGAACAGTAAACATCCCACAGGTATCGGCAAATCTTGGTTCCAACCATCATAATTTCCAGTAATTTCCTCGATAATATTATTTTATAATCGGATAAAATGTCTCGAAATGTGACATATAAGGGTGGTAAAAAATGCAAATTTTTCCAGTGGAATCTCTTTCAGATGCATAGTTTAAGAAAACCATGTTCAATGTTGAAAATCATTTGGTTCTCCAACATAAACACCATACACAAATTACTGTATATGCTATTATCGAACCTGGGGGTTTCGGACGTCCAGGTGGCCTAATCGTTTACTTTTCCTAACCCTTATCTTTAGATAACCAATATCCTATTTGCGGGTTTTTAATTGTCTTGATTAATGAGAGCCATTTAAGTCTTGTTTAAGACGTCATGAGCCCCAAACGCCAATTCTAATCTCCGAATTTCGTTAACGTCCAGATGGATAAAATGGTAGGTACTTTTCCATGATGACATCAATAGTATTCATTTGCCTCCACCTAGTATTGAAAACAATTTATAAAAATCTCTTATACTTAACCCTCATTATGACGGTTGCAACCAAGAATCCGAGATACATGGCACACACAGCAGTGTACACTCTCCTTTTACTTTCAATATCAATCTATCCTAAAAAAAAGTTATTCATTATAAAAAGTATTGCAAATTTACCTTATGAGCTATAATAAATGTTTTTCATGCTGTGAAGGTATGTTGTTCAATGTCATTCTCAATTCATTTCCCATGACCCTAAAATCCACCCGGAAATTTTCTGTTCCAAGATGCCTGACAAAGATGCAGCTGGCAACCCCATTCCGGCTTGGAAGCGACAAATGTTGGCGAAGAAAGCGGCGGAGAAGGCGAGGAAAGAAGCGGAAGAGGAACTAGCACGCGAAGCTGAACAAAAGAGACTGCAATCCATACCGGTGTGGAAGCGGCACCTCTTACAAAAGAAGTAAGCGATTTGGGTTTAATGGCCCGAAAATATCAACAAACAGAATGAATCCCATACATTTACTTAAGACAACGAATTCATATGTTAAAAAACTGATGCACGTGATAACTATTGAACTAAAGCCCACTTTAATCCGGCCAGTAGACACCAATAAACAACTCAAATAATTACATATAGGTATATCCCCCAATTTCTGTATCCCTGCCCAACTAATGAAACATATCTTGGAAAGATTTAAGTATGGTTGGAATGGAAGACGATAATCCAAAATAGACGTATACCATGTGAATATAAAATGTTCAATGTGGGGGCGATTCCAAGACAAACTGAACCACTTGTCACAAAGTAAATTTGAAAAATGTTTGAGCAATGTGAAAACATAAAGGAACATCCAATCACATAATAAATAATCGTAATGTTAACAAGTGCAACATTTAACAATACAGTAATATTTAATACAGTAATTTTTTTACTGTAATTTTTACGTGATATCTAATCGAGCGTTTCATGAAATGCGAATTTTCACTCCTTTACTATTGAGGTATTGAAGTAATAATTGCCCGTTCATGTCAGTATTAAAATCGAGATTCGGCCCAAAACGTCAATAAATGTAAAAGTTTAATGATCTTGTTTTACTCGCAGACATGATGTTTCGCTTATCACCAATCATCTCTAAAATGTATGTTCTGGAAAGCTTTTGAGTACGAAATAAAACGGTAATTGTCAATACTAGTACAAAATTTGATGAAATTAAACAATTATTGGGAAGACTTTTCCCTTTTTTAAAAAATCTGACGGAATTGAAATTTCAAGCCTGACTTTAATTTGCAGCTCATGTACACAAAGCAAAAAAAAGTTTTGCGACACCCTGGTTCAGTCTGGAAAAATTGGCAGGAAAAATTTAGATTTTGGGTTTTTTGTGAAAAGCATGTCGTAGTACAACATAGTAATAACAGAATACATACATAGTAATTTTGATACATTTCTCAATTTTTAAGTTCGAGTACCAAAAATGTAAAACTTTACACATTTTGAGCATTTTCCGTTCATTGCCTCATCAGGCGTAAGCGGTCATCTTCCTTCCGTCTGAACTGTAACATGTCATTGAATTGGATTTGTATTACACAATGGTCCATGGTTTAGAAAACTTACGTCGTCAATACTTTGGAAATCTTCGTCTAATTGTGCTATTATTGACTCATGTTCTTACAATGTCGTTTATTTTTTAAGAGTTGACGGTGAAAACTGACCACACGAAATCCATTGCACGAAGATATTTCTTTCCGGTAGGAAGTACCCCATTACAGAATGTTACGTGTTTCTAACATCCCAATGTGTTTGCCTTAACCTACCCTTCAGTGTCGTTTCAAGAACATGGTAATTGTTTCCTTGGGGTTTGGCGTGTGTATGTTTCAACATATTCCCTCCAGTGTCTGGAATACGTGAACAGTCACAGGTTTGTTGAGATTAGATTACGGTTTGCTGTGCGATTTGTCAGATTAGCTTAACCCCACACAGATTGAATAAAGGTACTCCAAATTTTACCATAATCGTTCAAAAATTAACGAAATCGGTAAAAAGTTAACCATTGTGTTTGGTAATTTGGTTTTTGTGATTCCTTTCTTTAATTTTATTTGTGATCTGAACAATAAAATATGATCAAAAATATCAACTGTTTTCGACTTGTTTTAAGATTTTGTTGCATGCTACTGTGAATACTGCCTGTCTAATAAATTGTTCATTTGGATAATTTTGGTCAAATCGTTGCTCTTTTATAAGATCCAGTGATTTCAGTAACTGTTGAGTGAGTATAATCGGTAAGGTCTTAAAGGTGATCAATTACTTACGTTGATTCAAATTTGAATAGAAATGGGTGTTATCCCAATATTTTATAACTTTATAACTTGATAATTCGGTTCACGTCTTTACTTGTTAGATAATTCATTATTTGTGGGGCAATTGACTGGTTCCATTGTTTTTGTGTTACAATAAAGTCGAATAGGTGTGAACAATTAAAGGCGTTTTCAAGAATCCAATTTACTTTTACTGCTTTGGTTGCTGTGATTTCCCTTGCTTATCTGGTGAAAACGAAAATTCAAATCACATTTTCAATTCTAGCACAGTAGGAGTAAACTTTCATCCGCCCCTGTCATCCCGATTCAAAGCCAATTTTAAAAATGCCTTTGAAATTCATATAGTCTACGAATACATTATTACGATAGTCTACGTTCTTAAATACCAACGTCACTCACCTTAAATTTTTGGTTTATTATTCAATAATAAAGAAATCTAGAAAGAAGCTTAGAAAGAAATGTCTAACCCCCCCCATGAGAATTTGATGGTTTACGTTTCAAGGGTGTAGAATCCAAATCTGCAGTAAAAAATTATCCGTTCGTTCGCCGTACGCACGAAAAATCTGAAATTTTCAGAAAAAATCAATATTGGTCCGACAATGCCCCAATTCTTTAGCCAGCTCTCTCACTTATTTTAAAGTGCCCTGTAAGGGTTGTCAAAGTTTTGTCAAATCCCTAAAAACCTCAAAAAAGTCAAGGCGGCCTAAATTTTGCCTTTTTTGAAGAACATTCCAGGAGGAATCGAATGAGCCCTTCCCCAGGTCCGTAGCTTAAACCATTCCCGATGTATGTTATGTATGTGCCAACATTTGCGTTATTTTGGTATATTATTCGTTTTGTTTTGATTGCAGTAACCTAGTGATGTGGTGAACGAGGGTACTGGAGTGAACTCCCAAAAGGGTTTATAGCCGATACGCGGGTTGAAGTATTCTGATAACCATAAAAAAAACGCTGCAAATTCTTTCACAGGGGTTTATTATTCAATTGGCTTGCGTTCATGATTTGAATTTCTACTAAGCTTTGGAGTGTGCATGTTTCACAGGTGATAGAGCGATTATTGAATTTCAGGAGGCACACAAGTATGATCAACAGATCAATCAAAATAGGTGTTTTGGTTGAGAACAGACGTGGTCTATGCATATCTCCTGAAATTCAATAATCGCTCTATCATTTGTAAAACACGCACACTCCGAAGTTTAGTAAGAAATTCAAATCATGAACGCAAACCAATTGAACAATGAACCCCAGTGAAAGAATTTGCAGTGTTTCATGATCGAAATAAAGCCCTTTTGTTTGTGTTTTTTTAGCGATAAATTGAATAGGCTTTATCTAATCGTTTTCGGAACATCAAAATCAAATCGAACCTTATTTTACTGAACTTAATAATTCCAAATATTTCTTCGGACCATAGTTTTTTTAGAGACCAAATTTTCATAGAAAATGAAGCTACCAAAGAATTTTTTGGACTAGCAGAATGTTTTTGAGAAAAAATGGTTTCTGTTGTTATAAAACCGATAGTGGGACAATCGCAGTTCACCGAAAGTGCTCAAACTTCCAAACCGTTGGACAAGAGCTGCTAGAAATTATTGTAGTGAATATAATTTAATAATTCAAGAAAATTGGCTCATTCGACTGCATGTTGAGGCTTTATAGCACTAAAAGGTAAATAAAGATATAAAGAAATAAACGTTAGAGAACTCTGCATCATGAAACGTAGCTCAACAACTGGTTTAATTCCTATTAACGAATTAATTCTCTTTTTCTAAATTATACTACGTGTAGTTTGCTTCATGATAATGTTTTTCTTACATCAGTAATTACATTTCTTATTAATCACCATTGTCCGAATAATCACAAACACGCCTTGACATTTTTCCGTCTTGATTTCATTTTAAGGAACCCGGCTTCACCTTCGACGCCGGAAGACAACCCAGGTCAGAAATCAACCCCGGAACCAGACAACAAGGAAAACAGTTCTCCAGAGAAAAAAGACTCCAAAAGTGAAACCAAAAGAGAGGACGAAGGCCCGATTATCCCTTGGCGGGCTCAACTGAGAAAGACCAACAGCACCCTGAACCTTCTCGAGTGACACAAACCCGAATGAGTGCCAATACTCACAAACATTTTGAAAAGTGGTTCAATCGTTTTAATTTTTTAAAGTTATCTATCTCGTTGTTTTGAGTTATAACCATGAAAAAAAAGACTTGAAGCTTGTTTTTTAAAACTGGTGTTCCGATGTCAATCACCAAAGAAAAGGAAATTTGAATTACTTTCTAAGTCAAATTGGATATGCAAGTATTAGTTTAAAAATTTCACGTAACTGTATTTATGAGATATTCTGCTACCGATTGTTAATGATGATTCTATCTCAATTGCAATGATTTACTATACTAATCTATGTTTGATACCTACTTATAGTCACGGTTCTGGAGATTATTAACGTACAAGTATAATATGAAATGTATGGATATTGTGATTCTTTAAATAAGGTGGAATACGTTGGGGGTTTCTAAGATGCACTGCAGACCACCGTTATAAGTGGAAATTAACAGCAGCATTCGTAGATCAACTGTCGTGAACCTGGTGTTTCGTCGTCATTGGAACAGAGAGACATTCCATCTATCTTCACCATGAATAAAATTAAAGAAAGCCATATTTTGACATAACGGAGCATTTTTCTATAACAATGAGTGAGAACATACCCTCAGATGTAGTCCAACGTTCTTATTTCGTGGATAATGGAATTGAAAAAAAAAAAAAAAAGTCTCATGGCGTCACGTCGTACTCGGATTTCACGCTATCCCTCAAATTAACGTTCCGGTGCGTCTTGTGTTACATCACAACAAAGCCTACTGCACCTTGGTTGGTCAGAACTCAAGAATCTTCGACTGATTTTGTAAATGGAGTAATTATTACACTTAACACATGAAATCTAATTACAGACAAGGCATTTTGATTTTTTCTTTAAACAAAAAAGGGCAAATAAATTCACCAGTATTCAACAGGGTGACTGATTATCTTTCTCTTACTAGTGGCTCGGTAAGTGAAAGTGTATCTTGGTCGACTTTCTATATTACACCATATTCCTTAGCCATTATGTTGTAAATAACCCAGATTCGATTGAAAAATATATATACAAAAACTTTATATAGAAAAACAAATTTTTTTCGTGCACTAGAAAAATCAAACACCCGACCCCCGAGTGCACTAATTTATTAAAAGCACTTGATATCCCTATGTATATATTAGGAAGTTGTTACGTTTATATGAACAGTGGTACTTTTTTTTTTACAATAACCTTAGAAACACAAAGCTAAATCTTCAATCATCAAAAGTTGTCAATGTTATGCATAGTGTAAGGCTACTTATGCTTTTGAAGAGAGAAATGAATATTTTTAAAAGTACCTACAGTATCTTTACAATTTTGCAAATAAAATGACATTGTGATGTAATGAAATGCAATAAATTTATGAAATGTATCAATATAAGTTGTTTCTAATCAATCAAGTTCGTTTCTTGGCAGTCCCGCACCGACCGCGTCTGCATTACTCGACCGAAGGTAAAATCCGAGTGAGTTTTCCAACGACCCAAAGCTAACCCCCTGATTCAACAGGAGCCCACAAGAACAGCTTTCTACAAGGGAGTAATCCGGGGATTTCCGAAGGTAGTGGGGAGAAGCTTGTGGGACGATAGATTCTCAAGTCCCATTAGCAAGGTTGTTGCTAAAATGGTCGGACAACACATCACTGGAAATTCCGTCAGATACTGAACGTTTAGAAGGAGAATCTTACAAAACGTACATATGCAAGTACGGTAATTAGATGTTGCATCTTTTGAAATCCTCCGCCCATATTCCACAGTAAGATAGATCACAAAGTTATGTTGGTTATGATAATAGTTTCGCTTCAACACTTCACAAAAAAGCTAGGTAAGCGTCCTCATTGATGTGAGATCTTAGCTCGCCGGATAACGTCCATCTGAAGCTAAAGATGGGGACGTTCGTTTTGAAAGTAACAAGGTTCTTCGACAATATTTCTTAGAGCGTTGATCTGAAATCTTTGGATGATCTCCGGGTTTGATGGAGACGTGTACACCCAAAGCCGAGCTCCATCAATCCAGACTGGCTTAAGGACTTGGTTGTAAAGCGTGACCTTGTTCTGGATTGACAGCTTCGACCGTCTGCCCATTAGTCAACACATTCTTCTCAGTTCTTCCTTCTTTTCGCTGACATGAACTTTCTGTCTGAACTTGGCGTCTAGCGTTAGACTAAGGTAATTTTTGTAGAAAGAACGAACATTGTCTAAATTTTGTTCTTTTCACTCCTAACCTACACGTTTTATATTACTTTTAATCACGCTTAAATTAACTACGGCAAAAAAATCGTGTCAACCCGCAGACGTACTATCTTAAGGTCGAACATTCATAATGTAATTTGAAGCGATGATTTGGAGATACCATAGAAGCGATGTGACGAAGGGTAATGGATCTGCCATAATTCTTCACCCCTGCTGTTGTTGAATTTAGAGATTTTTTTTATAGAACCACATCAATCTGCTACAAACCGGGTTAAATGAATTCTTTCTTTCATTCATCCAATACGAACAGCGGTCATCTTCATTGTAAATAATGCTGCTATAAATGTTTATAATTGTCACAATCAAGCCAAACTCAATTTTAACCGAATCAAACTCAATATGTTTTTTAGTCAAACTCAACATTTTACATGTTAACTCACATGTAAGAATGAACAGAATGAAAATTCCCATGCTTTTTATTTCTTCAATTAGATATAATTTATTAAAAAAAAAAATTTCAGTTTCTAACTTTCATTATGAAAGTAGGTGTAAAAGCATCGGCAGTTCCTATTTTTTAATCCTTTTAAACAAATTCTGTTCTATTTAAATTTACACTATCCTCAATCGATATCAGTAATTCTTCTTTTGTTCGATTGTTTATTATTCCTGGAAATAAGTTTTCTCTGTGAAAAACCACACTCAGTACGTTCGGGAATTTTTTTTCCATTTCACAATGAAGAAGCAAATCGTGTTTCATAACGGTAGATAGTGTGGTAGGGAGAGCTTTACAGACGTATTTACAGTTTAACATACAGTTGTGCATCTAGTAAAATCATGATCCATGAGCTAATAAAATCATGTACAAACCGGGCATAGGGACGCTTCTATCAATCACCAATGTGTTTATTCCATGACCTTTGTAATCAACTTTGAAATGTTTTGTCCTTGACCTAGTGTCAAAAATTGCTTAAAGACCCAAGTTGGACTCAAAACCCTACTCAGTTCTCACTAAAAATGGTAAAAGCGTAAAGTTTACATATTTAAAAAACGCTGCAAATTCTTTCACTGGGGTTTATTATTCAATTTCATTCATTTGGCTTGCATTCATGATTTGAATTTCTACTAAGCTTTGGAGTGTGCGTGTTTCACAGGTAATGATAGAGCGATTATTGAATTTCAGGAGATATGCATGGAGCACTTAAATCGGTTCTCATCCAAAATACCTATTTGGACTGATCAGTTGATCATATTTGTGTGCAGTCAGTTCACTTGTGAAAGACGCACACTCCAAAGCTTAATAGAAATTCAAATCATGAATCATTGAATAATAAACCCCAGTGAATGAATTCGCAGCGTTTTTTTTTTTTAAGAGCGATTACAATGGAAAGATATTCTATTTGAAAACTTTAAATTTCGTAAGACGGAGCATACATATCAGAGTGCTTCAACCCGTGTATCGGCTATAAACCCTTTTAAGAGTTCACTCCACTACTCACATTCACAACAACAAACAGAAAAACTTTGTTATGTTTGTTTTGATCACAATAACCTAGTGATGTAGTGAATGCGGATGCAAATGTTGGCACCATAAATCGGGCCATACATCGGGAATGGTTTGAGCTTCGGACCTGGGGAGGGGGTCATTCGATTCCTCAAGGAAAGTTCTTGAAAAAAAGTCCGAATTTAGGCCGCCTTGACTTTTTTTGAGGTTTTCAGGGATTTCACAAAAATTTGACAACCCTTAAAGGGCACTTCAAACTAAGTGAGAGAGCTGGCTAAAGAATTGGGGCGTTGTCGGACCAACATGGATTTTTCCTGAAAATTTCAGATTTTTTGCTCCAGCCGTTTGGGAGAAATCGTAAGGCGTACGGCGGACGGACGGAAAAATTTTATTGCAGATTTTGATTCTACACCCTTTGAAACGTAAACCATGAAATTTTCAGGGGGGGGTTAAATTTTTTTTTTTTCAAGAGCGACTACAATTTATTGAATAATAAACCAAAATATTAGGTAGTTATCTCAAATTTGTCTAAATGAATATGTAATTTCGTTTTGATCGGCTTTGATATGATTCATGAATCGAATGAGCCCACTTGGAAGTCTTGGATACATTTTCGAACTCTCCAAGGCCGTGAGTGTTGGAAGAAAAAGGAGCTGTCAACATGGTTGTGAATCGCCGAGTATGTAGGAGTAGACTCTGCTACTTCGGTTCGATCTGGTAGTTTTTTCTTGATTTATTCAGCTATTCATTCAGGTGTGATGCCTAACTATTTATAGATCAGCGATCTACACGACCACAAAATAGAGAAATAATAAACGGTGTAGTGATTTGCAACATTTTAACCCTTGCAACACCTTATTTTGGACAATACACACTATTACTACCTACTTGATTGGAAATGTCATTCAGTAAGTCTTTTGAAATATCTAAGGATCTCATAAAAATTGATAGCACTGCGCTAATTGAAACAGCAGCCATGTTGCCAATGTTTACACTCAATAATAATATTGTACGTAACACTTTAGCAGCTGTGCAAATTTCCCTTTGTCGTTCATTGAACCAACGTCATAGCTGTATTTATATCAAAAAGAGTTATATTCCTGTTTTTCAATACGGACGGTAAACACCAGCCCGTGCTTTCGTTAATGCTTCACTCGTGCCTCCCTTAATGTTTACTTAAGCTGCATTACATTGTCGACAATTTATGGTCGCCCCCTCTTCACCTAAATCACTATCATTGTTTAATTTCGGTGTTGCTGGGGGGAGCATCTGCTTTCCCCCTCCTCCTCCGTCGTTTTCTCGCCTACAGATGAAAAGAACAGGGAGAGCAGAGCTATTAGCATGACAAAAGCTAATCTTCCACCTGCCCAGGAGCGATGTTGATTTAATGTACTCAGGCATCACCCTGCTTTTGCCCGGCAAAGGTCTTTATCACGGGAACTTGAAAACTAAATCCATTCTGGAGCCTCGCGTTTCCGACTAAGCAGGAAGCTCCGAGGCAGAAAGCTTCCACGATTTCCATCCATCACCATCGAGACGGGTCACTTTTCACAACGAAATTGTGGAAATAATTCAACAGTTTAACAAAGTTAATCAGGCCTGTGATAGTGAAGTTCTACAATTTACAAACACAATAAAAAATTCCGAATCTCTTAATTTGGAGCGTTATATCTGTTTATTCACGTCAGAAACGTTTCGTCCCGCAGCGGGGACTTCCTCAGTCTATACCTAACCATGTATAACTACTGGCTTACTTTAGGCATTGACATAGTGGTGCCACCACACATCTCTTCAATTTGTTTGTTACTTTTAGTTTTGTAGTTGACGTTAAACTGTTCACTCCTCCCTGTCCATATACTCAAGCTGGTCATATTCTCTATTGCTTAGTTGTTGGGTCTCAACTGCGTTAATTAATTAAACAAATTTGTTTTGTTATAAATAACAAAAAGGGAGAGAGGAACTGCAAGCATAAATTAAAATTATTGAATGAGTGTCTGACACACAGGAGTGTCTGACAGGGAGGAGTGAACAGTTTAACGTCAACTACAAAACTAAAAGTAACAAACAAATTGAAGAGATGTGTGGTGGCACCACTATGTCAATGCCTAAAGTATGCCAGTAGTTATGACATAGTTAGGTATAGACTGAGGAAGTCCCCGCTGCGGGACGAAACGTTTCTGACGTGAATAAACAGATATAACGCTCCAAATTAAGAGATTCGGAATGAATGTGGTCACTCCACTACCCACACCCACTATTAATAAAAAATTCAACATCAGTTCAATATAAATTAGGTTGCAATTCGTGTAGTTAGAAAGCCTAAGGAACTTTGCGTGACCCTGTTTTCCCAATCTACTTATACCGCGTCTCTATCGAAGGTCGGGAATGATTTGTTTCGTGAAGGAAATTTTGAAAAACTCTAAAGTGTGACACATGAATTTTCATTGTTTTTCAACGCTGATTCACGTGATGCCATCCGTTTCTTGATTCGACTCAATTTTCGGGGAATAATGACTGAAATTTGTTTATTTCGCGTGAAAAATCATCATATATGCCGACTTTTGACTCTCAGATTAAAATGATTTTTCCCTTGATCACTGAAAAAGGTTTGAATATCCTTTTTTCACATTTTTCAACCGGATCTAGAAAATTAATCGCCGTAACAATCTGAAAACAGGCGTCTAAAATAAATTGACGTTTTCCCTCGATGTCCCATCCCTAATTTACATTATAGACATTTATGAAAAGAGAGCCTTTTTCTCTCCAGAGAAGTATTTTGCTAAATTCCGAATAGTACGGACGATTTTAAAAAACTAGTAAATGTAAAAAAAAAACAGCTTTCTTACAAGTACGCAACCACGAGGGGCATTTTATGTCTTAGCGCCCCCTCCCGCACACATACCACGTGCTTCGTACCACTTGGACACAAAAACCAAAAATGTTTGATGTAAAACGCTTATCAAATTCAACGTCGGCGAGAGAACGAGGTGTCTCGATAAATATATCACGTACCTCGCCAATTTCAATTTCATTTGTGGATAATGTAGTATTCATAAGCAGCTTTTTGCGTAAACGATATTCGCGCATTAGTTCCAACGAGTGCCGTTTTGCAGGACCAACGATAACTACGTTAGATTTCGCTCGTTGATGGTTGCGATGTAATGGTTCCATCGTTTGGTCACTGAGGTTCCAAAGCAACGAATGGTTAACTGTTAAGACATAATCATCACCACTCACAGGACTGTCACAGTTACTAAACAACATGGTTCCATCGGATGGTCACTGAGGTTCCGAATGTCCAGGGGTTAACGTAACAATATTAAGTAAATCAACAGCTTTCAAATGAGTGGTGAACGAGTTTTGTACGATCAAAAATGTCGAAGATAATGATCCGTAGCAACGAATCGGTTGTGAGCGAAAACCATCAGAAATATTTTCGTGACGCTGTCCGCGTTACATTTTCGAGTTTATGTAGCAAAGTAAAGACATAAAATGTCAAAATGAATGTCCTCTAAAATCAAAATTTTTTCCATCTCTTTTGAGGTGATGCCCAATTTCCGTTCCGAAACTATTTGTGGTTTATGTTATAGTACCCAAAACTATGCTAAGTTTGAGTCAAAATTTTCAGCAATTATATGGATTATTTTTGGCAGTCTCCTATGAATTTCAGTGCATTCGGACCAATAGAAGCGTGCACGCAATGGTATTTCCTGTCCCGTTAATTTCTCAAGAAATATCCGTCCGATTTCGTTCAAACTCCAAGGCTGGTGGGGTTCATGTTAGAGGATCATTCCCTCCACGTAGGTCGATTACCCAATAAATTCTGCATTTGGCCATAATGGAAATTGTTTAACAGCGACATGCCGTTCCCAGAAATGATGAGGATTAGGTTAGGAAACGGAACGATTCATCGGCATTCTGCATTCAAGTAACATCAAGTTTTATATTTGAGAAATAAGGATTTCGCAAAGGAGGTACAGCTGGAAATTGTGGTAGAGCATCTTCTTAGGGTTTTGAGGTCGCTTCAGTTAAACGAATGAACTTACACGTTCATGTTTATGATGAGCACCTGGATAAATACATCTAAATCAAAAGTATTTGAAATCAGTTGAATTAGTACAGAGAAATACCAGAGAAAAACTGAAAACACTTGAAAAAATACCTCGTGCTGTCGTGAGAAGACTGTGGATATGAAGAAATCCGTCTATCAAAATAATTTAACGTCTTGTAAATCACGTTTCCCTCAATTGAATAGTAAGGCTCTTCATGTGAAAAATCAGTCGGCAATTGATGGAACTCTTCACGGTGCTCGGTAGCGCAAATCATAAGTTGCCATTCCGGTTTTTGTAAAATAACGGTTTACTTATTAATTGAAATGTCCATTAAAGTGAAATTTTATATGGAGGTTGAATTCTGAAACACGAACATGTAATACCACGTTTTCAGACCGCGATCAGATAATGCAACAAGGATATTGGAGTTAGTTAATTAAAAATAAAAGTGCGTCATTCAACGTGAAGGGTATTGGTACCTAACTCAAAGTCTGAATGATAAGATATAATTTTCTGGCCATCCAGCAAGAGTAAAAAACCGTGTAAATAGAATGTGGACGCTAGATAGCGAACTCCAAGGTCAAGTGCTCACAGCCTAAGCTAGAAACAGCCTTTTGTTAGTGAACGAGTATTCGTTTTATGAGTCTTGCCCGAATGATACAAACCCAATAAATATTTTCTCAAGTCTTGAGAGAATTCAGTTGACAGGATAAGAACAGTTACCTACAGACTCACATCATACTCCTACATAGTTTTCTTCTAAGGTGGAGTGATCATTATTGTGATTATCCAGCAATTATTAAGATTTGGGTTAGAACTTGAACCTTAATCTACATTAAACATGACATTTCAATATTTAAGATCCAACTTTCATCCTGTTGAACTCGGATAAGAAAGAGCAAATTAATGAGCCATCTATGATATGGTTATTTGTTAAGTTGGAGGGGCTAGTTTTGCACACAACAGCATAATTACGGACACAAGAAAACTTATCAAGTCAATATACAAGAATTTATTTATAAATAAGGGCACGGGTTTCCACAAATAGAACGAATCGATTCTCGTACAATGAAAGAAATATTCAACCCGGAAAGTTCATTTTTATGTCTTGACGCTTATGTGCTTCGGAATGTGTTAAGAAGCTAGAACAATTGAAACCCAAAAGGTAAGCTTCCCTCTCTTCACCAATCATATATCTCTATTCTACAATTTCTGATTGTAATAACTAACCCAAGTACAACTTCCTAGTGTGCAAAGGTGGGAATTTCGTTCTTCAGCTGATCAAGATGGATTTCACCAGTGTCTGACATCAAATTTCCATTTCCTAGAGTAAAATCGACAAAATTTGACCTATTCATGTTAAATGTCTACTTCTACCGCTAAAAGTAGGGTCCGAAAGCACCCCAGGCTTTAGCAAAAACCTATCCCGCTTTATAATCGCTCAAGGAAGTTAAACTTTGATGGGGAGCTCTCCTGAGACATCACAAAATGATTGAAATGATGGGCCCCTTTCTGATATGTTGAGAGAGCTAAGTTACCTTTCGTTTTTCTTGGGAAGGAGACATTTAATGTAGAGCCTCAACAATATGGTAAGAGACTTATAAAATGAGACGATGAATCTTAACAGCTGAATGAATTCAATCTACTTATTTCATAAACGGAAAAGTTGTGTATAGTTTCTTTGTATAGCAACCAGGAAACTAATTCTGGTTATCGGTATGCAACATAAACCGATTATAACATATTGAGAGCCAGCAGATAGCTCAAGCCAGCTCCTTGTTTTCGAATCGTATCCGTTAGGTTCCATTAAGCAGCGATAATGTACCGCAAGATTGCGCTGAAGTGATGAAAATTTAAATAATTATGTATGTAATGTAATTATGATTATGATATTGTCCTGGCGATTTTCTTCAAAAATTTGCTGGAGCAACTTGTATCCCAATCGACTGTTTAGAGGCACACCCAACGTTCATAGCTGGTAAGAATGTGATGGTGAGACATTGATAACTTTCAGGGACGATTGACCAGTCAGTTACACCTCCTCGAAACGTAAAAGGACAATTTAGATTAGTGAGCCAACATAGCATCACTGATATGGACTCGGAAAAAAAAGTGCGATAAAATTATACTCAAAAGTTTGTCAGACGTCGGAGTAGAGTATATTACGAGATATGGCATGAAGTACCAATACCGTATGTAAAATGCAGTACATATAAAGTCTTATGCAATATAGCAGATGTGCTGTTGTTTAGCACTGATAGGTAAATATCTACCAGTTCATTGTTTTCAGTACTTATACAGCACATTTTTTTTGTGGTTTTATTTATTGCAAGTGATTGCAGGATACATCATCTAGCAATATTTTATCTCATAAATGGACACGATGTACAGGGTGAGATTTCAACAAACCAACCTTCAGAGTAACACACTGTTAACTGGAACACACTTCACTATAACTTGCACAGCACAATCAGGTCCAGTGGCTTGTTACGCTTGATGCGCCGTAGTTCTTCTTCGTTGTCCAGAACGTTGAGCATCTCCGGGTTCTTGTGCTGATGGAGGCGTTTTTCGTGCTTCTGGGCGTATTCCATGATGATTTCGTTGACTGTTTCCAGTCTTAGGTCATGATGAATGTCATCATTTCGCATATACCAAGGGGCACCAACTATTCTAAATGCTATCAGGATTTTCTTTACGTTAGTCTTTTTGGCACAGCCCCACAGTTGAATCCCGTATGTCCAAATAGGGCGTAAAATCTATTTGTAAATGAGCAGTTTATTGTGAAATGAAAGACGGGAATCCGCTCTCAGCAGCCTATATTTTTTCCTGTATTTAATCTTCAGTTCCGCCTTTTTCTTCTCGATGTGACGATTCCACACCAATTTTGAATCGAGAGTCATACCTAGATATTTCACAGTGTCAGAATATGGGACTTTGTTCGAGTTTAACACAAGTTCAGGGGCTGTGATTTTAAGGCTGGTGAAGTTAATGTGAACTGACTTGGACTCGTTCAGCTTCATTCTCCATTTCTTGGTCCAGTTTTTAATCTTGTTGGCGGCCTCTTGTAGTTTTTGGGTTGCGTCTTCTACTTCTTGTACAGTACAGAGTATGGCTGTGTCTTCCGCGAAGGTGGCTATCATTGTATCTTCCTGCTGGGGTAAATCCCGAGTGTACATCAGGAACAGTACTGGTGAGGACGCTCCTCTGCGGAACACCTACTTTAATAGGCCTTAGGCTGGAGTATTGGTCGTCCTGCTAGACCCTGAAGTGCCTATTCTCAAGATAGGACGTCAGGAGTAAATAGAACTGTCTTGGAAGATACCTGTTAATTCTGAAATACAGCATATGCTTATATGGAGTAGAATCAAGAAACGGATTCAGGTCTCGTAAACTCTAAACGTTTTTTCTTCCAAAGCTTTGAATAAGCTTCTTACATTTATTGAACGACTTTGTATTGTTATTAGGAACTTTGCTAGTTTTGGGAAAATGCACGCTTCAGTCCGATTTAGATGAATTCCCACTCCTTACAAATTACATTGCTGCTCCGCCATTTCCAGCGAGAGTATATGCGGTAAAGTGAAGTTAATGGGACAATAATTTCTGATGAAAATCGTACGGGTGAAGGTAGATGACGAGGTAGTTGACAAGACGTTTAAGGGTCTACATCAAGATCGGTAGAGAAGTGTGACAGCTCTATTATCACCTAGTAATAGTGCAATGTAATCACGAATTCGAGGTTTTCAAGGTGACGGGAAATGCGTTGCCCAATCAATAGATCTGTGATGGATTCATTGATAGTACTGTTTAAACTACTAACAATCTTGAATATTCGAAAAGCAAAGTTTATTTTTGTAGGATCATACTGCTGCTGCTTATCTATGTAGCAGAAAACACCAGAACATGATGTTTTCAGTATCATTTTCAAGTTCATCTGTCTTTTAGTAGACTGGCAGAAAAGAGTGCAACCCCAAAAATTGTCCCCAACTAAAATGTCCAATCTTTATGAGGTGAGGGAGAAATCAAGAGGGACGCATTGTTTGTTGCAGCTTGCATCTAGAATTTGGCTTCTGGGCTGAAGAGGTACCTTAGGTCATAATGGACATTCGCTCTGTGCCCCTCTAGCTGTCAATACACTATGAGTGCTTTTGGTGACGGTGTCAAAAAAAAGAGGTAACATTCAAAAAGGGGTATGCAAGGATATATATCTGAAAAAAAAAAGTCATACAAATTTAGTGAGACGAGACGAATGCACCATATTTGTAGGAAGGGTGAGCATTGTTAGGCGAACGTCACGGTAGGTGGGCATTTAACAGCGACGGTGGGTGAAATAGGGGAAGTAACCTCCCAATGACCCTGCTTTTGTGATCAGATAGTTTGCAGGCATCGCGAGGGGAGGAACGAACAGCTGCCTCGTCACATCGTAGCCGCACTTGTGTAGAAACAATCGCCAAATCAGTTCAACGCCTTTCAGCTAGAATTAGCGGCGGCTTCCTCGGCCCGCCTAAATGAATGCTCGTGTTAACTCGGCCACAAAAGAAGGTATAACGCTGAGCTGTTATCTCATCCTAGTGTCTCCCCTCGCTCCGGGGATTTCGGGGACACTATACATGTGCTCGGAACTCAAGTCATTGTTCTCAAATCAATTGGGCTCTGCTTGCTCTTGAGTCAACGGAAACACGTCGTAATTTCCGCTCAAATACCACCGAAAAATGTTGAGTGTTTCGGTAGACGTCATTCGTTGAGGGAAATTTTGGTCTGTCAAATTTATTAGAAACAGTGATTCAAAGAATTTTGCAGTGTGCAGTATTGATTCATGATTCATATACAAATGTTGAGCATGAGCAGAGTGACGTTTGATTTATGACCAACGAAACGGACAGATGACCATATACATTCATTCTGCATTATTTTACGTTAAGAAATATGAGATTTTGAGGGTTTTGAAACTATACAATTTTTTAAAAATACCAATATATACAGAGTGTCCCAGTAACTACGCTCCCCCAGTTTATTTTCTCTAATTGTGGACGAAAAAAAATCGGACCAACGCTATTCTTCATAATGTTTTGCGTAAAGTTCAAAAATGACAAAATTGCGCAGCACGCAACCGCGCAACCATGCGCAACCAAGATCAGCTTTGTTTTTTCGAACGGAAACTCCCGTTTTTTATTGCAGATTCGGATTTTAAGAAAAATTTCATGAACATTTGGATCCTGAACCGATTTTTTTGACAGCGAGCGCTCAAAGATGCGATGCGCTAAAATTGAGATGAAGGTAGTCCTCAAGCGTGGCACACGAATTTTAATTGTTTTTCAACGCTGATTCACGTGGTGCTATCCATTTTGTGCTATCCATTCTTTTCGAATAGGAAATCATCGATTTTCTTATGAAGGATAATGAATCAATCCGAACATTTGCTACTCAGAGCAGAGGCATGCGTTACTGCAGGAGGAATAAATAACTCATAATTATTTCTTTATATATCTATATATAAAATAACGTTACTGCAGGAGGAGCTCAATCGAACAACTTATATAAAATAACGAACAATTTATCGATTAATTGATCCAATCATTTTTTCACCTTGCGATGTACAACAGATGAAGCATAGGTAATACTGCTTCCTTTAGCTGATATTTTGTGAGTTATCATCAACGTTCGGAACAACTTATCAATTTATTATTAATTATTTTAAAGATGTTTTTAGAAGACTAAAAATTCTTTGCGAAATTTTGTGATGTGTAAAAGTTACCTGTTACTTTACTATTTTTTTTACACTTTTTCGGGATTGATTCATTATCCTTCATAAGGAAATCGATGATTTCCTATTCGAAAAGAATGGATAGCACAAAATGGATAGCACCTCGTGAATCAGCGTTGAAAAACAATTAAAATTCGTGTGCCACACTTGAGGACTAGGTACCATCATCTCAATTTGGGGTTGCTCTTGTCAAAAAATCGGTTCAGGATCCAAATGTTCATGAAATTTTTCGTAAAATCCGAATATGCAATAAAACATGGGGGTTTCCATTTGAAAAAACAATGTTGATCTTGGTTGCGCATGGTTGCGCGGTTGTGTGCTGCGCAATTTTGTCATTTTTGAACTCTACGCAAACATTTATGAAGAATAGCGTGGGTCCGATTTGTTTTCGTCCACAATTAGAGAAAATAAGGGGGGGGGGGGAGGGGCGTAGTTACTGGGACACCCTGTAGATAAATTGTAGCTTTTGAAATAAGCACCCATATGGCACTGTTCACAGGTTTGTTGTTTTGAAGCCTTCTTCAACAATAATGTTTTACCAGAATTGCTAAAATATAATTTTGCAGTTGGATTTCAGTTTTATACTCAGAAACAAAAGGAACTTTCCTTTTTTTGAGTGTAAAGCTAAAATCCTAAAGTGGGATTTGGTTAAGGGGACGAAGGGAGATCGTAACTCATCTCGTCAATTCAAAAGCAAACTTACAAATGTACTGATGCGCATACTTTTCAGAGATTCTCATTTTAAATCACGTGGTCTCAAAGTCGCAAGAAGGAACCTATTCTTTGAAGGATGCATAACATGTTTGACATGAAAAATGTTAGAACATCAGCAAGATGGATATGGCATGTGAACATGGTCGCCTCGTGAATCATCTGTACATATGAGGTTGGTTTCGCAACTGATCGCGTCCCCTATTGATTGTACTTTTCGACCCGAAACTCGTTCAGAGCCGATTGTGTTCTGTTCAGTACCGACAAAAATCAGTTCATGTAGTTTTTTGCAGAATCTGCATTCGATACTACCGCAACTTGAATCTGTTGATTACAAATAATCTTAACGATTCGTTTTTTATGTTATTTTATTCAAAATTTCAATCGATCGTTGAATTTTGTTACGTTAGTCGGAAAATAATAGTTTGAGATCATTGTGTCATTTCCACCGTTTTTCAAATCTATGCGATGGGAGCCTTTAAGTCACCAATCGTTCCAGTTCTTATAAAGCTGTTGGCTGTTGGTAGTGGAAAAGATGTTTCGCATTGCATGAAATACGATGAATTATCAATTATCTTCAATCCCTAGATTAAAAATATAACTGAGAGGCACGAAAAAACTTGGAATGCACTTATATCACTTTTATCATTTCAACGATTTTTTCCACTTAATTTGATTGGTTGTTCTATTTATAAACGAAGTAATTATAAAACATTAGGTACGCTCCAATAACATTCCAACAAGTGGTTTGGAAAATCCGATTACTCAGGGCCGTGAATAAAGGTCGAACTTCTCCCAATGATTCCTCTTTTTTGAATCTCGTTCTAATGGATGGTCAATACCAAAAACTAGAGTGGTTTGAATATAACCTAATATATAATAACATATTTGATAAGGATAGATTTAAATGATTTTAAAACTATCCGAAACATGGAAGCATATAATTACTGATATTAAAACGCTGCAAATTCTTTAACTGAGGTTTATTATTCAATGATGCATAATTTGAATTTCTACTAAGCTTTGTAGTGTGCGTGTTTCACAAGTGATAGAGCGATTATTTAATTTCAGGAGATTTGCATAGAGCACGTAAATCTGTTCTCAACCAAAATACCTATTTGGATTGATCAGTTGATAATATTTGTGTGCCTCCTGAAACTCAATAATCGCTCTATCACCTGTGAAACACGCACACTCCAAAGCTTAGTAGAAATTCAAATCATGAACGCAAGTCAATTGAAAAATAAACCCCAGTGAAAGAATTTGCAGCGTTTTTTTTTTAATTCCAAATGGGGATTTTTCCGGCGTCGTCCAACCCGTTCAGCGGTGGTGAACAGTTGCTTTGACATTTTTTGAGGTTTTTAGGGATTTTACAAAACTTTGACAACCCTTGAAGGGCACTTTAAATTAAGTGAGAGAGCTGGCTAAAGAATTGGGGCGTTGTCGGACCAACATGGATTTTTCCTGAAAATTTCAGATTTTTTGCTCCAGCCGTTTGGGAGAAATCGTGCGTACGGCGGACGGACGGAAAATTTTTTATTGCAGATTCGGATTCTACACCCTTTGAAACGTAAACCATGAAATTTTCAGGGGGGTTAGAATTTTCTTTTCAAGAGCAATTACAATGGTTTATTATTGAATAATAAACAAAAAGGGGGGTTATCGCTTGAAAACATGAAGTTAAATGGTCATATTTGAGGTCCTTATAGAAAACATGCAGATGACAAAATATATATTTTTAGCCCAAAAATAGCAATTTTAGCACTGGTGCACAACTTTGCGGTTGCGCATATTTGAGCGCGTTGTGCGTGATCAAAATGATCGATTGGGGGGTCGAAGTTCCATGCAATCGAGCTTGGAATCAAAATCCGCAACGAAAAGAAGGGGTTTCCATGCGAAAACACAAAGTTGGTTAGCAGTGCGTTACGTGGTAATATTTGGAATCTGCAAAAAACAAGCGTATTAAACAAACATTTTTTTTTTCGTCCATAAATAACGATTATATCAAGAAGGGGGGGGGGGGGGGTGACGTTTCGTTGGACACCCTACACACTACAATCCTTTACTGTAGGTATACTTTGATTATGTTCTTTTCCTTGGAAAGATAGTGAAATTTTGTTTTTATCTATCTGACACAAAATCTGAAATGTTCTAATAATGCTGGTCATCCACATACCTTTCTGTGCAACCCGCAGCACCCTCCGGTTTCGTTACATCCCCCTGAGGGTCCTGAATAAAAGCGGGATTACTGTCCTCTGGCCAACGATTTACGATATTATTACAACTGGCATTGAACTAACCCGCGATGAAACAGAAAATCCGATGATATCCTTCCTCACCCCATTCTTTCCTCGTCTCATTTTACTCATCATCTCATCTCTATGACAACGTATCACCCTTCTATACAGCGGCGAATCCACCCCGGCGAGTGGAGCAGACGTTTCAATGAGATTCCGAGTATGAATCCTTCACGGATGATCCCTTTCGGGAACTGAAATACGTTATTCAATCTCGACACCTGTGCTGAGCCGGATTTTCGTACTGCGAGACTAGACACTCCCCACTCTTTTGTATAATCAGGTTTACGCGTGCAAGCGACCGGCCGAGCGTGCAAAACGACACGCCACGTTCTCTGAGGGGTGGGAGCTCGTGTGTGACCTTACACCACCCCTCCCTTTACCATCCCTTGTTAACGTGTTTCTCCCTTTTTCCCTTTTCTCAATTATTACAGTACGGGCCAGTCGTCCAAGGGATGTAATTCGCAAGAAAAAACCCAGCCTTATGTTGTCCGGTTGTACCAAGTCACGAAGTTCGGTTTTAAAAAGCTGTACCGAGCTCATTTCCAGATGAAAACAAAGATTTTTGTATATTTTTTTCAGTATTCCAAGCATGCATTGAAAACCATTTATCGTGCCGAAAAGTGAGACAAAACTTTTCACCGAAAATCCATGTTGGTCCGACGACGCCCCAATTCTTGAGCCAGCTCTCTCACATAATTTAAAGTGCCCTTCAAGGGTTGTCAAAGTTTTGTAAAATCCCTAAAAACCTCAAAAAAGTCGAATCGGCCTAAATTTGGACTCTTTTTGAATAAATTCCCACGAGGAATCGAATAAGCCCCTTCCCAGGTCCGTAGGTCAAACCATTCCCGATGTATGGCCCGATTTATGGTGCCAACATTTGCGTTATTTTGGTTCATTATTGTTTTTGTTTTGATGTAGTGAACGTGGATACTGGAGTGAACTCCTGAAAGGGTTTATAGCCGTTACACGGGTTGAAGTATTCTGATAACCATAAAAAACGCTGCAAATGATCAACTGATCAATCCAAATAGGTATTTTGGTTGAGAACAGTTTACGTGCTCTATGCATATCTCCTGAAATTCAATAATCGCTCTATCACCTATGAAACACGCACACTCCAAAGCTTAGTAGAAATTCAAATCATGAACGCAAGCCAATTATTGAATAATATCACCAGTGAAAGAGTTTGCCGCGTTTTTAAATTAAACCGAATTCCCTGCAATTAGAACCCAATCGTAGTTTGTAGGTATTTTCCTCTTATTACAGAACCGACCGTGACGAATGAAATTACGTGGGTGGAAATATCAATCACTTCCTTCACGCTGCCTATCAGCGAATAAGCGGTATACCAGTTCGACTACATGGAAACGGCGAGAAAACACTTCATACAAATAAAAGTGGGTGCAAACAACATTAAATGCTATTTCCCGTTAGCACACAGTTAGGTACACGAATAAATTTTATTCCTTCACCTAACTGTGTGCTAACGGGAAATAGCAGTTTGCACGTCGTTAGATGGTCTGTGTTGCAGTAGATCTCAGTAAGAAACAAAAATTTCACTATTTAAAGAAAAGGAGTTAATGAAACGCCGATGTCTCTGAAGTACTTTAAAATAGTACATTAAAACTAGTGAAAAAAGGCTTCACCTTTGAAGATTCAAATCCCTGGCTTCATGATAGCTTAAGGTATACATTTTAACTGGACTGAAATTGTCGGGCATCAGATTGCCTTTAAAAACGTGAATGTTCAATTTTTTTAATGATATTCATGGAAAATTGCAAATAGTAACAAACAATCAAGTGCGTTTTTTCTGATGTCATTCAATAAGCCGCTTCAAAGCGGCTAACTAGGTGGCATACCACTCTGAACAAAACAAACAAAAATCTAAAGTACTTGTTTTGGTTTATTATTCAATAATAAACCATTGTAATCGCTCTTGAAAAAAAAATTCTAACCCCCCCCCCCCCCCCCCCCCCCGAAAATTTCATGGTTTACGTTTTAAAGGGTGTAGAATCCAAATCTACAATACAAATTTTTCCGTCCGTCCGCCGTACGCTCGATTTCTCCCAAACGGCTGGAGCAAAAAATCTGAAATTTTCAGGAAAAAACAATATTGGTCAGACAATTCATTAGCCAGCACCCCTACATAATTTAAAGTGCCCTTTATGGGTTGTCAACGTTTTGTAAAATCCCTAAAAACCTCAAAAAAAGTCAAGACGGCCTAAATTTAGACTTTTTCTGAGGATTTTTCCATGAGGAATCGAATGAGCCCCTCCCCAGGTCCGTAGCTCAAACCATTCCCGATTTATGGTGCCAACATTTGCATCCACATTCACTACGTCACTAGGTTACTGCGATCAAAACAACGTGAAGTGAACTCCTAATAGGGTTTATATCCGATACACGGGTTGAAGCATTCTGATATGCATGATCCGTCTTACGAAATTTAAAATTTTCAAATAGAATATTTTTCCATTTTAATCGCTCTTGGAAAAAACGCTGCAAATTCTTTCACTGGGGTCAATGATTCATGATTTGAATTTTTACTGCTTTGGAGTGTGCGTGTTTCACAGGTGATAGAGCTATTATTGAATTTCAGGAGATATGCATAGAGCACTAAAATCGGTTCTCAACCAAAATACCTATTTGGATTGATCAGTTGATCATATTTGTGTGCCTCCTGAAATTCAATAATCGCTCCATCACCTGTGAAACACGCAGAAATTCAAATCATGAACGCAAGCCAATTGAATAATAAACCCCAGTGAAAGAATTTGCAGCGTTTTTTCCCGTTAGAGCGTCTTTATTCTTGGAAGACAGAATGGTGCACTCAGAGTTGGTAGTTCAAAGACAGAGAGGAATTAAGGAGGAACCTCAATACTCATGTCAGATGTTCTCACCCATGAAACATGCAGAATATTCCCAAGGTATTTTGATCCATTCTCAAAATCAGAATGCCAAATTTACATTTTCATTAAATTTATGTAGGACTGACTCCTACCCCATGCTTTTCAAAATTCCAATGCTTGCGAAATCTGCATAAGCTCCTTTGTTTCCACGTGAATTATTTGGTTTTATCACATCAGAGCGGTAAATGGCACGTTTCGAAGGACAAGTGGTTACTTCCGTGCTTGATCTGATGAAATCACCCTCTCTTTTTTTGTAAAAAAATGGTTTCCACCATTTTTTGATTTAGATTACGACTTCTAGAAAGCTCTCGGTGTAACTTCCTTTGTTGTTCGAGAGCTACTCGGTTAAAAAAAAACCTTTCACAAAGATAATCGGAGTGAGGTACTGATCCTGTTCTAATAGAGCATGTGGTGTTGTTGGTACTTGCACTGCATGGATTGTATACCGACAGTCAATAGTAGGGTATAAATATATTGGATAGGATCGGCGTTTGTAACATTTTTTATCATGGAAAGGATTAAAGTCGAGACGTTCCGAATTTCGATTGTTGGAGTACATAAAGACGAAATGGAGTGGATGAATGAGTGGTCACCGAGATAACGAAATTGGAATATAAGACAGGTTATCAAGAATTATATGCCAGTCTTCAAACATGATTCCAAAGTTTCTGTGTCTTTTCGTTCTTGCGTCAGTCGCTCTCCACAGCACTGAGGCCAGTCCTCTTCAATCATGGTTCCCCTGGTCTTCCGGCTCGTCCAACAAAAACCTGAATTGGGTCCTTGATGCTATTTTGCAATCCGTCAGTGGCGAATTGATTGCTGAGCATGGAGACGAAATGGAAATCCCCAATTCTCAAATTAACGCAAGCAGCTCAATCAGCGTGTTGTGGTGGGATTCGAGCGCCCAAGCAGTTTCAACCGCAACTGGCATCCTGAAAAACACCAGCAGCGTCGTACGAGTCTCCGACGCAAACATTGCTCAAACAACAGAAAACTCCTCACCGCAGATCACCCTAGCAGCTGAACTCAAGTTAGATGACTTGGAGATGGTATATTCTTCCGTCAATGCAAAAGTCTCAATCTTTTCTTACAACGGCGGCCTGACTGTGAAATGTCCTGAAAATGGATTCAACGTAGTTGTCCAAATCAAGAGCGGAAGTAAGTACATTTGAGTGAATTAAATAACAAGTTTCACCCAAACAACAGAAAATAAGATTGTTTTAAGACGTAAGCTCAGTTTCAGCTGCAAACTAAATACAAAGATTTATTATTTCTATACTGGATAACTATTCAAAGTAAATCATTGATATGAGTTTGTCGTAGTCTGTGGTCCATTAACTATCGGCTTCGCGCTTTCATACCTTGTTATTGCATTCTAGAAGCATTAAAAGCCTGAAAACTCGGTACACTGAGAAAGAAATTAGGCAAAAAGGTTGACCCGTGGGTTCCCATACCCTGTAATTGAACCTGGATGACTTCGACAGAAATGTAACTCCATTTTACTAGTCCCTCACTAAGAGATAAAAACTGTTTCCTACTTACCTAGAATAGTGTAATAAAGACGCTGTAATCGACACAGACGATGAAACCCACGAATGGAACACAAGAAATTTAACTAGACAAAATAAACTTACGCTTCACTCCTCCTCCAAAATTTATTACACAAATTATGGGAAACTCGATTACAAAAGCAATTCTTGAAACCATAATTCCTTGTAATCACATCAGAAGATTCGATTTTACAAATAACTAGGCGATTTTTACTATATTTAGACATGTTCAAATTCACATTCTTCAATTTACCTCGATTTCTAGAATCATTCCGGGTTCTAAGTTGAAGACGGAACGTAGTTCCACAGCGTGGGGTAATTTCCAATATTTAAGAGCGTTCTAATTTATTTTAATTCATATATTTTTTAATTTCCTAGGGTATATTTCTGTTGTTTTGTCCATGCTTTAATTTTATGGAAATAAACTCCTATTCATTCATTCATTTTCGTTCACTTGAATTCGATATTTCATAGTACCCTTGGTAAGCAAATATTCACGAGTGTTTAAAGTTCCATAAAATCAACGAAGAATAGGCTCTAAGCTTCAATTTCAGAGGATAACAATTAATTAAATTTGAGGAAAATAAAAAAATCTACATGTTATCAATAAAAACCGTTATCAGAAGTGCTTAAATGGTGTTTGAATGGTTAAATCAAATTTAAATTGAGTTAAGCTTGTGTTAAACACATTTAAAAAACAAATTGAATGTTAAAATTTCTTAAATTTTAAGAACCTGAATGATGGGGCATTGCGCTCCAAATTGGGCAATAGCAGTCTCCCAAAAGTTGCATTTTGAATCTTGAGTACGACTTTCGAGGGAATTAATACAAAAAAAGCATCTTGGCAATACTTTCCATTTTCCATCGGCCCAGTACCCTCTGGAAAATTTACTGTTTATGCAACATCCTGACAAATGAGCACTAGCTAAAATAATGTTGAAATAATAAACTGTTGTGTACTTATTCCAACGTTCTGTAGTCTGATTCTTTTGCGCCATTTTCAGCAGCAAGATTTGATTTTTTATTTTATTTTTTTTTTTTAATCAAATTAAAAATCAAAGCTATTATTGTACCAATTAACACCTGTCTTTCTTTGTTAATATTACAAAATATTAACTTTTCTTGTTTCAGGCTCATGCTCTGCTCATCTGCAGTCTGCAACCATCTCGAAGTTGGGGTGCAACGTTCAGCTGGCTGAAGGAGGTATCTTCAACTTCATCAAGAAATACGTGCTCTCATTCGCCCTAAAAAAAGTATTGGATGATGTGAAAACTACCATGACCGCTCAACTCCCTTCTGTCTTATCCCCAATAATCGAAAAACACAATATTTGCAAATTTCTTGAACCCTCTTCGGTCTCGTAATTGACTTATTGTTAACTGCTCATAATTAAATTAATTGAGTTTCTTGAATCTGCCAATTGTTTTTGAATTTCTTTTTCTTTTTTCTCAAACAGTGACCCCGGAATTTCAATTTAGCAATGAATACTACTTATAAGTAACTTATTAATATTTTATACGAATAAATAGTTTTTCTAAAGGAATTTCATTTATTACAACATTTCGGCAAATACATACCGAATCACCTTTTCTCATACATCGCTTAACCTTAGAATGCTAACATGATAGCGTGGTAAACCAAACGGAATTTGCCAACAAGGAGTATCTTTTACTCCATATGATAATTTGTTTCTTATGAATGGAAAGCAATCTATAAATGAAATTTTCCAGTGTAATCAACTGTTAAAATCATTGGTTCAATAAAACAATAGCATAGAGCACAGTAAAACAGTAGGAGGGAAATATAAAGCAATTTTCATTTCATACTTGATTAGGGTGATGAATAAATTCCCAAAAACGATGCAAACTCTTTCACTGGGGTTTATTATTCAACGATTCATGATTTGAATTTCTACTAAGCTTCGGAGCGTGCGTGTTTCACGGAGTGTGCGTGTTTCAAGGTGATAGAGCGATTATTGAATTTCAGGAGATATGCATGGAGCACGTAAATCTGTTCTCAACCAAAATACCTATTTGGATTGATCAGTTGATCATATTTGTGTGCCTCCTGAAATTCAATAATCGCTCTATCACCTGTGAAACACGCACACTCCGAAGCTTAGTAGAAATTCAAATCATGAATCATTGAATAATAAACCCCAGTGAAAGAATTTGCAGCGCTTTTCTCAAGAGATACAATGGAAAAATATTCTATTAGAAAATTTTAAATTTCGTAAGACAGAGCATGCATATCAGAATACATCAACCCGTGTATCGGCTAAAAAACCCTTTTAGGAGTTCACTCCAGTTGTTTTGATAGCAGTAACCTAGTGATGTGGTAAATGTGGATGCAAATGTTGGCACCATAAATCGGGACATACATCGGGAATGGTTTGAGCTACGGACCTGGGGATGGGCTCATTCGATTCCTCATGGAAAGTTCTTCAAAAAAAGCCCAAATTTAGGCCGCCTTGACTTTTTTGAGGTTTTTAGGGACTTTACAAAACTTTGACAACCCTTAAAGGACACTTCAAGTTAAGTGAGAGTGCTGGCTAAAGAAATGGGGCGTTGTCTGACCAATATTGATTTTTCCTGAAAATTTCAGATTTTTTGCTCCAGCCGTTCGGGAGAAATCGTGTGTACGGCGGACGGACGGACAATTTTTTATTGCAGATTTGGATTCTACACCCTTTGAAACGTAAACCATGAAATTTTCGGGGAGGGGGGGGGGGGGGGTTTATTATTGAATAATAAACCAAAAAATTGTCATTCCTAATCTCCATGCAGTACAGTTAAACGTCAATTAGTTTTGGGTCAGGAGACGTTGGAGTAAATTTGACTTAATCAAATGATTCCTATTTATAGCATGGAGTATTTCTCAATCCCATTACTTTCGGAAATCAAACGCAGCGGGCGATTTAAATGAATTGATCCCTCGTCGGGTCACAAATCCAGAATGAATAGCTAGCTTCGCAACGTGGTAGCTGTCAACAAACCACTTGAAATATGAGTTCACGTCGTAGGAGGAGTAAAATTCACTCCACATTGGCATTGTCGGGTTAAACTACTTTTTCTAAAATGGTTGGGCTGTATAGCTTTCTCAACTATTGTACCATGGGGCTTTGAAGAAATTAAAACATTTGAATGCAAAGTAGAATGTGATTCATGTATATCTATATAAATTTATCTACATACACAGTATCTATAGATAATTTGCACTTCTTCATCTTGTTTGCGAAAATTTGGACTTCAATTCATAATTGCGACAGCCCAACGTCCTTCAAAGAAAGACTCAGGAATTGAGCACTTCAAAGACGGCTTGTTCCCTTAGAATGTAATAGACACGGTGAGATTTTGAGAACATTTACACAGATATACTATTTATTCGGATCTTGTGATATGGACGCTGGAAGGGGTCTGATATGTCCCCTGTGGCGGCGCACAGTGGTCCAGATCACGAATCTAGCTGGACACAACTTCCCTGCCTCGTCTTTGTTAAAAACTGACTAGTTGCGGGTGGTTTTCTCAAGTTTTTTTACCTTCTGAATCGAATGAGACCATTCCCGCATCAATCGGACGAACCGTTTTCATGATATCACGTTTCTAGTTTCACCTAAAACCGTAAATTTTATAGCATTTTATAAAAGGTGGATGGAAAAAGCCATTGGGCATAATTAAGTGGAACTATCCAACCAGGATTGATTTTTATGGAGGAAGCGAGCGTGATTCCTGCTGTACTCTCGCCACTTTCTTAGGAACACTTTGAAAAAGTTATCAAGTTTTCCCTTGATTTCCTCCTTGAAATTTTCTGAGGGGTTTTCCAAACTGAATCGATCGACGACAAAATCATAAAGTTTCTCGATAGCCTCCTTCGATTCTGCAAAGTCCACGACCCGTAGCGCTTCATAGAGTTCCCTCTTAGGAATTACCAAAACGTTTCCTTCAAAAAAACAAAAAACCTCATTAGTCGCGGGGACGCAGGTGGATGCAGATGATTCCAATTTTTTTCAATACTTTACATTGCCCTATAACCGCACAATAACAAATCATGACGTTCTAGGACGTTCCGAAAAAAAGCTGGCCTTTTCAATATCAATATCTTAATATTTATGAAATTAAAGTGTAGGTAATCTGAACGAGTACGTTTGGGCCAATGAATTTCTATTGAATTTGAATTGATGGCACATTTTTTTGTTATACTTAGCCACTTCTCTGGAACTCATCACTTGTAGTACTGTTTACACTATTAAAACGACAATGTGTGAGGGCCCGCCCTCCGACCTTCTGTCGACCATCTTGGACCTTGATACTTGCCCTTGGACTTTGATACGTCTCTTATTCATTCCTTTCCGAGTTCAGAGACTATTTGAGACAAGTTTAGTTAGATTCGCGATCTGGACCACTGTGCGGCGTATTCAAGGATCGAGAAGGGTAAACTAACCATATCCATCACAATCTGCACCCCCAAAACGTGCTGAATCTGCTGAAAACGTTTGAAGTAGGATCGTCTCACTCGACCTGTCGAATTGGATTGATCAACGGCCAACCCCTATTCAAACGCGGTCAATTTCAAACGCCCACGGAGAAACCATACAAGCGATAAATATCATATCGTTGAATCTCATTTTAACCACTCAGTTTATTCGTTTTCATTGTTGAAAATACCTCGAAAAATTAAAATTTCCGGAAAAATAATAATCTTAAAAAATTAAACGTTTTTCTCAGAACGTTATTCAATAAGTATGAATGCTCCTCAAACTTGGTCATTTTCACCGTTTAAAATTTGTCAAAATTGTGATTTTTTTTTCCCCCTAAATTTTCTCGAAGGTTCCGGATCTGCGATAACAATTGTTGGAGAGCTAATGAGCATTGTTCGCGTATAGGCGCACGTGCACAAAAGTATCATTTTAAATCTCAGCTAAAAAAGTGAGTTTTTCAAATTTATTTTTCTATTTTTAGTAATTTGCTTAGGAGACTGGTAGGAGAGGAACCATCGATGAGGTACCTCTAAATATAATTCGTTTAAATTATTCTTGTTTTTGTTTTCTGCTTCCCAATGATACTACTAGTCCTTTTCAACCTTGCCGAACTTACAAACGCCACAATTTAGCAGCTTTTGATACACTTTTATTGGAAACTGATTTATAAAACAACACAATTAAATCGAATTCATTAGATTTATTATTCATTACGGTTAAGCTCAATACATGTAATCAAAATAACTACACATACAATAAAAATGTCGATACAAAAAACGGCTATAGAAAAATATAGGTGGAATAATAGTGAAAGTTTACGCAATCAGTTGATCGTAAGTTGAAATGTAATGGTAACCGGCTAAGGATTAACTGAATATGGTCTATGAAGTAGTTAAATTTCGGGTTATTATTTGTAACCACAGCTGAATTGTTCAATAAGTAAGTATCCCGGTTAAAAAAACAGTTAATAGCCGATTATAATGTGCTATCAATTTCGTGTGGTAGGTAGTTTGCGATTTTCTGTTCCTCAAGGAACGGTCCTTAAACCTGGCTCTGGAGGGATGTCACTAGATAAAGAACAAGGTAAGGGCAGCACGCTTCTTGATACTTTGGATTCGCGCCAGATCAGTTGGCAATGATTTCTTGGGCAACCGGCCCTCAGTCACGAACCCATTCGGCTTTTCACTTTCTCCTCTCAAAACGCTTTGATTTTACCAACTCTGCCAGGAACTATTGTCAACCCTTTGTCTAAAGCTTTACAAAAGCTTTAAGACAGAATTGCCGAGGCTTAAAAATTAAAATCCCGTTGTTAAGTATGTAACGCCTACAATATCAGAAAACAATATGCAAGTTGTTCAAATGAGAGTAAACGAAAAAAACTTTTTTGAATCTTCATATCGTCGGGTTCCGGGTAAAAGTGACCAAGTAACATTTTTTTCAAAATGAGCTTTTTTTGTCATTCCGGTACTAAGGAACGTTGTCTACTGTGTGTTGTTGCTAAGAACGTTATCTTCAAACTGATGTGCAAGAAATACTTGAAAATAAATTTTACCTGCCTGACCCAAAGAGTTTTATGTGACCAAATGGCATTTGAACTCAACCACAAAACACGAGATGGATTATAAATGTACTCTCGCTGGTGCATGTAAATGTAATCAATTGCCATTTGATCACTTTTACTGTGTAAGATTTGTAAGATTGCATAGTGGGCAGGTGAAAATGACCAATTACAGTGATAGGTAATGGAAAACCTTTTCCAACAGAAATAGGTATATCATTGTTATTAGATGCTTGGCAATACGATAAATTAACGAAAAAACTATTCAATCCCTCAATTTCACGTAACTATGCGACAGATTTTCGAAGAATTGAATTGACCAAATGAGTAAAGCTTGAAACTCCAGGCAGGTAAAAATGATCAAATAGAGTTTTCCGGAAAACAGCTCTTATTTAATCTGAAGTGAATTTTGAAGCACGATATGAGAGGAGGGTACTAGCTAACTACCTACAGGATAAAGAAAAATCGAAACATAGTCGGATGAGACATCACACAACCAGTGTTCGTAAGAAGAAAATAGGTGAAACTTCAGATCGCTCCCCTGTAAAATTTTGCAAATGTTACTTGGTCACTTTTACTCGGAACCCCAGGATATTATTCTGTAAGGATCTCCAATATCATATTTGCGCACTCCGCACAACTCAGCAACTACGCAGTTATTAAGTCTTATTTTAAATGAGAACCCCAATTTTTTATTGCAGATTCAGATTCTAACCAAAATTTAAGAAAATGTGATCCCTCAACAAAGTTTTTTATTGCGCGCAACCGTTCGGAGCACGCAAAGTTGCGCAACCCCAAAATTATCAAGTAGTGAATGATGGTGAACTAAGTGTGGCATATGAATTTTCATTGTTTTTTAACGCTGATTCACGTGATGCTATCCGTTTGTCGATTTGACTCAATTTTAGCGGAATAATGGCCAAACTTTGTTCATTTTGCGTGAAAAATCATAATTTATGCCGACTTTCAACTCTCAGATGAAGATAATTTTTACTTGATCATTCAAAAAGGTCTAAATCTCCTATTTTAACATTTTTTAACCAGACCTCGAAAATTGATACCCGTAAAAATCTGAAAACAGGCGCCTTCAGAAGATGAGATTTCAGGAGATATGCATAGAGCACGTAAATCTGTTTTCAACCAAAATACCTATTTGGATTGTTCAGTTGATCATATTTGTGTGCCTCCTGAAATTCAATAATCGCTCTATCACTTGTGAAACACGCACACTCTAATGCTTAGTAGAAATTAAAATCATGAACTTAAGCCAATTGAATAATAAACCCCAGTGAAAGAATTTGCAGAGTTTCATGCGTATCAGAATGCTTCAACCCGTGTATCGGCTACAAAGCCTTTTAGGAGTTCACTTCAGTATCCACATTACTACATCACTACATCACTACGTCACTAGGTTACTGCGATGAAAACATAAACAATAATAAACCAAAAAAACGCAAATGTTGGCACCATAAATCGGTATATCGGGAATGGTTTGAACTACGAACCTGGGGAAGGGCTCATTCGATTCCCCATGGAAAGTTCTTCAAAAACAGTCCAAATTTAGGCCGCCTTGACTTTTTTGAGGTTTTTAGGGATTTTAGAAAACTTTGACAACCCTTAAGGGCACTTTAAATTAAGTGAGACTGCTGGCTGAAGGATTGGGGCGTTGTCGGACCAACATGGATTTTTCCTGATAATTTCAGATTTTTTGCTCCAGCCGTTTGGGAGAAATCGTGCGTACGGCGTACGGACGGAAAAATGTTTATTGCAGATTTGGATTCTACTTTTTTCCAAGAGCGATTACAATGGTTTATTATTGAATAATAAACCAAAATTAATTGCCTGTAAGTCAGTAGTCCAACCGAGGATTTTTTATATGTACGTCAGTAGTCCGTGGAAGCTATTGTTAACCAGGGAATTATTAGACTCAAATAAAATATTGCTGCCATTTACATAACAATGGTGTATTGTGTCAAACGTTTTGGGTTGAGCTTGAAACACCATTAATCGACGAATAATATAGACGGCTAATCGGCTCGCCAACTTCAAAACTAACGTGGCATAATCTAGGCCCGTAAAAAGGCTGTCAAAAATCAGTCCGTCGTTGCCCGGCGGAATCGACCATTAGTCAATTAGCACGGAGTGTCTTGAAGAGAATGATGACTCAATGGGGTTTGAGGTTTTTTCGAACTAGCGAAATAGCGGAGCGGAGAATAAGGCGACCGGACAGGCGCGCCGCGAGTGCGCCTGGTTAGGCCAATCGTGTTCCGTGACCGCGATTTGAATGACTTCAAGGTCTTCCTCCTACATAACAAGGTGTGGCTTTTGCCGTTCGGTCTAAAAGATCGAAGTCTGAATTGCATCGATTAAGTAGCACTTAACGCCTTAATTTATGAATGAAAATGAATCCGTAATTAGCGATCCACTTGTTTTGAAAGCGTGCAACAAAATTTACCTCAGGTTTCTCTTGAAGCCCCTGTACGCGGAACGGTGAGTATCATCTATCAATGGGGCGACCGCAGACTTGGTAATCTGCCAAGAGGGCCCTAACGGTTCCGGTGAATTTGAGTTGTAATCGTCTTGGATTTTAGCAAGTCTGGAGCTCACCTCAAGTTCGGCGGTCACGCTACTGATGAGGACTGATTGATGAATGAACGAAGTAGCCTTCTTGTGCATTCGCACGCTAAACCGGCCTAACGGCAAAAGCAATATGTACTGTGAGGCGGGTTCTAAAGTCTTCTTCACCAAATTCACCCTCTAAAACAAAGTGACATGACGCTAATTGGCATTTTGAAGGCCGCGAAGGTGCCATTATTTATCTGACAGCAAAAATGTTCTTCTAAAAACACTAAGAAATTAAGTTTAAAGGATTCACGAAGATGTGCTTACTAAATTGAACTAAATCAGTTGACATCAGGCCCAGAAAACTATTTCTGAGAGGGGTTCTATCTATAGACTAAAAAGATTTGGCTGTGAAAGGAATGGGAGTGTATGTTGAAATTCAGTATAATGCGGTTTGTATTAAACCTATAATAATGAACCTTCATAGTCGATGCAGAGAAATGTCCTTTCCCCTCAAAATTTGTTGGTTGAGGCTTCAAGAGATGTCGATTTCAAAAACGCTGCAAATTCTTTCACTGGGGTTTATTATTCAATTGGCTTGCGTTCATGATTTGAATTTCTACTAAGCTTTGGAGTGTACGTGTTTCACAGTGATAGAGCGATTATTGAATTTCAGGAGATATGCATAGAGCACGTAAAACTGTTCTCAACCAAAATACCTGCTTGGATTGAACAGTTGATCATATTTGTGTGCCTCCTGAAATTCAATAATCGCTCTATCCTGTGAAACACGCACACTCCAAAGCTTAGTAGAAATTCAAATCATGAACGCAAGCCAATTGAATAGTAAACCCCAGTGAAAGAATTTGCAGCGTTTTTGTTGAACCTTAATACCCCTCCCACAATAAAAACATCTATAATTTATCAAGTCCTTTAGCACTCGTATTGCGTTAAAACTTCCCCAAATCCAAATTTAAACGATGTAGCCAAAGGTAGACTGATATAGAGGAGGCACACAAATATCATCAACTGATCAATCCAAATAGGTGTTTTGGTTGAGAACCGATTTACGTTGTCTATGCATATCTCCTGAAATTCAATAATCGCTCTATCACCTGTAAAACACGCACACTCCAAAGCTTAGTAGAAATTCAAATCATGAATGCAACTCAAATGAATAAAATTGAATAATAACCCCACTGAAAGAATTTGCAGTGTGCGTGTTTCACAGGTGATAGAGCGATTATTGAATTTCAGGAGGCACACAAATATCATCAACTGATCAATCCAAATAGGTATTTTGATTGAGAACAGATTTACGTGCTCTATGCATATCTCCTGAAATTCAATAATCGCTTCATCACCTGTGAAACACGCACACTCCGAAGCTTAGTACAGATTCAAATCACGAACGCAAGCCAATTAAATAATAAACTCCAGTGAAATAATACTCATTTACCCCAGTACATAATAATATTGAATAATAAACCCCAGTAATAATATTGAATAAAATTTACCTATATATTATCAGCGTTTCATGCATATCAGAATGCTGCAACCCGTGTATCGGCTATAAACTACAAGCATCCACATCGGCTATCACTCCAGTATCCACATTCACTACAGCTCGACGCTATCGGCATCACTAGGTTACAAACAAACAATAATAAACCGAAAAACGCAAATGTTGGCACCATAAATCCGGCCATACATCGGGAATGGTTTGACCTACGGATGTGGGGAGGGTCTCATTCGATTCCTCATGTTATGTTCTTCCAATAGGTACAAATTTAGGCCCCTTTGACTTGTTTTGAGGTTTTTAGGGATTTTACAAAACTTTAACAGCCCTTAAAGGGCACTTTAAATTGTGTGAGAGAGCTGGCTCAAGAATTGGGGCGTCGTCGGACCAAGATGGATTTTTCTTGAAAATTTCAGATCTTTTGCTCCAGCCGTTTGGGAGAAATCGTGCTTACGGCGTACGGCGGACGGACGGAAAAATTTTTATTGCAGATTCGGATTCTACACCCTTTGAAACGTAAACCATGAAATTTTCAGGGGGGTTAGAATTTTTTTCCAGAGCGATTACAATGGTTTATTATTGAATAATAACCCAAAAACGTATACTATAAGGCGATATTTGTTTACGAAATTTGTCATACATATATATTTACATATCAATTTGCCGATCAAAAAATTTTTTAATAACCATTTCCAACGTCCCAAACAATTTAGATTTGAATTTAAAGAGCATGAGAATTTCTACGATATGTGTGTACATACGTTGGCTTACAGTTGCTTCCTACCAGCTTCTTACTTATTTCAATGCGTAAATAGGAAAATTATGTAAATCCCTTCCGTTACCCATTCAGCGTGGGTAATTATTATTATTGACCTCGCTTTTATTAGCCCGCGCCATCCAATTCAGTTAGATACGATAAACATTATGCTGATGTGGTCCATTGTCTTCAGCGTCACGACCACCGCTTGACTATTCAGAATGACTACTTTCTGGCGTCATCTGATATCATGTAAGGCTACGTAAGATATCTTCAAACGGCATCATTAATTTACTGCAGTAGTTCTATTTTTACAATATGAGACGATAATGAATGGAGGAATCTACTAGAAACGGAACTTATTATGGTTAAATCTCAAGTATTGGATGAGGTACACGACGATGTTCCATACACTTGACCTTTACGCAACTTCCATCGTTCCTCCTCTAATTTGAGAAAAGCCGTGGGACCAGGTCCATTTCGACTGCCTTAAACCCAAATGTTGAATGAAATTTTTGACACTAAAGAAAGAATTGTTAACATTTCATAAATATATCATTGAAAATTATTCAAATAATGATGAATAGAATTAGTTCTTCTCAGAATTTTGTATAAATTCTGTCTGGAGAACATATATTTCTGAGTCAGTTAATTCTTATGTTTATTTTGTATCAATCGAAGAATACTCCATACTGCATTAGGAAAGCCGTTTGACCTTAAATCTCTATTTTGCCAGGAATGCTGATAATTTGCATTTTATCGAAGGTTTTTGGCGAAGAGAAACTAATGTGCGGCCTATCACCAATCTTCTCATCATTTGACCTGCTTTGAGAGGTAGTCAGCGAGGCATCGTAAATCAAAGTTTTCGGTTGAGCTACCTTTACATTCGCTTCCCAGCGGACCTCAAAGCTTGAGTGACCTGACCTCCGTAACCGTGCTTATCAATCTTACTTACCTCGAGTACTGTCCCCCATAATCGTAACCTCATAAGAATCTTGGATGATATTAGTAACTGCGTACCCATCTACCTTGCTTATAATGGCCATGCCTAACCAAGGAGATTACACGGGTTGCGGGATCCCCAACAACCCATCTTTAACAGGATTATAGTTTGCCAGCCTGCACGTAGGAGCTAAGTAAGTAAATGGTATGAATACTCCAGTCCGTCCAAAAGCGATTAGTACATCTGTGGAGCCAACCATCTTAATAAGAAACCACAATTGCGATGCGCAGCAAACCTTGATGCTACTAGCGTTGAGTCAAGTGGCCCGACTACAGCCCTAGTCTACTATTGTGACCGAAAAGGCCAACAAGGAGTTGATTCATTCCACTGATCACAATGGAAACCGTACTTTGTATTAATTTTGCACCTTGCATCCATGACTTGGAATCCCCATTTTCAAATCAATACTTAGACTAATATGAATAGTCTATTAGAAAAATTAGACTAGTTTATTATGTCGCAAGTAAATGGTCCTGAAATTTTCAAACAGGTAGTTCCTCAATGACGTTACGTAGCTTTCTTTGCACTATTGCCCCCACCTATTCTAATTATGCGATATCCTTAACGTTACTTTTTTTCGGATAGCTCCGACTAATGAAATGATACTGCATGATTTCTACTTACTTGCATTCAAGTAATGACGGGACAAAACAAAAAGTAACGATTATATCTCACTACCTATAGACAGGAGTTCGATTTACTGCACGTTGTCATTATAGCGTTAAATAACTTGAATTTTGCAATGTATGTATTTATGCATGGTAATGCATGGTATGTATGGTTCTGGCTGGATAGGTAATATTGCTCCTTTTTAAATCAACGTTTTCACACGCTAACAGTTATTAAACACCATGCAACAGGCTTCACCAGCCGAGATATAAATATTAGCCGATTCCACTTCACAAGCCTTTTCACCAGACGTCTGCAGTTATCAAATTGGCCTTAGCAAGGGAGATTACCAACAATATCTCAAGAGCTCTCTCAAGAGCTTGTTCAAAAAGTATTCTGTGAAAGGTTTTTCTTTCTTTAACTTCAGAATAAAATGATTTTTTATTGTTTTTATTTAATTATTTTTAACATTTGCGGTAACTATGCAAAGTAAAATCATCAATAACAGATAAATGATTATCATTAATTACCGTTTAATAATAATTAAGTGGGAGGAAACTTTAAGATAGATTATAAAACGTTACACTAATAAACTCGGCGCTCCGCGCCTCGTTCCTGCTTTGAGCCTTAGTGGCTAACATCACAATACATGGGACATGTTTTTAGCTTCAACTTGTTCCTCTTTCTCTTTATTTACCCACGATGGTAACTTATATGATGTAGGTATTTTTCTATTCCGGTGAGCGTCTACTCTAAGCAACATGACAACCAAGTGACAATAAGAAAACAAGCGGCATTGTTTACTACATCTATATAATAACATACATAAAATTAAATCACGACATAAATACCAACAACAAGTACGCAAGGCCTGCGTGATAAATCGAGAGCTTTCCAACGAATGGAGAACGATTTTCGTCCGTCGAAAACTGAACAACTTTCATTTCCCTAGAAACAGCTCGGTTGTACGTGAAAACTATCAGAACAATTTCGTGACACTTTCTGTATAACGGTTTCTGTATAACGCTTTTTTACTAGATAGGCCCGGCTAAAAACATGTTCCATGTTAAAACAAAATACGTATAATTTACCGTATGTTAACAAACACAAACCGTCATCCAAAAAAACAAATCCTAAAAAGTGAATGATACAATGATATTGATCCTAGACATTCCAGCGAATTATTTTAAACCAATATTGATGATAACATGACAATGAATTCAGAAAAGAAAAGAAGCAGTTTTATTTCACGATGTTAGACCGGGTTCAGCAATCCAGCCTTCTCCAGTGTCAATGACTGACAGTTGCGGTTTATAATCATAGTTTAGGTTTGGCGATTGTTCTATCAATAGTTGCTCCACGAACATCAGATCGTTTGTGAATAAACTAGTTTTGGGAGTGTTGTAGATCATAATTTTAAATATAAAAATGTTATAAAATTGATGTTTGGGAGCTATCACCGTTATCATGGGCGCCCGCAGAATATTTTTCCAAGGTCTAGGGGGTATGAAACTTTGCAATAAACATTTTTCCGTCCTTCCGCCGTACGCCGTACGCACGATTTCTCCCAAACGGCTGAAGCAAAAAAGCTGAAATTTTCAGGAAAAATCCATGTTGGTCCGACGACGCCCCAATTCTTGAGCCAGCTCTCTCACTTAATTTAAAGTGCCCTTTAAGGGTTGTCAAAGTTTTGTAAAATCCCTAAAAACCTAAAAAAAAAAAACAAGTAAAAGTCAAAAATGTTTTAAAGTAATATGTAATTGCTTCAAATGAACTTAAGTGTGACATGATTTATGCGGAATTGTCGATATTTATTAATTTTTCAAAACACTAAAACCTGACAAAAATTTATGCATACTATCCTGATTCTCAGGAGGGGCACTTGCCCCCCTGGCCCCTCCCTGTGGGCGCCCAAGTTATGCTGTCAGATTAAATTTATGAATCATTCCCCTACTTCGGCTGTAGTGCATTTACAGAAGGACACCAAAACAGCAGGAATTAATGCTAGATCATCATAAGTAGAATTCCCACTATATCGCTCCCCCATTGGATGGTACTAGCAGTTTCATAATTTTATTAATCTCTGCCAAGTATCGGAAACATCCGATTTCGCAAAAGGAAAATCCCTGTTGCCACAGACAATCAAATGGGTACATAACTTTGAGAATAATATTCTCCAACCGTCATATTATGACGGGAACTAAGCGATGTCTTATCCTTTCCACGAAGATTGGACAAATAATCACTATAGGTGATTTAAAACACATTGCCTGGTTTTTTTAGGTTATATATGTCAAGTGTCATACAACCGAATCTGAAAAGCTCACTGTGGCAGGTATAGCATTTTGAAGGTTATCCTTACAATATTCTAGATTTTATTTTATTTTATTATTATTTTTTTTAATGATGACAAATTTTATTGTTATTTATGTAACATTACAATTAGGTTAACAACGTTTTTAGTAGATAATTATACCTAATTAACATGGAACTAGAAAGTAGGGACCAATCCAACGATTGTCCTTACATCAGGGATATCTAGGTCTGCGTGTAAGGTTGAGTTACGGACGTACCAAGGTGCATCCGTGATCATACGTAAAACCCGATTTTGGAGAGTTTGGATCCGTTTTACATGAGTTTGCGCTGCGGAGCCCCAAATGCCGCACGAATACATCCATATGGGTCAGATTAAAGATAAATATATTAGGCGTTTGGTGTGTAGGCTGAGTGGGGACTGATTGTTAAGTAGACTTCGGAGTTGTTGTATTCTAAGTCGAAGTTTCGCAACAAGCTGGGTGATATGCTCCTTCCATAATAGTTTTTTGTCCATGATCAACCCCAGATAACGTACCGAATCTTCAACTAGCATTATTTTATTGTTCAGTGACACGGAAGGGTTAGTCTGTCTGGTGCGAAGCGTAAAATTGACTAGGATTGATTTGTTTGGGTTCATAATGACTCGCCAGTTTCGGCACCAATAGATTTTATGAAGATCATCATTGAGTTAAATCGAATTTGCAATGATTAGGAAGATATAGCAAATTAAACTCGAAAAAGTGAGAACCTTGATGCTTAAAAGTTGGACTAAAACATGAATTCCTGAACATATACCTTGAAGGATTTCTAATGCTCATACCAACGCTCACCCAGGGCAATACGCAAATTGCTTCATTTGAGTGGCATAGATAACAAAGCCCATCAAAGCGTACAATATACTATTCCCATTAGGAAAATTACATTATGTAGAAATTTTATCATTCTACGCCACGAGTTCTCATGCAAGCAATTTCGCCAGGTAGTAAAGCGCGGTGAGGAATTTACGTGCGTCGGAGAGATTAGTCGAGGGCACGCAGTTCGGAAGCTGCAGAAAAAAGTCTTTGTCAAGTAAGAGAGCTGCATTTTTTACAGCCACCTGCTCCGAGTTATTGCGGTACTTTGAGCAACGAGAAAAGTTCAGAGCAGGTTGTGAACTTGTGACAGCGGCCTTCACACGACCAGCAGCAGTTTGTTATTCGGCTGTCAACAGTCTTTTGCTTCCGAGCGGAACCGTTGTGTTCACTTTCGAGAGCCAAAAAATTAGTTTTGTCCGAATTCAAAATTTCCACTCGCATTTTGCGTTTCTTAGCCTACTGAACAAATTTGGTTCCGTGTCTGTCGGTCTGTCTGTCTGTCCGCGTTTCCTTGTTACTGCCATAACTTCCAAAATTGAGAATGAATTTAGCTCATATTTTGAGGGAGTATGCGGATAAGGCTTCTTGAGGTCCCATACAAATTCCATTCCAATTTAATTAGCGGTACGCTCTGCGCATGCGCTAACGTGAAATTCTTGAAACAGCCGTAATTTCCACATTTTCCAATGACTTTAGCTCTAATTTTGAGGGATTTGGGGGATGAGAATTAATTTTTAATTTCTAATCACCTTTTATCTCCAGTAATCTTAGTTTACTTAGTATCCAAGTTTACTACATTCTGGAAAATTTCAAAACGAATCTTTGGGAAGTTTGACCAGTTACCGCAACATCTTTCATCTGAAATATCTTTATTTTCTATTTTATATTGTTGTCACTTTGATTGTCTGTTTATTTTTTCTAGGAGTGACTAACTATACAATGTATATCAAATGAGGTGCTGCTACTTCATTCTGTGATCTTACATCTAATTCGCAACAAAACATCGCAAAATAATGACCTATGGGCTTGTTATTTCTGATAGCATTGTTTAGGCTATTGACCTATCAATAATTATTAATCAGATCCTAGGGTACATATCGACGTCTATACAATCTTGTAGACAGTACGAGACACAACAAACTAGATTTCTTGGAGAAGAAATTCCATTGAAACTACATAAGCTGCCCTTTCTTCATTGGTGATTATGGGCTGTTTAGCTCATCAAAGGATTAGGGGTTGATCAAAGAGAATGCTGAAATTCTTGACTAGTACGTTTTTGACCCAACTTTGTTTTTGATCGTTTTTTTACCTAAATTTGTGACGTAAATTTAGAGGACCGGTTTGAAATGTTCTTTCTAGGACTATAAGTGTTTGGGTTAAGTTCAGGGTAGGCCAGGGAAAAGTATCACACCTCCTTTTGATCAATTCGAGTTATTGGAAGTTATGTTGTATCCGATTTTACATTAGCATTGTTCAAAAAGGTTCCCAAGAGACACCTTTCAGAGATTTCACCAAATGAAAAAACGCTGCAAATTCTTTCACAGGGGTTTACTATTCAATTATCCATGATTTGAATTTCTACTAAGATTTGGAGTGTGCGTGTTTAACAGGTGATAGAGCGATTATTGAATTTCAGGAGGCACACAAATATGATCAACTGATCAATACAAATAGGTATTTTGGTTGAGAACAGATTTACGTGCTCTATGAATATCTCCTGAAATTCAATAATCGCTCTATCACCTGTGAAACACGCACACTCCAAAGCTTAGTAGAAATTCAAATCATGAACTCAAGCCAATTGAATAATAAACCCCAGTGAAAGAATTTGCAGCGTTTTATGCATATCAGAATGCTTCAACCCGTGTATCGGCAAATTTTATTCATTTGGCTTGCATTCAAGATTTAAATTTCTACTAAGCTTTGGAGTGTGCGAGTTTCACAGGTGATAGAGCGATTATTGAATTTCAGGAGATATGCATAGAGCACTTAAATCGGTTCTCAACCAAAATACCTATTTGGATTGATCAGTTGATCATATTTGTGTGCCTCCTGAAATTCAATAATCGCTCTATCACCTGTGAAACACGAACACTCCAAAGCTTATTAGAAATTCAAATCATGAATCATTGAATAATAAACCCCAGTGAAAGAATTTGCAGCGTTTTTTTTCAAGAGCGATTACAATGGAAAAATATTCTATTTGAAAATTTTAAATTTCGTAAGATGGAGCATGCATATCAGAATGCTTCAACCCGTGTATCGGCTATAAACCCTTTTAGGAGTTCACTCCAGTTTCCAAACAAACAAAGAAAAAATAAATAAACGCTGTTGTTTGTTTTGATCGCAGTAACCTAGTGATGTAGTGAATGTGGATGCAAATGTTGGCACCATAAATCGGGCCATACATCGGGAATGGTTTGAGCTACGGACCTGGGGAGCAGCTCATTCGATTCCTCATGGAAAGTTCTTCAAAAAAAGTCCAAATTTAGGCCGCCATGACTTTTTTTGAGGTTTTTTGGGATTTTACAAAACTTTGACAACCCTTAAAGGGCACTTTAAATTAAGTGAGAGAGCTGGCTAATGAATTGGGGCGTTTTCGGACCAATATTGATTTTTCCTGAAAATTTCAGATTTGTTGCTCCAGCCGTTTGGGAGAAATCGTACGTACGGCGGACGGACGGAAACATTTTTATTGCAGATTTGGATTCTACACCCTTTGAAACGTAAACCACGAAATTTTCAGGGGGGGTTAAAATTGTTTTTTTAAGAGCGATTACAATGGTTTATTATTGAATAATAAACCAAAAATTGGCTTCAGGAAGGGGGAATTGTCCCACTGATTATGCCATTGCTGCTTAACAAATAAAATGAGGTATCAGAGAGGTGCTTAGTATATGTAAGGTTTCTTTGACATTTTATAATTAAAAAATCTAAACTTACTTTTTTTCAGTTTTCAGAAGGCTATCCCAAAAACATCTCCTGTTGAATGTGATGGTCTTCTTCCCAACTGACGGTATTTGAGGTACCTACTGTCCGACTCGAAAATTCCTCATAAAGGAGAGACAATTATCACGAAGTTTGATGTGGGTCAAAATTCAACCAACCAACTTCGTGTTCGCGTAGGTACCTACTCCTGATGATGGCAAACATCCAACCCCAGGATGGAGTGCATACCTACCTAGTTCAGAATCGAGTGCCGTGAACTGACGGTCTGAAAAGTTAAAATCCTTCTTCAGTAATCATCCCGATCCCGAGCCCCAACATGGTGAGTCGCCCTGGGCGATGGAAGGCTCATCAGGTGTTATGGGCGCCCGCTACCAATAGTTATCCCGCCCCTTCCCACTCCAGTTAGTACGCGTGGCCGCCGCCAAGACGCGCTAGCGTCCCACGTCCAGCCGGCAGTCTGTGTCCTTAGGTGAAGTGAGGTAGTGCCTTCGAAGGTTAAGGATTACGGGACTGTTGTTACAGATGCTGGAGACGATTGAAGACGTTCCGTATGTACAATTTTATTGTTACTTGTTTTTAATTCGATTATTCAAGAGATGAGGAGCGTACGAACGGTCCACAAAGGTTGTCACTACATTCGACCGTTTTTTGATGTTGATCATTAGGCAACTTTCTGTCTAAGCGATTAATACCATTTGACAAATGGATTTTAGGGCTCCAAATTGTCTAAAATTTTATCTCATAGCGCTATCAAAATGACATCCACGATGAATGACTCAGATAGAACACGATAGACAGTTCATTTTGAAGTTGTATACCTTATTAAAATTTTCATGTTTTGGTAACTACCAAACGTGATTTCAGGGGTTAACCAACTTGTTTTCACAAGTCGGTTACGCTAACTTTTCTGACTGTCAATATACTTCCTTAAATCGACTACTTGGATGAACTGTATACCAATATGTCGTCTATCAATAATAAATGTTTCAGTCCAATAGTTTAAGGTTGATCGTGAGCGTATACAGTCGTGACAGTTCATATTACATAGGTACGTACTAAAGGTAACTTCAAATCCGTGTGGGTCTCACAGAAACTGATTCACTCAGCTTGACTCACTGGTTTCTTCATTCACATGTGCCTCAATCGACACTGATTCGATGATGAATATTTGTGAAGACAGCAACACTAATACAAAAACTTGCTACCGAAAGAATAATCATACGGTTTTGTGAATCCCACAAAAACGGTATATAGATTTTGTTGAAATCAAGCTACCTTAAGGTACCTGAAGCTTCAGCTACTTGTCACATTTAGGAGAACCTTACATTAACCTCTCGTTTTCACCCATTTAATGTTGACCGCTATAGCCAAAGGAGTGAGGACTCATGGAAGTGCTTCCTATAACGAATTTGTCATCAATTTTCACGTAGTTACCATCTTCATAAGGCGTTACAACTACCCATCTTCGATGGTACTAGAATATTTCTGAATCTAGAATTCAATTAGCTGGATCACTAATCGAAACGTGCTAAAATATGAAAAACAGTGTAAAATTATTACGGTGTTTATTTTAATAATCAATTTGGTTTAGTTATTTACTTAAAAGCACCTTCCCTAGTAACGTAAAAAACTATCTTGAATCAGTCAGCTTAGTTGAAACACCAAACATCTCCAGCACGCGATCCTTCAACGAATTTTCCGTTGGAGTTGTTTACTTGTAGGTTCTAACTGTACTGATTCATTACATTCTAATACAAATCGGGGTACATAATAAATTGTCCAATAAAAAAATCAAGTAATGATGGTAATAACTTGGTTGAGAACAAGTCGCAGTCCAGCAACTCTTTATCAAGTATTTGACATGATGTGATATGATATGATTTTTTGATTAGAACGTAATATTACGAAATAATCAATTATTGACATTTTGTATGTCATTTTGTAATCATGATTGTCGCATGAAACTTGGACGGAATTATATAAAACGCCTGGGGGCAGTTTTCAGTTCTTGATTCAATAGTCGCAGCTTATTTTCGTCAGTGGGGTTTTGAAATCCAAGATCCAAAGAGTACGAAAAAAATCGAGATTTTTGTTCGTGCGATCTGGAAATTAATGGTCATCGAATCCTGATAAACCTTTGGCCAATGCTTCACCTTGACGGCCGAGAGGAGAAAAAAAAGTAGGTGGAATGAACCGGCAAAGTTGTAGACAACTTGGAACACGTTGGTATCTTATCTCATGCACAATCCTGATCAGCCGATCTAGCTGTTTCCCTTATTCAACATTGTGGTACCGCGGTTGGACCCTATTTCATCTTGTCAATAAACTCTACGACGGTTGCCAAACACTTAATCAATTGGTGAGTAATTGATGAGCCGAGGAGAACATTAATGACTGTCAAGTTTAACGACAAACTTTTCCACAAACTAAAGATTTTTTCGTAAACGATGTAGGTAATGTATACAATGTAAAAACCTTGCCTAAATAGTTTTGAAAGCTTTGTTTTCAGTAATGATCTTTGTCTCATCGATTAGAAGAACCAAACAGCACGTATTTCTACTATAATCAGTTCTCAATTAGATTTCTCATACTAAGTAGGCAGAGAAGCTGTTATTGACATCTCATAAAAGGCTAGTTTCGTTTCTGCATTGTTCAAGATCGAGGAGTTAATCATTCTTAATATATATGTCGAAGGTCATTTCAAGCGTGTAAAAAGCCTTTTGGGAAGAAATGATCTGGCTTGAGTCCAAAATATGCAACACAACTGTATTTTCTCAAAGTATTGTCCGGTCTGAAACAATATAAATTGTCAACGAGATGTTTAGTGTAAGGGTTTGAATTCCAAGTGGTTCTCTCCAGATTAAGAAAGATTCATGCTGCCCATTAAGTGGCCCAAGGCATCCCGAAATGCTTTACACTGTATTATTTGAACTCTTTCAAAGGATATTTCATTTTCTTATCACTGCGTAAGATGGACGAAATCTATTCAGTTCAAGATGTGAATTGCAACAACATGTTTTTAGGTACAACCCTAGAAAACGGTAAAACAACCGCCTACACGTTAGAACCTTTGAAAAATTGTACGAGTAAACGCGGAAAGTATCGGAATCGGCGGATTGAATTTTTAAAACTGGATTCAATCATTATGGATATTGGAATTGAAGGAGTCATTACAGAGAAAAGAAAATAGAATAACTGAAAACCACGTTTAACTCTTTCCTTAATTGCTCCAATTTGTCTTGAATTTCAAGTGCTCCTTTTCTCAGCTTGTTTTAATTTTGAAGGTTTTTTTTTTGTTTTTCTTCAATTGGCATTAGCCGGAAGCAACAGCCATGAAGGATTTTATTACAAGAACATATTATCTATATACATAATTAATGATAATGATTACAATAATGAACGAGCTGCAAATTAAACATCAATTCCAACTTCGATAATAAATGCATAAATAGCCTCATGAACAGACTTCGATCTTGAATACACTATTTGATAATAGTGAACTGGGTTATCCAGGAGTTGAGTTACTACGTCTATCATCCTGGTTCTTGCTGCGGCATACGTCGGGCATTCCATTAATATATGTTGCAGTGTTTCCTCATCTACACCACACCTCGCACAAACAGGAGAGCCCCGTATTCCGATTCGATGCAGGTACGAGGAGCATATTCCGTGATTCGAGCGTATGCGGGAAATTATACGTATCGACTTTCTTTCCATACCTTGTAGTATAAAGCATGGTTTGACAGATACGTATTGGTTTTCCAACCGGTACCTCTCACCCGTTCCAGTACCATCATAAATTGACTGCCATTGGTTCTTTAGACGTCGATACGCGTAAATATATACATCCGAGTATGGGATTCTAAGGTTAAGTAGCTCGCCATAGTCTCGTGCTAAATTGAAGTACACGTCTGCCACTTCAATGACGTGCACGCCTACGTGGGCCTTGGTCCACACAAAATGGATTAATTTACCCCTGGACTGCATTTCGCTGATGAGTTCCAAGATTTCCATCAGAATGTGGTTGAAACTACTGTCCAACCCATAGGTAGAAAGTTTTTCCAACAAACTACGGCAGTCAGACACAATGACAATGATTACTTGTCTTCTGTGCCCGGCATACAACAAGGCTTCTCTTATGGCCACAGTTTCACAAGTAAATGACGATGCAACATTCGGCAACTTGTTCTTTGAACAACATTTTGAACGTTGTTCTTGGATATTTCAGTCAGTTAATTACAGATGTACAACTGAAAACCAATTCATGCCTAAATTTCCTTGATTCGATTAGGTATCTATGTTTTGTCCTACGAACTTGAACGTTATTAACACATGCAAATATAAATGTATTCCCAGATCTTCATTTTGATGTATATTTTAAAAGAACGGTTCGCTTTTGATGGTCAGTTCCTATGATAAAACCACCAATTCTTTTAAAACGGTTTAAAACCAACCGCATAACAACTCGGTGATTTTCTAGGGTTTTCAGCTAAAAGTAAGTTTCAATTACAGCAGCTGTAGAGACACAGGACCAGTCTCGGTTCACCCGGTGCTATAAAATACATTAAAAGACGATATCCGATGCGATTATTTGTTAGAAAAGTTTTGGCTAGGTATTTTTGGGACCACAAGGGAGTAAATTTCGACACCTACAACTGGTCCGATCGGGTTCGCCCAACAAACTTGACCTTTCGGTTACCCAGCGAGATTTGTTATCGTTAGAATCAAAGTTTCACCTATTTTAGCTGTATTGAAATGTACACATTATAATATAATGTGTAGTAATTGTAGTAATGTGTAGTAATGTATATAATATATTATATTTCTAGGATAGAGTTTTCTGGGGTCTGAAACATTTCTGGAAAATTCTGATTACCCCCCCCCCCCCCCCCATTTTGAAATTCGTTCGAAAATTGAAGAAAATTCGCTAATAATTTACGAAAATGTATGTCTATGACAATCGCTTATTCATTGGCACATACCCACCTAGCAACTGCTAAGAACCCTTTTCCACCGCAGAGGATCATAAGGGAGTAAATATTGAGTCCTGAGTCATGCTCAAAAACAGCTTAGCAACTGGGTTATTGCTGGATCTATTGAGGTAGAAATTGAAAATGAAGAGCTGTCCATTTTGAATCAAAAACTCTGCAAATTCTTTCACTGGGGTTTATTATTCAATTGGCTTGCATTCATGATTTGAATTTCTACTAAGCTTTGGAGTGTTTCACAGGTGATAGAGCGATTATTGAATTTCAGGAGATATGTATAGAGCACGTAAATTTGTTCTCAACCAAAACACCTATTTTGATTGATCTGTTGATCATACTTGTGTGCCTCCTGAAATTCAATAATCGCTCTATCACCCGTGAAACATGCACACTCCAAAGCTTAGTAGAAAGTTCAAATCATGAACGCAAGCCAATTGAATAATAAACCCCTGTGAAAGAATTTGCAGCGTTTTTTTATGGTTATCAGAATACTTCAATCCGTGTATCTGCTATCAACCCTTTTAGGAGTTCACTCCAGTATCCACGTTCACTACATCACTAGGTTATATAAAACCAAAAATAAACCAAAATAACACAAATGTTGGCACCATAAATCGGGAATGGTTTGAGCTACGGGCCTGGAGAAGTGCTCATTCGATTCTTCATGAAAAGTCCTTAAAAAAAAAAGTCCAAATTTTGGCCGCCTTGACTTTTTTTGAGGTTTTTAGGGATTTTAAAAAACTTTAATAACACACGTTAAATTAAATGAGAGTGCTGGCTAAAGAATTGGGGCATTGTCGGACCAAGATTGAATTTTCCTGAAAATTTCAGATTTTTTGCTCCTGCCGTTTCGGAGAAATCATGCGTACGGCGGACGTTGGATGTTATTGCAGATTTGAATTTTACACCCTTTGAAACGTAAACCATGAAATTTTCAGGGGGGGTTAAAACTCTTTTTTTCAAGAGCGATTACAATTAAAATCATTAGCACGGCCCATAACTCAAATTTGCCATCAACTCAACAGATGATGTGACAAATGACACGTACCTACCACGTCATTTAACATGAAGATTGAAACATCAAAACCTGAGACTTTTCTTTATCTCTACAGACAAATAAATTATATTCATAGATGCAAATCTTTGGCGTGGTGGTAGCGGTTTGCGGCTTAGAGAGCTTTCCTTTCCATCAAAGGCTACTCGGATTTGCCACATCACTGCAAAGCATCATGTTCTCAATGTAAATTTTTCTCCTAAATATGTATCAACAAGACATTTTGAGATGGACGAATTGATTGCATTGTGACACTTATCCATTGAGGATGTTCAGACCTTGACAACAATACTATAACCTCGTACCTATCGCCTCCTTTCAAGTGACTAATGTTCCACCATCTTGAAATTCACCCACGGATCGTTTTGCGCTTCTAGTTCGAGTTTCTTGCTCTTTATAGCAGCGACCCGCGGCACTTTTTACTGTCCACTTGACGTGCAGCCGGATTTTAAAACTCGAGCAGGGATTTACTTTCACGGTTTTTTGTTCCTTTTTTTCCACCGCTATAGAGTTCTTTCCTTGTGTTTATTCCTTTTGCTCTTTTTGTACTCGTCATTCACGTGTCGAAAGGTGTGATATCATAATCAGATTACAGGCAGCGGGCGCGGTTGTAATCCATGGCGGCCCGTTGATGCCTCCGATTAGCTTTTCGCTGTTGGGAACCCGAAGGGATTTCAAGTGATCTCACCCGCTCCAGAGAGCATCCACCGCATTATCCTAAACGAGGGAATCTAGGCCATTCGTCATCCGTGAAGACGACCCACAAACGCATCAGTGGCTGTACCGATGTCACGTCGTGAGAGACGTCTCCTATCTATTAACGTCACGGCTTTGATGGGTAGCCCCCGATGGAAATGTAATTTACGCTAGTTTCATTTGGAGCAATCGGGATTGTAGTAATCTAAATATCGATTACACACCTCATGAATTTGTATCGACCTCTGTCTGGACAGTTAATTTTGGAATTCGGTATTTCTACACATTGACTTCTAAATAACTAAAAACAAGAGCGTACCTGTACATTCTGACCTTCAAACATTTTCTGGGCTTTCTTATTGACATTTTATGTCTTTACTTTGCTACATAAACTCGAAAATGTAACGCGGACAGAGTCACGAAAAAATTGTCACGAAAATATTTCTGATGGTTTTCGCTTACAACCGATTCGTTGCTACGGATCATTATCTTCGACATTTTTGATCGTACAAAACTCGTTCACCACTCATTTGAAAGCTCTTGATTTACTTTATATTGTTACGTTAACCCCTGGACATTCGGAACCTCAGTGACCACCCGATGGAACTATATTGTTTACTAACTGTGACAGTCCTGTGAGTGGTGATGATTATGTCTTAACAGTTTACCATTCGTTGCTTCGGAACCTCAGTGACCAAACGATGGAACCATTACATCGCAACCATCAACGAGCACAATCTAACGTAGTTATCATTGGTCCTACAAAACGGCACTCGTTGGAACTAGTGCGCGAATATCGTTTACGCAAAAAGCTGCTTATGAATACTACCCACAAATGAAATTGAAATTGGCGAGGTACGTGATACATTCATCGAGACGCCTCATTCTATCGCCGACGTTGAATTTTATAAGCGTTTTACATCAAAACTGGCCTCCAATTGGAAGTACGTGGTGTGTGTGCGGGAGGGGGCGCAAAGACATAAAATGTCCCTCGTGGTTGCGGACTTGTACGAAAGCTGTTTATCTACGATTAGCCTACCTCATCTGATATAATTCCCCTTTTCTTATACCGTTTGAAAACTGAAATTCTGAGGTTTGCCTACGATTTGCCTTTATTTGAGAATTATGAAGATAATGATTTTTTTAAATTCCAACAGCTAATCATTGTTGACAGTGGTGACAGTACTTAGCGATTTATTAGTGGATTTTCCCATGAAATGAAGTTGGATGCATAGGCCCACATCAGCTAAGAGGCTTCTACAATCAATTTGTTTTTTAAACCAGGAGCCCCGTCCAAAATAGTCGAATCATCTGACATATATTCTCATTGTTGTTGTTGGATGAGACCGACTGCGCTGAATCATAAAGTTTCACTCAATTTCGATAACCTCCTTAGAAATTTAGAATTTTGAAATTGGTGAAAATTTAAGATTTTTGACACCTTTTTCTGTCACCCAGTGATTCTGCATCATGATGCAGAAAACCGTTCGTCTGCAAATCGTGAGTGACCAATTTCGTCAAGCGTAGTACAGACCAATTTCAAAATTTGACTTTGAACGTTCAAAATTTGGCTCATTTGAACGTGATTCATTCTTGGACCTAGTGATTCTTTAATACAAACGGGAAAAAATATTAATATTTAAGTGTAAATAATAAAATCATGTACGAACGAGGTGTTAATATTACCGGCTCCGTACCATTTCCGCTCCCTAGATCTATTAGCAGTGAAATGGCTTCATTTTCAAGCTCATAGTATTTGATGAATAATGTTCAATTGATCGTGATTACTTTCAAAAATAGATTATTTTCTATGAGCGCATTTCTATGGATCTGAAATCTATTCCAGTAGATTTTTTTGTCAAAATTACTATAAAATGACTTCTCTTTTGCCCATGTCAGTAAAAACTCTGAAAATCCACGTTTTCGTCACGTTATTAACCTGTATTGGTCCATAGCAACTATCAATGAGAAGTGATCGGGCTAGAAATGAGGACCAACCAGACCCTAAGTGGAGCCCATGTGCGAAAGAACGGATTTTTTATATCAATTCTAAGGCCCATACAGATTGATACATTTGATCGATCCATTTTATATTAGTAGATGAATGCAGGAGAGAAGAGGCACTCGAGGGATCAAATCCAGTTTCGCCAAATTGTTCAAGAGCGCTCGGTACGAAAAATCGATAAACTATCAACACCTAATCGGGTCATCTGACCATCAAACTAAAACTGACATCCTGGGAACCAACAAAATGTGTAACTACATAAATCGAGAAGATTATGGGGACAGGTTGTACCGTTTTATTACCCAACTGCATTGGTTTCACAACCTCAGTTGGCAAATAATAGACATTTTCTATCATCGTTACTCGTGTATAAGCATGATGTGCCGCACATTGCCTTGTAGGACGCGTGAGGAATATTTGTTTTCAATATTAAACTCAGGAACTCATTAAGTAACAAACAGAGGCTGGTTAGGAGAATCTAATCCAAGGAAAGTTCTCAAGGTGAGTAAAGTTTGATCCATATTGCCTGCCCGCTTAATCTCATAAGGTAGTTGTGAGTCTCAGGCTCTTATCGATTTTAATAACGCTGCTCCTAACCAATGAGGTAAGTGTTATTTCGCACACACATCAGAAACACCATACCATTACCCTGATTTAATCAGAAGTACGCACGGGAAAAATTGTGGCTTTTTATTTTTGAACAGTGTTTTTCACTATAAGATAGAAAAAAGAGAAAAACCTTTATTTGGACAAATTTCTCAATTTGGATTATATTTTCTTGGAAAACAGCAAGAACTGACTTTACACTTCATGCCCTAACATTGGTCAAATAATCATTAAAAAATAACTTTATTAGTGTGTATTATAGGATTTAGGAGGGAATAATCCCACATTAGCATCACATTAATTATTCCTAGATTGCCTCAGAGGCCTCACCCCCTCCTGCCATAGTCTGATCACTCATTCTCTCTTAGTTCTCATAAAATCATCCTCTACCTCGTGTTTCTCGTTCTGTGATTAAACCTTAACTTCGTCACGTATCCTGCTTTTTCTTCTGCAATCCATGATGTATTACCTCCTTAACACTTTACAAGCTTCAATTCAAGCCAGAGATAGTAAGAACTACCAAGGTGATTTTTCAGGTTCCTTGACAATCTTTAGAAAAGTGAAGTAAAAAGTTAGTTTTCTAAAAATGTTCATGAAAATATGTTTAAAAAACCAGTTAATAGTCTGCCTTAACTCTTTAATCCTTTAGGTGGCTCAATTGCAGCCAGAGGAGGTAGTACGGACTATTAGACCCATTTTTATGTTCCGGTTTATTATTCAATGATAAACCATTCTAATCGCTCTTGAAAAAAAAAAATTTTTAACCCCTCCCCCACCCCTGAAAATTTCATGGTTTACGTTTAAAGGGTGTAGAATCAAATCTGCAATAAAAATTTTCCGTCCGTCCGCCGTACGCCGTACGCACGATTTCTCCCAAACGGCTGGAGCAAAAAATCTGAAATTTTCAGGAAAAATTTTGGTCCGACGTTCTTTAGCCAGCTCTCTCACTTAATTTAAAGTGCCCTTTAAGGGCTGTCAAAGTTTTGTGAAATCCCTAAAAACCTCAAAAAAAGTCAAGGCGGCCTAAATTCGGACTCTTTCTGAAGAACTTTCCATGAGGAATGGAATCAGCCCTTCCCCAGGTCCGTAGCTCAAACCATTCCCGATGTATGGCCCGATTTATGGTGCCAACATTTGCGTTATTTTGGTTTATTATTGTTTTTGTTTTGATATCAGTAACCTAGTGATGTAGTGATAGTAATGATGTAGTAATGTGGATACTGGAGTGAACTCCTAAAAGGCTTTGTAGCCGATCCACGGGTTGAAGCATTTTGATATGCATGAAACGCTGCAAATTCTTTCACTGGGGTTTTGGTTTATTATTGTTTTTGTTTTGATAGCAGTAACCTAGTGACGTAGTGATGTGTGATGTAGTAATGTGGATACTTGAGTAAACTTCTAAAAGGCTTTGTAGCCGATGCACGGGTTGAAGTATTCTGATAAAGGCCGATAAAAAACGCTGCAAATTCTTTCACTGGGGTTTATTATTCAATTGGCTTGTGTTCACGATTTGAATTTCTACTAAGCTTTGGAGTGTGCGTGTTCCACAGGTGATAGAGCGATTATTGAATTTCAGGAGATATGCATAGAGCACGTGAATCTGTTCTCAATCAAAATACCTATTTGGATTGATCAGTTGATCATATTTGTGTGCCTCCTGAAATTCGATAATCGCTCTATCACTTGTGTTTCTACATTGTAAAGTTCTTTTCAGAAATTCAAATCAAAACACAAATTTTCCAATTTATATTTCAGACTGAATCACGGTGACGCTAAACTCTTTTTGATGTATGTCTTTGAGAAAACTCATCGGCCTCCCAAGAACATTCTTATAAAGGGTCTTGGATTATGTAAAATTAAATTGGCAAATTGCGGCATTTGGCAGAATATTGATTGCTCCAGGTTGCAGTAATTCACAAAACTTTGGCAACGGAAGTAATCTCATTTTTTTAGTATCTATTCGCTTTTTAAATGTCTAGCTAACCTTAATTTTTTCTAGCTCTACATGCAAAGTGACTGTGGGAACGTCGCCACCAAAATCTGACAACTCTGAGATTGTATTGTTGAATCGTATTTGTCATGCGCCCGTTTCATAGCAAATTTGTCGTACTCATACAAATGGTTCCTTTTTTGGGTGTGAAAGAGACAAAGCTAATTTATCAGAGTACGCTTGGAATCTGGCCATAAGGGAATATCAAATACTTGAATGATAAACCTTTGTGTAATAAGTACGTAGCGTGTACGGAGGCGCAATTTATGGAGTACGAATTCTTCGCTGTTTATTAGCATATACTTCTTGTTAATGTAGCGCTTGACCGTTCACATAGTACCAATTAAGGAGAAACCGGAAATAGCGAAAACTTTCTTCTCGAATTCTTCTCGATGACTAGTCTATCATGAGTAACACCGTTCGTCAAAGGAATTACACTGCCGAAGGACCCTTGACGAAATGCGTGACGTTAGCCCCAACTTTCCCCATAGAATGAGCTGATTATCGATTTATTTTCCGGTGACCCAGAGTAGCCAGTGAGGGGCGAAATCCCCTAACCACGTCAATCGTTTGAGGTTCGGAAGGAGTATTGTTCAGATCAACAAAAGATGCTGTCTACAACATTATGCAAATCTAGAACTCACAATACATACGTGTTAAGGGTACTTCATAAATAACGTTCCAGCAAATATTTTAGCTACATTCTCTATTGCAGATATGTATAGATTTCTGTTATCTCAAATTTACCATTCAACAATCGTATATCTTCATAATTTCATGTATAAAATGGAGAGGACGCCTTTTTTTTTTAGAAATAAATACATGTTTTCCCATTTTCTTAAACACAATAGCGAATATATCAAGCTGAAAAAACAACAGCGGGGTAAAAAAAGCCTTCAAAGTTAAATCACCAATGGCAGAGTTTTTAGCGCAATCCTCAGCGGAAGCCTCATTCAATCTTCTAGACGACCGAGATTTGTTCAATATTCTTGAGAGGTTTCTAAAAAATTGGTATTACTCTTTCCGCGTCGCTATAAAGTTCCGGGCCGAAGTGTCTTAAGCATTTTGTATCTTTGTTCATCATTTTCAATGATGAGCCTTAGTAACCAAACAAGAAAACTATTTTGTCGTTTCTCGTTACAAGAAATGTACAATCTGAAAATCGAAAACGCTGCAAGTTCATTCACTGGGGTTTATTATTCAATGATTCAAGATTAGAATGAAGTTTGTTTCACAGGTGATAGAGCGATTATTGAATTTCAGGAGATATGCATAGAGCACGTAAATCTGTTCTCAACCAAAATACCTATTTGGATTGATAGATCATATTTGTGTCCTCCTGAAATTCATAATCGCTCCATCATGTGAAACACGCACACTCCAAACCTTAGGAAATTCAAATCATGATATGAATAATAAACATGAAAGAATTTGCAGCGTTTTTTCACGTAAACCTGCTCTTCCAAAATACATTATTCTATTTGGAATGTTGATCAGCTGATCATATTTCTGTGTATCAGTTTCATAAATTAAAACAATGGTTTATTTTTTTATTCGAAACGTTCGACGTGAATTTTACTAAAAAATCGAGCTTCAAAATTTTTGAAGATAGCTACAAAGAACCTATTCGATTCAAAGAATTTATGGTATTACCAGATAATTGTTCGAGGAGCGACGTTCTGTGTTTTCATAAGTTACCAGTTTTCGATTCAAGTCTCTTCTAATCCAAAAAAATTGTACTTACACAGAATCACAGTGATTTACATTGGAGAAAGAATGAATTATTTTTTGAATAGAGAAAAAATGAACCGCTGTGTAATGATTTCGTAATCGCTTTTAAAGTTTAGTATGATCTCATGCGACATTTCAATGATAAGTTCTAAAAAATGTTATATCATCCTCCAAATCATTGGCAGATGATCATTTTCACGTCGTTCCTCAAGTTTCATTATACTTTTAAAAAATCCTCAAATTGAATATCATACATTTCTTGAACGAATGTTTAATGTATGAGGTTCAGAACATTTGAGTAAGGTGAAGATACATAACTAACAGGATTTTTATCTTAAGTTTGACAATCCATGTAAGGAACTATACATAAATATGGTACGGAATTTTTTCATTGAAGTCGGATCATTACCTTGAAAAGTAAACCATGAAAATCATCAACTAGCCAAAAGAATAAATGTCACAATCCTACTTATTGTGATCAATATTTTCGTACTTATTGTCTTCTTTACAAAAAACCAAAATCAAGTTACTGAAGAAACGTAATGAAAACTTGGAAAAAAATCCTGAATTCTACGGCATCGCTCTCAGTAATCCTAACAGTTGAAATCAAAGGGCTGAAATATTGAAAGATTCGAGTATCGAAAACTTTCGAAGTGGCTGCAATGTTTTTCTTGTCCGTATTGGTAGACGTTCCATGAATCGAGGGAGCCCACTCTGCCTGCTTTGGTTTTATACGTTCACTGTCTCTAAGGGCTGAAACTTTGAAAGAGAAAACAAAACGGTTGACACTGAGATTATGAACAATAGCCATTATCAGCTGAATAATTGCAATGGAATTTTGTGCATAAGTTCATTTTGAAATCGAGTCTTTCAAGAGTTGTCATATCTCGGACAATTAGGTAGGTGGAAATGTACCACAACTGGAACATCTTCCTAAATTTCAGTTTTCTTCGTGATTTCTAAAGTCAATTACAACATTTTTATGGCCAATATCGTTCCCCATCCCTACCGTGCTGAAAAATGAATATCTCTCCTGTTCGATCCAATTTGAAATTGATTTCGGAACACGATTACAACGAATAGACGCTCATTGGTCAACCGAGTGATCTTTCTAATAGTTACTTCCTCATTGGCCCATGGAGCTGAGATGAAAGTTTTTTTTATGGCATCTGTAATATAATTGCAGAGTGCGGAGTCGCTTAGTCGGTGTAGATCATTAGATTACCATGCGTAGATTATGTACCAATAAATATTCCCCAGGATATACGTAGAATAAATATATAATGCAAACATCATAAACCTTCTATCTTATAACAAATAAAATTATTTTATTGAATTGAAAGTGGATTTTGAAGATCAAACGTAGTTTGAGATGGTCTTTAGATCTACCAATATATTTTGATTTAAATTTGAAATCGGAAACGTATTCTATATCTTTGTTCTAGGAGAATATGCACGATCAATAAAAATATAGTTTTGAACGTAACTTTCCAAAGTTTAAATAGGATTCATATTAAGCTTTTCTTACAATTATGATTTTATTACATGTTCAATCAATTGTGCTGTACATTCAAATACCTTAAGGCTACCAGCTACTTATTCTGCGATTAGGTTTAAAATACCTAAATAAATAATTACCACGAAAATATGATTTTTGTGCAACATTTAATAAATACAATCATACCTTACTAATAACTTTTAATATTAAGTATAGTTACAGCGATAAGAAAATACAATAAAAGAAAGCTTCAATTGGTAGGTGTGTATTGAATCGCACATAACGTGCTCTCGTGTCGTTTGGTTCGTCATGAGTTGATGAGAAAATAATGGGATATATGAAGATACGAAAAACCCAACTGTGGGGTACCTTTGAGAGCCTATTGTTAATCAAAGCCCAACTGCCGGTTTATTGACGAGGCAATGGTAGCGTTCTTGACCTAGCGTTGGAATAACGTTGCCGCTATTCACTTGTGCTCGGGATTGGGCAAATAAACGAAGCTCTCAAGTGGTGAGAGCTTGGAACTTTGTCAAGAGCCGTTGAGGTCTGCATCACATCTATCTTAGTTCCGCAGCACCACCATTCTTCTCCTTTAGATAGCATCATGCAGAGGGAATTTTTTTACTGTATGAAGTCCACTCTTTTACCAAGATTATTGCCAAAAGTCAGCAATTGCAAAGTTATCAAAAGATATAATGTAATCATTATTTTGTCTAACGAATTTATAGATTGAGGGGGTTGGGGCTCTTCCTAAAGCTGAAGGAGAATGGTAGATATAATTCATTCCATTAATAATTTTTTTCTCGTACATTTCCGTTAGACGCTTTATTATCTTACAATGAGCATTACTTCGTACGTAATTAGTAAAACAAGTACTTGTTTTTCACTACAAAATGTGAGAAGTTCTCATGCCATTCTATTGATTTTAAACTAGTATGTATGCCTGGTAGTATTTATGAAAAGTTTCCGTGAATTTACCATTGAATAAGAACAATGAAAAAACGCTGCAAATTCTTTCACTGCGGTTTACTATTCATTTGCCTTGCAAACATACAAAAATATGATCAACTGATCAATCCAAATAGGTGTTTTGGTTGAGAACCGATTTACGTGCTCTATGCATATCTCCTGAAATTCAATAATCGCTCTATCACCTGTGAAACTCGCACACTCCAAAGCTTAGTAGAAATTCAAATCATGAATCATTGAATAATAAACCCCAGTGAAAGAATTTGCAGCGTTTTTTAGTGACAAAGCGTTATCAATTGATCTATTGCAAAAGCATAAATAGTATAGTTACGGGCTCCAAACATTAAATGATAAATGATGGACCATCTCAGTATCTCTCATTTATCGTTGCCTGCTAAATGTTCCTGAAACGAATCTAAATATTTTAAAAGGTCGCATGCCACTGGGTCCTCTCCTTTCGTTTCGTTCGTGAATCCGGAATGACAACAGCGTTGAAAACATACCAAAAGTTTGCGTTTAACTGATCTGTTTTCCTTAAAAGGGGGAAAAAATGGCTATTACTCAAAAACTATCAGTCATAGTGACCTCAGGTTTTCTTCATTCGTTCACCATGAATTTGGCAGAAATATCATTGAGTTCATTGAATTAGATAGAGGCAGGTAGTGACGGACTTATGTCATTCTAGTTTATTTTGCTTCCGAATCTGCGAAGCAGCGGAAGCCTTGTGTTCACTTTCGGGAGCCAAAAAATGTTTGTTGCCTGAATTCAAAATTGCCACTCGCATTTTGCGTTTCATAGCCAACTGAACAAAATTGATTCCGTGTGTCTGTCTGTCTATCTGTCCGCGTATCCTTGTTATAGACATAACTTCCACAATTGTCAATGAATTGACGAATTTAATCTCAATATAATCAGCGGTCCGCTCTGCGCATGCGTAACGTGAAATTCTTGAAACAGGTATATCTTTTACAATTTTGATTCAATTTAGTTCATATGATAAAAGATGTAACGAGGAAGCTGCTGTACCATCTCCTTGGCAGTGTATTTTACAGTTCAGAACCCCTTTTCCATCGCAAGGCCTATTATCTAGCCATGCGTTCTGCACTTGAGCCAGTTTCAAGCTTTGAGATATAAACTGGGTTCCCTGACTAATCTCATTCAGAAAATGTTCTCATTCCACATTTGCTTTTTGATGTAAGAGGACGACTGTAGTAAAAGTTTTATTGAAGTCTCTTTGAAGTTACTTAACCCAAAACACTCTAAATCACAAACTAAACTGCAAGGCTAAGTGCTAGAGGTGTCTTTAGTAGGTATCTTGTGAGTTTTTATATTAAATATTTATGCTCCAAAAAACAGCAAATTCGAGATTTTCGTCGAATTGGTGAATAACACAGACTTGTTTTTCCTTTAGGAAGGAAGTTGAATTATGATAATTTTATCGCTGCGATAAATTAATTATCAGCCGACTATGTTATTTATAGTTGGAAACTCTTCAACGTTTTGCTTCGACGAATGAAATGAATTTGGCGCTGCAAAATGAATCTTATTTATAATATTTATCCAGACTCCACCGTTTTAGTTCTGTTCAAGACTAAAAAATAATTTTGGTAAATCCTCACCCAATTTTGTGGTTCATTCTTTTTGTATTTAATCGTTTTTTTCTGGTTTCAAAGAATGTTTTTTCCCTTCAAATTTCGGGAGATTCGCCGATTCTTCTCTCTTCTCTTGGTGTGTCCTCTTCTCTTTTTGCTTCCGAGTCTACCAAGGTAGCGGAAGCATTGTTTTCACTTTCGGAATGTGAAAATTTTTTTGTCTCCAAAATCAAAAATTCCAATCGCATTTTGCGTTTTAGACCTTTCTGAACAATTTTGGTTCCGTGTCTGTCTGTCGGTCTGTCAGCAAATCCTTGTTACGGGAAGAACTACACGAAGTTATAGTCCGATTTTGATGAAATTTTCAGGGATTGTGCGGGTTGAGGTGTAGATGGTCCTCTATAGGTTTCATGACCCCCGGATCAATAGTAGCCTCTGCGCATGCGCAAATGTGAAATCCTTGTTACGCGCATTACTCCGGGAGTTCTTGACCAATTTCAATGAAATTTTCAGGGATTGTTCGGTTTGATGTGTAGATGGTCCCCTATGAGTTTCATGACCCACGGATCAATAGTAGTCTCTGCGCATGTGTAAACGTGAAATCCTTGTTACACGCGTAACTCCGGGAGTTCTTGACCAATTTCGTTGTATAGTTTGTTCAATAGTTGAACATGCTTACCTTTATTAATTCTTACAATTATGCTAATTTTCCTGCATGTTATGGAACAATAAATTTACGTTTTTTTATTTATTCATTGTAGTACCTATTTTGACTTCGCTAATAAAACGATGAATTGGCGAAGAAAGCAGCGGCAATAAATTCGGTTTTCCATCTGAAAGTTGTCTAGCACTTTTCTGGTTCGCAAATAAGTATAAGGACTAAATTTAATTCTTCTAGATTCTTCGGTACAGTCAAGGTTTCAACTTATACCACCTGGGATGGTGATTACTTGTTGAAAATAATGGTGTTAGTTAGGAATGGAACCCCTTGCAGCTAAAAACGAAGAGATACAAAACTAATAAATACCAGAGGTTAGCTAAGGGGCATAATTCGACTGCGGGTTTGTAGGAACCTTTGTGGCATTTGGAACTCACCAAGTACGTAGTAATATGAGTGGATAGTGGTGTCCAGAAGAAATACTTTATATCTCTGAACGGAAAATAGTTCACAATAATTGACCATGCTGCCCAATTGGTTAGGAATATTTTTTCGAGTACATCATCTTCTAAATTTTCTCAGATTCAAGACACATCGAACCTCCTCATTGCAAACTGCCCATGGATTTAAATACTCGACCGCAAGGTGTGCACTCCTTACGACCCAACGCTCATTCGACGTCTTAACTATTCCCCACGGACATGAGAGTGCGTGCGTCTTTCGATGCTTCGTGAATATTTATAGGGGTCTCAAGTGATGCCGTACATTCAATCCTGTCCCTCTTTTATCTTCTCCTGGGATCCTTGGGTCGGTTGTTATGACCAGCCGATCCTGCCCTTTTGCTCCACATGTCGAGGCGGAAGAAAAAAATCTATTCTGGTTTTCAATATGTTAGTGTATGTTAAAGTATTCCGGTGTCGCAACGAAACCTGCGTGCTCGGGGCAAAATTAAACTCAAACTGTTGTTACTGGGTGTCATCTTTATTTTCGTCTTTTAACTCATTCATGACTTTTTCTTCGAGATTAGTGGGTTTTGCATGATATGAGGCTCGGGTTGTTGTCTTGCCTTAGGTAGTCCCGCTAGTCAGGGGAACCGCTAATCCACTTTGGCTCCCGCGCCAACAGCCAACACGATCACGAAGCGATAATTGATTTTAAGTGGCAGCTACCTGATCATATTCATGGTCGTCATAACATTTTAAATACAGTTTTCCAGCTAATACTATGACTTGACGTTACGTCCGTTTAGGCATGCCGTTAACTTTCAAGTTCCAATCACCTATTCAAGAGAATGCAGGTAGCTCGAATTACACACTTCATTAACATTAACTGTGAACGTTACCAAATAATGCCCAACAAAAACTGGTGGTGAAAATGTCACTGTCTCATCAATCTGAGATGAATAACTGTAATCGAAATTATTGAATGGCAGAATTACCGAGAATTATTCGGTTTTATTTATAAACCGGTTTAAACCCTTGGCAGTTGTCTGTTCCATTGATGCTTTGCTAATGGCCATAGTTTTTTTAGTCATGCGATTCGAAAATCGCATACACTTCCTCAACACAATACAAAAAAATTAAATGTCATTCTCCTCTTAATCAGAGATCAATAATTGAAATAGCAGTTATAGAATAACAGTTTAATCCGTATTTCCTCGTACTTGTAACGTATTTATACATTTGGGAGTTCTCAGTTTCATGTTGCTTCTTCCAAACGTATTGTACATGATAATAATAGGTTTCTTCTATCACGGGATTTTGAAACTCGAACACAATCAACAAACAACGCATAGAACAATGATAAGCAATAATTATACATTCGACATACAATCATACCTCCTCCCGAAATCAATCGGATATCAGTAAGTGAAATTTCAGTGGGTAGCAGTTTAATAATATTAACCAGTTATTATGCAGTTATTAACCACGTTATGCTGTTTAGTATTCCCTTGTATTGGTAAAATCAGACAATTTTAGGCGTGGCTCTAAACTTTAATACTTGATAACATTAGTAACTAATGTTACTAAATGACTGTTATTTAAATAACTGTTATTTAGTAGTTTCATTTTTGAAATCAGAAACAATCATTCAATGTTGGTACGACACATAGTGCGATTTTTTTTTCTTATAATCTTCCCTCAAAACAAAAATTAAATGAAATAAAAGTGGGGAGGACGCCTAGGCTTACCCGACGCCGGCCCTTGGGATGTGGGAGAGCGATTATTATTGAATTTCAGGAGATATGCATAAAGCACTTAAATCGGTTCTCAACCAAAATACCTATTTTTATTGATCAGAAACTGTGCCCCCTGACGCAGTTGAGGATGATGGAGGAGGGAGAGAGGGATGAAAAGAAGTGCCCCTATAAAATGACCAACAGTTCAGGTAAGAGCCCCGGATGACGCGGGTGGTGATACCACGAAGTACTCCTGATGAGATGCCCAGCTCAAGTAACTCGCGGCACTTTTCCCGCACCACACCCCGCGCCATGGCACGATCGCAGCCATAACCTTGATGTTGTTAGGCGACACTCCTTTTAGCTCAGATATCACTTGCCGCAGGTCATTTCTATCATACTTACTTATCCTAGCCCTCCAGGTCTGCTCCATGTCCACGCTGCCACTGGACTTCCTGGATTATGGCTGACCCATCGGACTTAATGGCAACGAAATCTGGCAAACAAAATAATCACACCTACACAATTATTTATAAACATTTTAAAGTGAGCGAAGCAACTCCTATTTACTTCCTAGTATAAACCAATTAGAAATGTTTTATATGGGTCTCCACCTATTGTCACTCTACGAAATATTGTAGTTGATCACTTCATAATTTGAATGAATCGAACTGACTCACAAAATCAAGCATAAAACTTTGATTCGATACGAATGAAGTACTCAAAACTACTGTCAGTTACATTTTCACATCTACTTCAGTCGCCCCTGGAGTGGTGAGTATTGTGACTTTGTAATAGGACCCTTTTGTTCTACCGTGGCTTGACAGATTGAGGGAAGGGGGAAGGGCCACTCATCGCAGTAACCGAATGTCGTTCCATTGTTTTCGACGGTACGCTGAGGTTTCGCTCTTTCAAACAATTTTTTTCATTTTCATACGATGTGAAATCAAAAACCAGCCTGATACAATGATCCTCAAGCTTTGAATGGAGTAGTGATACAAAGATCTCTCCTTATTAAAAGTGAATTTGATGTTGGTTAGTAAGCACGGTTGACTGCGTCTGTACGGGTCCGTACCACACTAATAAAAGAGGATTCATGCAGTCTCAATTCAAGCATTAGCGCCTTAAATCAATTGTCGGTCAGAGAAAATAATTGCAGGTAACTTGAGAACAGTGTAAAACAATGTTATACATGGTGGCCAAAATTTAATATACCAGGCATCTCCGTAGTTTCCGAGCCTAAAAAAAAAAATTTCAACGATAACTTCACTAATTTTTAACAAGGAATTCAAATATCACAATTTCTCACGTTGCGCACTTGCGCAAATGCGCGATTTGAGCAACAACTTTGTTATTTCAAATGGGAACTCGCATTTTTTATTGCAGATTCGGATTTTGATCAAGATTTTATGAAAATTTGACCCCGCAACCAATTTTTTTTATTGCGCGTAACCGGTTCAGCGAGCACGCAAAGTTGCGCAACCCCGACTTTGTCAAATAGTTAATGATGGTGATCTGTGAAGTGTGGCATATGAATTTTCATTATTTTTTAACGCTGATTCACGTGATACTATCCGTTTTTTGATTTGACTCAATTTTTGCGGAATAATGGCCGAAATTTGTTTATTTCGCTTCCGTTTTTTTATTCTAGGCGCAGATTGTTTCGGGGATTAATTTTCAAGGTCTTTTTGAAAAATGTAAAAATAGGAGATTGAAACCTTTTTTAGTGATCAAGTGAAAAGCCATCTTAATCTGAGTGTTGAAAGTAGGAATAAGGATTTATTATGTGTTTTCACGCGAAATAAACAAACTTTGGTCATTATCCCGCAAAAATTAGGTCAAATCAAAAACGGATATCATCACGTGAATCAGCGTTAAAAAACAATGAAAATTCATATGTTACACTTCACAGATCACCATCATTAATTGTTTGACAAATTCGGGGTTGCGCCACTTTTCGTGCTCGCTGAATTGGTTACGCGCAATCGAAAACATTAGTTGAGGGGTCGAATTTTTATGAAATAACAAAGTTATGGCGCAAATCGCGCATTTGCTCACGTGCGGAACGCGCGAAATTGTGATATTTGAATTCCTCGTTAAAAATTGGTGAAGTTATCGTTTGAAATTTATTTTTAGGCTCCGAAATCACGTAGATAAATGCCTGGTCCATTAAATGATGGCCACCCTGTACAGTAAAAACGATATACCCATGATTCAGTTTACTCACACATTATAAAACAATCCCTTGAATAGACGAGGATGTGTGCATTCTTGATTGAAACTGCAGCTCTGCTCTGGTTGAGTAATGCTTCTATGATTTCAGTGGAATGATCTAACTCAGCGAGTAGCATCAATGTTTTTATCATCTGGTATTTATCAGCCATTCGTTGATGGTACAAATGAGGAGCTTACTTCCAAAGAGGCACATATCCATTCCGATTGCAATGTACTGAAAAAAAAATGTAGGGGACGGATTTGTTACCTTTTGATGCAAACAGATAACTTTAGCCCTCGGGATTGACGTGGATGTGTTCTGTTTTGTTCGGAAACGATAGGGGATCTGATTCAACTCAGATTCAGAGATAGAAAATTGAGAAAAACACTTTTTCTCCCAGATTTGGATATGCGCCTTTTTGAAAGGCACATGTCCAATGTAATGAAAGGAGTATACATTTAATGTATACTCCTATCAATCGGTTCAAAATCCTCTGAAACTGGAACGAACGAATTCATCAATGACTCATGTTTGACGTCATGATCGTCACTGACGTTGTTCATTAGAACTCAAGCCGTCATATGAAACGTACTGAAATTACTGCAACAGTTCAAGTTACTATTCAATTTTGTTTCAACAAAATTCAGATTCCTAGTGCCTAATTTGCTTTGAAAATTTTCCCGAGAGAGGAGATTAATATTGATTTAGGTGACAAATTTATTTGTCCTTCAAACCGATCACTCCGCTTCCCGCCGCGCTACTTCGCTAATTCGGAGGAAGCAATTGGGCTTGTTGATACAGTACGGTCGGTGACGAGCCAATTAACACAGTTAGCTTTTTTGTAGCTGGAGTGCTCAATTAAATTCCGCTTGCAACTCCCTGTTTGAGCCTCAATTAAAACCTGATATGCCGTCTAGAATATTAATGTCTAGATAGAGTTAATTCTTCATAGAGACGGTTCGAAAAAACTTCAAATCTCCGATATTTCAATCGTATTTACATATTTATGTATTTGTTAATTACATGTTTATCAAGTTACCCAACAATCATTCAATCATATTGTGCGGATATATATACCTAATCCAATAATCACCCTTTTAAGTCGGAATATCTAATGTATGATCCTCCAAAGAAACTTGAGGATCTGTAATGCAGTAAACAGTGCAGGGCAATTTATTATCTGCAAGGCAAAATATTCAAAAGGGATTTTTTTGGTGGCGAGCGTGGTTATGGGGGGGTCAGGACGTTCAATGATAGAGAGACAGTGGGTTACAATCACGCTCATCCTAACATGTAACATGAGAAGTGATGGTCTGTTACAGTTGCCCCTTCCATTGAATGAGGCGATTAATGCCTGCAACACTCAGAGGGTATCCCAGGCTATAGAAGGCGCCAGGTTATCATCGGAGGTGGCGGTTCCAAGGATGGGGAAGGGGAAATATCCCTGTACATCACAACTTCCGCTACATTTATGTGCCAAATTGATCTGCAGATGTCCTGGGTTGTTATGGAAGTTGAGGAAGATGGGGATGTAGAGAGGGATGAAAGTAAATGCTCCTATAATCACGTCTAGTTAAGTAAGAATACAACACCACTGTGAAGGACGCTGATGGTGATACCACGAAGCATTCACAGCATGTTTGGGTCCCGACTGGAAACTGTAGTACAATAGGCTGGGAATTCTGAATAAGAAAACTTCACCCAAAACCAATTCTGTGAATACCTAATATCTGGAACACTAACGCACTCTATTAAGGTCAGACGTTTGTTACGAACAAAATATCACGAGGCGTTCGAAATAAAATATCTAGGAGAAAAGGTTTAGCTGACACAATGACTATCCAACTCCCTTGTCACGAAAACTAGTTTTACGATAATATAAACTTACCTCCTCAAGGACTGCTAGCTTTCAGTGTATCTAAAATGGCCCGTAGCGAAAAGGTCTCGTTTGATTCGACTTTCAGTCGCTTACTGAAGGATTTATTAGTCAAGTTACTGCTGCACAGAATGTGTACAATATTGTAATTACTTATTAAGTAAAAGTAAATATATCAACAATATGGAAACTAATTCACTAACGTAAGTACTGTATGGCGCTAACTGTTTAAATTTCAATCGAGTAAATCTGAAATTTTAAGTGAAAAGTAGTGAGGATGAAACCAACAATAAAATGTTCACAACGATCTTCAGAGTGGAAAGGCCTTAGTGGCATAATAGTTTGTTGGTTCTGTCGAATCTATGTTTCGTAAAATGGAAAAACATCGTAAATCGAAACTTCAAAATAGCAGAACCTCTTCAATCTCCAAGAATCTCATTCTTTTATGAAATCTATTGAGTGTGAATCTCTTCAGCTTGTACTACTCCAGAGTACCATGCATTCCAAGCTGCATTTTCGGTTTTTTAACTTTGAATAAAAAAAAATTTAGTTAACTTATTTCCATTTGTTATGACTTTCATACTTTTCAACGCTCCTGTGGAATGAAATTTTCATCGAGATTGTTAAAGACTAAATTACAATGTTGAACAAACTGATGATGAACGTAGAAACGGAAATTTCTAGTACTTCAAAAGCAGGCGTTCATGATTTGAATTTCTACTAAGCTTTTTTTTATGGTTATCATAATACTTCAACCCGTGTATCGGCTATAAACCCTTTTAGGAGTTCACCCCAGTATCCACGTTCACTACATCACTAGGTTACTGCGATCAAAACAAAAACAATAATAAACCAAAATAACGCAAATGTTGGCACCATAAATCGGGCCATACATCGGGAATGGTTTGACCTACGGACCTGGGGAGGGGCTCATTCGATTCATCATGGAAAGTTCTTCAAAAAAAAACCAAATTTAGGCCGCCTTGACTTTTTTTTTTTTTTTTTTAGGTTTTTAGGGATTTTACAAAACTTTGACAACCCTTAAAGGGCACTTTAAATTAGGTGAGAGAGCTGCCTCAAGAATTGGGCGTTTTCGGACCAACATGAATTTTTCCTGAAAATTTTCAGTTCTTTTGCTCCAGCCGTTTGGGAGAAATCGTGCGTACGGCGTACGGCGGACGGACGGAAAAATGTTTATTGCAGATTTGGATTCTAAACCCTTTGAAACGTAAACCATGAAATTTTCAGGGGGTGTTAGAAATTTGTTTTTGAAGAGCGATTACAATGGTTTTATTGAATAATAAACCAAAAGTAATGAGTAATGGGTAATTTTGAAATTTTTAGAAAATTAACTTTTTGTACATTGTTCTGCTTTGAAAAAGTTTTCAGGCATTAAAAAGACAAAAACATTTAATGCTCTTTCCGACGACCCTTAAATTTGAATTTTCTTTTGCATTAAAGAAGTTATGACAATTTTAGTAAAGTAAGGACGAAAAGACGACAAAAATCTTGAAAGTGAAACAACTCGGAAACGGAGCCTATAAAAGATAAAACTCTATTAGTCACTTCTGGTCGGAAATATGTTGTAGAATACGTAGAAGAGAGGTCCGACACCTTCATCCTGGCTGGTTCCTGATAATACTTCGATCCTTTTATGAAATGAAAGCGAACATTGAAGGGTTAAAAGAAGAAACATGCAAACTAGAAAATGAAACGTACAGCCAAAACGAACGTACAACTTTGAAAGCCAACCACGGTATTTTGTTCGACTTTCTTATATGAGCTACGACACGCACTAACCTAAACAAGCTCCTCTTTCTCGTCATGAGCGTCGACGTAGGTAACGTTTTTATCGACGCCCGAGAGAACCACAGCGGGCGCTGTCACTTTTCTCTCCGACCTCCTAAACGTACAAGCTCGATGTTTATCTCGCGGTGGCCCGCCGCGTTTATTTTTCCAACTCCTCCCAGTAACTGGATGGTACAGAGAGATGGTTTCACTCATGGTCCACGGTAAATATAAACATCCTTTGGTTTCTTGAAGAAAAACGGATATTTTATCGAGGACGTCGTGAAACCCTGCCAGTTGGGAGGTGCCACAGGTGTACGTGATGTCGCTCTTATCCCGCGACCAATTTTTTCGTAGTCCCCCGGCTCCCAGGTGACGAAGGTTCTCGATGGTAGCACGTTTTTATCCTTTTCACTCTCCCATCCTGCGTGATTACGAGCTGAAATTTATTGCTTATCCCAAGGCCAGCATTTGTTGTCATATTCAGAAACCAATTAAAAATCTATAAAACATGAATAAATTTATATAACTCTTAATTCTAATCTAAACGATAATCATCAAGGATGTTCAAGATATTCTAATCAAGTATCTCAATAATTATTTTGGTTTATTATTCAATAATAAACCGTTGTAATCGCTCTTGAAAAAAAGATTCTAACCCCCCTGAAAATTTCATGGTTTACGTTTCAAAGGGTGTGGAATCCGAATCTGCAATAAAAATTTTCCGTCCTTCCGCCGTACGCACGATTTCTCCCAAACGGCTAGAGCAAAATATCTAAAATTTTCAGGAAAAATCAATCTTGGTCCGACGACGCCATAATTCTTGAACCAGCTCTCTCACTTAATTTAAAGTGCCCTTCAATGTTTTTTAAAATCCCTAAAAACCTCAAAAAAAGTCAAGGCGGCCTAAACTCGTACCTACTTCTTGAAGAACACTCCACTAGGAATCGAATGAGCCCTTCCCCAGGTCCGTAGGTCAAACCATTCCCGATCTATGGCCCGATTTAAGGTGCCAACATTCGGATTATTTTGGTTTATTATTGTTTTTGTGTTGATATCAGTAACCAAGTGACGTAGTGATGTGTGATGTAGTGATGTGGGTACTGGAGTGAACTCCTAAAAGGCATTGTAGCCGATGCACGGGTTGAAGCATTCCGATAACCATAAAAAACGCTGCAAATTCTTTCACTGGGGTTTATCATTCAATTGGCTTGCGTTCATGATTTGAATTTATACTAAGCTTTGGAGTGTGCATGTTTCACAGGTGATAGAGTGATTATTGAATTTTAGGAAGCACACAAATATGATCGACTGATCAATCCAAATAGGTATTTTGGTTGAGAACAGATTTACGTGCTCTAATATCAGCATATCTAGTGAAATTCAATAATCGCTCTATCACCTGTGAAACATGCAGACTCCAAAGCTTAGCAGAAATTCAAATCATGAACGCAAGCCAATTGTATAATAAACCCTAGTGAAAGAATTTACAGCGTTTTTATTAATAATTTGATTCATTTGATACTGACATGTATCCCAATAATTAATTTAATCAATAGTTCGATTGACTGGTGATGTTTGTGATAACATAACAAAACATCTGAGTTGATGGTACTGGTTGTAAAATTAATGTTGATTGTCACGGTCCATTTCTACATAAACTCTGTTGTCATGATAAGAGTATACTAAATTTCTTTCTTCTTTGTTATGATCAATTGGTTTGACGTTATATGATGTACTAACATGCCATTGATATCAACCTCCTATTGGTTTAACTTTCACCTAGGTAGCTTATCGACGTCTAAATCTGCTCTCAATAATTGTCAGGATCCTTAGGTATTGTTCAGTCAATAGATTCGAAGAGGACAGTTGAATTGTAAATATCGAGTTTACCTGCAAATTAAAACTAAATCCATACATTCGTTAACATATACAACTGAGGAAACTCGAATGTAAGTTGTTCATGTTACATTTCAATTTTAATGAAAGAATTGATTAGGAATGGATTGAGAAAATTATTAGCTATCCCTGAGGCTTAAATCACTTTCCCGGTAGCTGTTCTCGTCATAGACTTGACGTCTACATTTGCTCCTCTATACCTATCTAAATGAATGTGAATGGTTATCGGTAATAGGGAACATATTTCAACCTTTCCAGATTATGAAGTTATCCATACCCTACTCCCATCTTTGGATAGAATGGATAAAAGTCCGGAATTTAATAATACCAGCTGTGCTGTATAATCGATTATGGACAAGAAAACAGCCAATAAGTCTGTAGTTATTTTTATAGTTTTAGAACTCACATCACTGCCCAAAAGGATGGGCACCAAGTCAAAAACGAAGAACAGTGGAGTTCTGAATTGGATATGAGATTAGGAACCTGTAATAGTAAGCGCAACGCTCAGTAGAATATCGTTTAGCTCCAAAAGAACCTGGTCATGAAAATGCAAAAATGAAATACAAATCAAATCAGTGGTAGAATAAAAAAATTTGTTGATTATGAGGTAAAGACGCATTACCCTTATGCATCATGACCCTAATATTGTGGTTCTAAACATTTCAGCAAGTTTACAAAACACCATAAAAAGAAGAAAAGAGTATTAAGTATCAGAAGAACTAGAATAAACATGTACATACAAAATGCTACATGTATCTTTCAAACATCCCCCTACATATTCTTTGATGTATTTCTATGAAATACGTAAATCCTAGTCCAAATGTTGTCAAGACCCATTACGGTTCTACCCTACCTACTATTTTAGGTTCTTTGCCTTGATCCTTCTAGTCTAATTATTTAAAGTATAAAATAAAACAAGATACCGAGACTAAAATGTGAGTTGACACCAGGTAGTTCGCATTAGTACAGATTATTCCTTCAGCTAGGAATTTTCTTACTGTTAGTTCCTCGCTACAGCTAGATAAGGCACGTTGGTTACTCTAAAAAATTCTTTGGTGCTTGCTGCAGAATCTAAATATTTTTGAACTGATGTTAATACTCTTGCAGCACGTTCACACCACATTCGGCATCTGTATCAAACGACTAATGATTTATTTTTCCAAAATCAAGCATGGTTGCGGAAGTCTATAGATAACATGGAAGACATAATGAGTTGTTTTCCTACGAAAACAAACTTTTCGCTCTCAATCTGTTATTCGGTACTTTACAAAGAGGAATTTGGTTCTACGTCTACCTGCACGTTTGTTTTCAGCTTATTTCCGGAGATATCCATTTTCTACCGTCTCAATCAGCAATATCTATTCTAAATTATAATTAAAAACGAATAAATCAATTATTTACAATTCGTACGCATTTGAACTGAAAATTCTGTTATTAAGTTAGCGACCATACTACGAGTTTTTTGAATTCTGGAGGAGTTAGGGGTATTGTGATTGTCACATAAACATATTATGTGGCCCAATATATAATTCAATCATGAAACTCCCTTCACATACTTTAAAACGCTATCAATCCCCATGACATTACGGACTAAGTCACACGCGAAGAAGTTGTGGAAATCCATTTCAAATAAAAACGGAGTAAGATGGAACGTTGTCTATATTTCCACGAAAGTAAAGAGTCACACTGTTGAATCGATTTCGACGGTTAGGTCATCATCAGTAACAAACATGAACAGTTCATGTTTGGCTTACGTTCAATTGGCTAACGTTCATGATTTGAATTTCTACTAAGCTTTGGAGTGTGCGTGTTTTACAGGTGATAGAGTGATTATTGAATTTCAGGAGATATGCATAGACCACGTAAATCGGTTCTCAACCAAAACACCTATTTGGATTAATCGGTTGATGATATTTGTGTGCCTCCTCTACATCAGTCTACCTTTGGATACATCGTTTAAATTTGGATTTGGGGGAAGTTTTAGGGCAATACGAGTGGTAAAGGACTTGATAAATTATAGATGTTTTTATTGTGGGGGGGTATTGAGGTTCAATAAGTTTTTAGTGGGTTCCTGTATCGAGGGCGATATACCATTGTGGGGGAATAAGGAGGTTATTACCTTAGGTTGTTACCTATTTGTTGGACTATGTGTCTTCAATCTTTACGTTCTTGAAATTTAGCTATTCCATATGAATTATGATAAGTGTTTCTTTATAGCTTCTTTAAGGCTACCATTACTAATTACCCAAGTTACGGGAATAAGCAAGGTAGATCACCAGGAGGCTTCTGGAAATGACAATTAAAGAAAAAGTAGATCCTCAGCCTTATTGAGGCAACCCATAGATTTCGTCAGCTCTTAGGCAACGATGAACCAATTCCAGTTGATAGCCGAGATATGGTGGGAAAAGCTTAGCTTGAAGGCGATTCGTTTGTCTGTGAAACGGTCCTGCAGATAAAGAGGAGAATTGATGTCGACGAAACTGCACTTGAAGTGCACTAATTTCTGAGGAAACCCCGCGTTTAAAAAAAAATAGTGCGAGATAAGGAAATCTCACTTCAATGTGGACAGCAGAGCGGCTATGCACGAGTTCGAACTCCGCTATAGTAAACAGTGGGGGGTTCGGTTGTAATCTCTTTTCCCTTCGCCGTTTCACCGTTGAGCACGCCCGCTTTAGAGGTTCCAGTGATAATATCCAGCGCAAAACTTACTACGGGCTACTTATCAACTAGAACGCAATTATGCATCCCATAGAGCGCAAAAGGTAGCCAGGAAAAAAAAAAATGAAAAGAAAAACATCCTCGATTCATGTGTGTATGCGCTTAGTTGCATGGATCCAATATGTATCGCCTTTTTTAATTCTAATTTTCCTCATCATTCTCGCGTTTTGCATATCGTTGCGAAACATTTATGCTGAAAAAAGCAGTTAAAATAATTGATATGAGAAAGTAGATGATGATTAGAGATACAGAATACTGGAGAAAACCAAACAAAAATTATTCATAAACGGACCCGTCTGTATGTAGGTGTATCTATGTATAGGGTGTTTCCATCCAGGGCCAAGGTCCTTGGTGTACCATAACTTGAGATCTCACAGGACTTTGCATGCAGAACAATCAAATTAAAAAAATATTAATAAGCCTGACGCCTTCGGTTAATTACACCTTTCGATCCGATTCAGATATATTGGTAATTAATGAATGCATTACAAGGACACACCTACGTATTGTATGATCACACTTACATATATTTTCAAAAACTAGACAAAATTTTGACAAACAAAAATTCTTGACGAAAATTGACTGAGAGTTGTAGTAGGTATGAGCAGCTCTTGAATACATCGGTCACTACCCCCTCCAATCCGACATCACAATCACAATTTCTGAAGCTTATTGCACAATATTAATGATCTTATGTATTGGTAGTTGTAGTTGTGTTGAAAAGATGTTCAGATATATCCACCGTTGAGTGCCATTTCGGACATGAGTGTTGAAAGTGACATATTTACTCTATTTAGCGTCAAAAATACATAAACCCCAATAGCAAACTCATTTCCGCATAAAAGGTCAATTTTTCGTCAAAAACGCATATTTTCATTGGAAAACCCACGATTCCCCCCATTCAAACGAAATGTTGCCCACAAAATTCTACTGTACGAGCAATTTTGAGTATACTGTTGAAAAGCTGAAATTCTGGTGCATATTTTAGGGCTACAGGCTAAATTTGAAGAGTAGCATTTTATTAGACCTACAGAGTATGTAAAAAGTGGACATTCTGAAGATATGACAAAATCCACTTTTCCAGCGGTATAATCAAAATTGAATTTTCTCAAATACATTAGGGAGTTATAGCCTTTTTGGTGAATTAAGATCAACTACAAGAAAAACATCTTAAAATTGAAATAACTCGAAAATTAAGCCTCTAAAAGGAATGTGGCATTTTCCTCACGTTAACACCCTGTCCATTGGATTATCAAGTGAAAATATTACACCTCCATTCACTCTAGCTATAATTAAATTTGAGAGAACTAAAGTACGTTTCAAAACTAGAACAAAGATTGAACCGACCAAAATATATGCAACAAAATCGACAGTATAAACTGATGAGCAGTACCTGAATTGATTGACTTTATTCATCGTTCACCCTCCTGATAGAAAATCTAAAATTGCCGAGGTTTTTTTGCTCAGCAAGACTATAATTGGAGTAGAAAAAAAAATCGTATTTGAAATGGTGAATGAAATTAGATAAGAATAGTGACGATTTAGCGATTTATCACTATTACCCTCTCCATTTACCCCTTTTCTTAATGGAAATTCAATGCGCTAATAATAATTTTAATACTAAACCAAAATCTTAACTGAAAAAAAAAGAATGATATGAATCGGACTTGAATTCTCGCTTGAGAAGCGATCGAAAGGGCCATTCCCCCTCCAGCCAGCGGAGTGAAATTCCCAAATTTTGTTGCACAACTACTGTAAAATTGGGATAGTACAAAAACGTAATCTTGAAAATGGGTTAAGCGCTGTAGGTTGGGCAGCGAAAAAACGCTGCAAATTCTTTCACTGGGGTTAATTATTCATTTGGCTTCCATTCATGGTTTGTATTTCTACTAAGCTTTGGAGTGTGTGCGTTTCACAGGCGATAGAGCGATTATTGAATTTCAGGAGATAAGCCTAGAGCCTGTAAATCGGTTCTCAACCAAAATACCTATTTGGATTGATCAGTTGATCATATTTCTGTGCCTCCTGAAATTCAATAATCGCTCTATCACCTGTGAAACACGTACACTCCAAAGCTTTGTAGAAATTCAAATCATGAACGCAAGCCAAATGAATAAAATTGAATAATAAACCCCAGTGAATGAATGTGCAGCGTTTCATGCATATCAGAATGCTTCAACCCGTGTATCGGTTACAAATCCTTTTATTAGTTCACTCCAGTATCCACGTTCACTACATCACTAGGTTACTGCAATCAAAACAAAGACAATAATAAACCAAAAAAAGCAAATTTTGGCAGCATAAGATCATGCCATCCATCGGGAATGGTTTGAGCTATAGACCTGGGGAGGTGCTCATTCGATTCCTCATGGAAAGTTCTTCAAAAAAAAGTCCAAATTTAGGCCGCCTTGATTTTTTTTGAGGTTTTTAGGGATTTTACAAAACTTTGACAACCTTCAAAGGGCACTTTAAATTAAGAGAGAGAGCTGGCTAAGGAATTAGGGCGTTTTCGGACCAATATGGATTTTTCCTGAAAATTTCAGATTTTTTGCTCCAGCCGTTTGGGATAAATCGTGCGTACGGCGGACGGACGGAACAATTTTTATTGCAGATTTGGATTCTACACCCTTTGAAACGTAAATCATGAAATTTTCAGGGGGGGGGTTGGAATTTTTTTTTTCAAGAGTGATTGCAATGGTTTATTATTGAATAATAAACCGAAATTAACAGAATGGTCTGAAACGGATTTGTAAGCAGTTATATTTCATATCTTATGTTAGGTGTACCCACACCCCTCTGGATCAATTCTAATAGGCGTTCCTTAACTGACGAATCCTTGCTTCCTAAAAACGGGATTCCCCTTTTTCCATTGTTTACGAAGAAAGATTTCTTGGATGCCCTCGAAATACCTCCAAACGATCAATTCGATCTGTTCCAACTGTTTTTTGTCGGTACTTCTGCACCACAAAACGCACCTCAAGTGGATGCAAGTGTTTCCAGAATAAAGTTCTTTGAAACTCGTAATGAACCGACAAATCCTGAAGTAGTAGTAGTACACCCACGCTCCTAACTTAATTATGGTTAACAACAATTTGTAAACAATGGTAGCTAATTATCATAAGAGGATAACGAATTATCCATTCCATAGATTGAAATAAATGCCCAGCTTATCTCGCAACAATGGCAACAGGCGCTGATCCTAACGGGGACCTAATGGGGATTTGACAGGTGAAAGTTTGATGAGTGACTCGAGGTGTAGTGTAACATGTTGGTTTGCCGCCTTCATCACATTGACCCCGCTATCCTCCTTCTCAAGATCTCTCAGATATTTAATGAAACTTTTACTATTTCCTATACAGTAAAATATCTTCTTGGTAGAATTGATGAGTTTTCAGACTAAGGTGCTATAACATTATCTATCTGATGATCGATAATTTTTGAATCAGTTTAGTACGAACAAAATGCAGCAGTTGATTTAATCATACATTCGAACAGAGGAAATTATTGAGATGGACAGTACCTCATAAGTATAATTTATTAAGAGAATAGTTGAAAGTAGACTCTGCTTCGATTCACCTCCTGAAACTTTTTACTTTTTCTGTAAATTCTAATGTTTTAACTGAAATCTTAATTTTAAAAAAATCCAGTAAAAAAATGGTTTTTACTCTTTCGGCTACGAATTTGGTTCCTGAAGTGAAATTTGAAGAAATTTTAGTAGGTCTTTGGGAAGAAGGTTTGATATTCACCGGATTCTACGAACACAGGAATGTATTAGTGGGGTTTTTTCAACTTAATTTTAATTTAGGGATCACACTTGCAGCCAATAGATCAGCAAGAATTTATTTCTACTAGGAATAAACTTTAATCGATCAGGTAATACAATTTGCTTGATAATGAGAGGCCACAAAGTAATACTGAAAATAGTCCAGGCAGCGTGAGTCAAAAAAGGCCTTTCAGCGGAAAGTTTTGATTCAGTTTTGATTGTTGGTTCTAAGGGGTATTTTCGGCTGCTGAACACAAATCTGAGGTTTTCCAACAAAAATTTTGACCGAAAATTGTGCAAAAAATGTGAAAAAATCGACTTTCCCCCGGTTTTTTGCAAATTACTCGAAAACTGTGCGTTTTTTGGGAGTTTCCATTTCACATTCAAAACTTCAAGCAACTTCCGGGACCCAGTTTTCTTGTAAATGAATTCTCCCAGACCAACGTGTGAAGCTGAAACAAATGATTTGGGTCTCAAGGCAGAGATTATGCTGTGAGCAAGAGCATACAGTGGTTTCGTACCCAAATTCTCGATTTCAAGAGTTTTTGGTTTTTGATTCCAATTTTTGAGCCCTAACTGCTGAACGGCTGATTGTACGAAAAAACTTCAAACACATAAAATATGGGAAATTTATTCTTTTTTAATTAACTATACAACGTATTTTTACGAAAAACGAGTAGTTTTCTGAATGATTTGCAAAAAACCGGGGAAAAGTCGATTTTCGTTTATTATTCAATAATAAACCATTGTATCTAATCGCTCTGGAAAAAAAATTCTAACCCCCCGTGAAAATTTCATGGTTTACGTTTCTAAAGGGTGTAGAATCCGAATCTGCAATAAAAATTTTTCCATCCGTACGCCGTACGCCGTACGCACGATATCTCCCAAACGGCTGGAGCAAAATATTTGAAATTTTCAGGAAAAATACATCTTGGTGCGACGACGCCCCAAACTGAGCCATCTCTCAAATTTAAAATGCCCTTTAATTTCAAACTATTGAAGAACATACCATGAGGAATCGAATTTATGGTGACAAATTTGAGTTTTTTGGTTTATTATTGTTTGTTTGTAACCCCAGTTTATAGCCGAAACACGGGTTGAATGTATGAAAAGCTGATAATATATAGGTAGATTACTGGGGTTTATTATTCAATATTATTACTGGGGTAAATAAGTAATCTTTCACTCGGGTTTATTATTCAATTGGCTTGCGTTCATGATTTGAATCTGTACTAAGCTTCGGAGTGTACGTGTTTCTCAGGTGATAGAGCGAGATATGCGTAGAGCATAAATCTGTTCTCAACCAAAATACCTATTTGGATTGATCAGTTGATCATATTTGTGTGCCTCCTGAAATTTTAATCGCTCTGTGAGAACAAGATGATTTGAATTTCTACGCTGCATATTGATTTCAAGATCGATAGACCCTCCTCTACATCAGTCTACCTTTGGCTACATCGTCTAAATTTGGGTTACGATGGCTAATGGACTTGATAAATTATGGATGTTTTTATAGTGAATATTGAGGTTGCAGGGGTATCCTTGAATTTCACACACAAATATGATCAACTTCAATTTTTGTTGAGAACCAGTGCTCCGTGCAATTGAATAATAATCGCTCTATACTGTGAAACGCGCACACTCCAAAGCTTAGTAAGATTCAAATCATGAATCATTGAATAATGAACCCCAGTGAAAGAATTTGCAGGGTTTTTTCAATTTTTTTGCATAAAAAAACAATTTACGGTCAAAATTTTTGTTCCCAATCAACACATTCTTGTCCAGCAGCCTAAAATACCCCTTAGAACCAAAAATCAAAACTACATCAAAACTTTCCTCTAAAAAATACAAGCTGCCTGGACTAAAAACAAGGATGAAAGAGAATTGAATAAGTGCTGGCTGAAAAATACGATTTTATGATTGCATACCTTATTGATCGGTGAGTATGACGTTTTGCCAATTAAAAAAGTTTTGCAAAAGTGAGTGATCAGCTACTATCAACACTGTGAATGCACTGTGAATAAAAATTAAATGAGAAAATATAAGGAAAAAATATGTATGAATAAATTATCAGTTATAATGGTTATTTCATTGTGGGATGCGTGATTGCTATAAAAATAAAAGTGAGGGCTCATCTGCATGTTCGGTAAACACATTTACCGATCAATAACCGTGTAGCAACATCACCCTGCAAACGACATCTCATCCCGTCGACCACCAATTCCAGCCTCGTTCGAATTCCCATTTCCTCAACCGCTGTTGAATACCACTCAATTTCCTCTCATTTCCCGCGTCCTGGCTCGTTCGCGCCCATTGAGGATTTTTTGTTCTCTTTTTTTGTTTAATTTTGAATTTGACTGCTAATGAAGTGAACCGTTGCCCATTCCCATAAAGAATATCTTATCGGGGCTGGAAGTCGACGCGACGCGACGGGAGCGGAAGCGCAGCCTCAATTATGGTGGCCAGATAAGTCGGCTCAGTTCCGTGCGAGACACAATAGGAGTGATGGATATCTTGTCGAGGTGTAGGCGGAAAGCGCGGAAGACTTCATTCACGGTGCGGTATTATTTCTCGTATTACGCGAAGAGGCGGAGACGATACAGGTGAGTACCTACGGATTCGATTCAAATGAAGATAACGTCGATAGAACGGACGGGATTAGTTAAACGTACTCTAAGGCCGATGTTCTTTTTATCGATACACATCAACCTACAAACAAAGAACTCTTGGGATGTTGCTAAAGCTGTACAATACGTGGGAAAATTGTAAATAGACACCTGCATATTTCCCATACGATTATTATATTTGGGGTTTGTTAAGATGGAAGAATCAATTAACCAGCTAAGAAACCACTTTCAAAATCTATCTAATTACCTGTGTATGTATTTTCTCAAAGAACAACTATATTTGCATCTGGCTAATTAAACCAGATGAAAAAACAATTTATCATAACTTAATGGACATAGAGGGCCAAAATAACAAATGATCATAACCGTGCAAGGTCAGGTGACGCCAATAATTCAACACTGATGTGCCAGACACAAAAATACGAATTTTCCGCATTTCAAACTAAAGTTACTTACTTCAAAATAGCGATGAAACCTGATAAAAAGATGTTTATTGCTTACTTTTCTATACAATTCAAGATATGACATTCCGTGTATGACTTCCGATTGCCGACCAATTTCCCCACACGATTTCTAACGATTCGATGAAGTATTCTTTTTCTGAATACTTTTAGTATAATTTTTATTACGTCTATATATCACTATGTATGTTCATTGTAGTGACAATTAGGGATGTCCATCGATAGTCGATAGGATCGAAATATCGATATTTTCCTCCGATATATCGATGATGCAAGGGTCGATAGTATCGGATATCGATAGTTAGTGACCGATATTTTTTCCGATATTTCAGCCGATATTTTTTTAACCGATAAATCGGCTTCATCTGATAATGTCACACATTATGTTTTTTTTTTTTTTGTGATTTATTAATTGCAACTGAAAAATTAAATACATTTCATCTAGCAATTTTACATATCAATATAGGTACACTCCAAGAGGGTAGGTTTACAGCAAAACCTAGCCCTTTATTATATAGCTCAATTAAATAGCACTGAGTTCGATTGCACTTCTATTCACGCAGCACAACTAAATCCAGTGGTTTGTTTCGCTTGAGACGTCGGATTTCACCTTCGTTGTCCAAAACGTAGAGCATCTCCGGGTTCTCATGTTTGTGGAGGCGATGTTCATGCTTCCTTGCGTATTTTGCAATAATTTCATAGACTGTCTCCATCCTCAAATCTCGATGAATATCATCGTTTCGCATGTACCAAGGGGCTCCAACTATACTTCTCAGTATTTTATTCTGAAAGGTTTGGATTTTCTTAATATTTGATTTCTTGACACAGCCCCAGATCTTTATCCCGTAGACATATATGTTGACTCATAAAATAATATCGATCGTAAGTTCCATTTTTTTTTTTAACATCACACGAGTTTGAAAAATAATATGCCCACAAAATTAGTTCGCCTGGTTTGAATATCAATATCTATCCATGGATAATATCCATAGGATATCAAGTAGTGGTTTTGGCTGCCGCTAAGAGTCTTGGCCCAAGACGATAAAAAATAGAAGAAGAAGAGTACCTAGTGGTTTGGAGGTTCCTTAGGTAAATTTGAAGATTGCGGTTGTTGACAACAACTTGTTGTTGAGGTTTTTCAGCAAGTGTTGTGTTGTTCTTCTTTAGATTATATCTTGTTCACGGTTGATTCTTTTTTTCTTCTTTTTTGTGTCAGTTTTCCTAAAACTATCGATATTTTTCGGTCGATACTATCCGTAGTGCCCACTATCGATGATTAACGGAATCGATATTTTAACGCCGGTACTATCAAACATCGATATATCGAAAATTTTCGTTTCGATGGCCATCCTTAGTGACAATACAACTCTTCACAATTAGTACAATTTGTAATAGTCTTCATGAAATTTTTAAGGATATGAAGCCACTGTAATCACTTCATAAACAATCGTTAAATGTAAGTATATATTTCTGTAGGATTTTATTTTCAAAAAGAGCACAAATAATGCAATACACAAAAAATAAGAACATTTAAAAGATTATGTACAGAATTAATATTACATTTTTATAAGCATAAGTACCAATAAACCGATATAACATGCAAAATTTCCACTGTTATTATGGCTGAATACTATTTAGGAAAAGCTCTAACGCTAAGTGCTTTAATTTATAAACAACAATAAATTAATATATTATGGATCATTTGCTCATAGGAATATCGTGTAGTAAGCCCATACGGTCAGGAAGAAGGGCAGGAATTTTCGTTATCGTGTTTAAAAGATCTGATTCAGATTTGAAGGTCACAACTTGATGCATATTACTTACGAGAACATGTAACGCACAAGAAATAATAACATCAACATAATTGGGTGTGGGCATAGCTTCCTCCTATAAGTAACTGATTTAACATTTTCAAATATATATATATTTCATCTTGAAGATGGAATATAAGCTTGTTATATCGATGCATAGGACGAAAGTAGCACTGGACATGTTCCTGCAGACATTAACGCCTTCAATTGGTGGGTTGACACCAATGCATTACGTATAGCGGTTTTGTCGCCCTGATTCAACCGAACTCATTAGAAAATCTTGACTAAGAAATTCGTGGCAACAAGCTAGCATAAAATTATGTTCACTAGGCGTATGAAAATTAACCAATCTTAACATCGAATCAAAAAGTGAAAATGTGAAGGATGACCAAGTCAGAGAAATGAACCTGCTTTAAGAAAAATGATATTCGGTACTCATGTAAACACCTATGATACGCATGTGCACAGTGGTAACCTGTACGTAAACCTTAAGTTCCATAAGTGGAGAATTTAATTTTGCTCCGAACCCCATCATATCATAACGTGGCAATACGTACAGAAAAAAAACAAAGTTCTTCCTAACAAAAATCCTATCTGGCTTTTCAGCTTGAGGCAAATGGTTCGATCCCAAATCATTGTATGTTAATGACAAAAACAGAACCTGAAGGTAATTCATGCAGCGCCAGTTATTATTATTATTCATACATTCCTTCCTCTCAACCTTGATGCCAAGTGACCCATTGTATTGGAAATTTACATCACTGATACAAACCAGCTGCGATCAACAAGAATAATAATTTTGTTTTTATAGAAGATTCACATAAAACTTCAGGCACATTAACCTTTTTGAAGTAATTCGAAAAGGATTCTCAATAGATTAGGGCAGTAAGGAAAAACGTTCTATATTGAAAAATTGTTTATATTTTTCCTTCGTTTACAACAAGATTAATTTGTTAGAATTCTGGTTGCCACGGCAGATGTGTGAACAATGATTCTGTTACTCGTGCCTGCTCTGTTTAGGTAAACGTCTCATAAGTTTCTAAAATTTATTTTCAATTTAATTGAAAATGATCTCGTTGGATGCCTCTTCAACTGCTAAACCACCAGTATGAGGTTATTTGTGGTGTTGTATCCCCCCACAAATATACACATTGAGAGTGTACAAGCCCAAGAATCAAGATTTAGACCTAATTCATTGTTTCATTTAGACATTTTTATACCGATTTTTTAGCTAGTCAGTATCTCAAATGGGACTTCCTTTGTCCACCGATTTTTGCGTTTCCTTCACCGATTGCTTATCAGCCGTTGATCCGGTATAGGCTGCTATCACAACGTCGTGTATTCAGTGCCTCAAATTATTTTAGATTCGATCATACTTTTTAAACTTATAGTAAGTCAATGGTACATTACTCGAATGAACAAACTTTCTACCTCTGTGATTATGCTAAAATGAAGTCATTTTGTTGTTTCCTGTTAGCTTTCAATTTTATGTCTCTCCCCGGTGCCCTATGCATACCTCCAGAAATTCAATAATCGCTCTGTCACCTGTGCAACACGCACACTCCAAAGCTCAGTAGAAATTCAAATCATGAACGCAAGCCAATTGACTAATAAACCCCAGTGAAAGAATTTGCAGCGTTTTCCTGAAAATTTCAGATTTTCTGATTTTTCCTGAAAATTATCAGAATGCTTCAACCCGTGTATCGGCTACAAAGCCTTTTAGGAGTTCACTCCAGTATCCACATTACTACATCACTACGTCACTAGGTTACTGATAAAAACTCAAAAACAATAATAAACCAAAATAACGCGAGTGTTGGCACCATAAATCGGGCCATACATATGGTTTGACCTACGGACCTGGGGAGGGGCTCATTCGATTCCTCGTGGAGTGTTCTTCAAAAAGAGTACAAATTTAGGTCGTCTTGACTTTTTTTGAGGTTTTTAGGGATTTTAGGAGTTTTACAAAACTTTGACAACCTTCAAAGGGCAATTTAAATGAAGTGAGAGCAGGCTCAAGAATTGGGGCGTCGTCGGACCAACATTGATTTTTCCTGAAAATTTCAGCTTTTTTGCTTCAGCCGTTTGGGAAAAATCGTGCGTACGGCGGACGGACGGAAACATTTTTATTGCAGATTCGGACCCTTTGAAACGTACTTAAACCTTGAAATTTTCAGGAGAGGTTAGAATTGAACAATAAACCAAAAACAAAACAAAAGAAATTCATAATTTTTTTATTTTATGATTAATTATTAATTCATTCTAGCTATTAACACTTTGTAAGATCATGCATGTTGTGTTGGGTAAGCTGGTAGGTGTAAACCAATGATTTTTCAATCAAAATATCCAACACGTGTGCATACAATACAGGAAAGCATCTATAATGTCCAGTATGTATAAGATTTTCATGGGAACATCAAATAAATAATTATTTACCGGATGTACAAGCTTCATACATAAGGTCACATGAATGTGTTACGAATTTAAAATCGTTCATTTCTTGAAGACCATTACAAAGGATATTTGATTCGAACGAAACAGTTTTTACATTAATATGAAGACAGAAAGGATGTAGAAATAGGTTGCTTGCACATGTAAATTTCAAATTGGGTCGATTTCTGACAATAACTAACATTGCCCCGACGTTTCCCAACTTTTTTCATAAATAATATGAGTGCTGATTGTTCGTTTAACCCAATACAGGAGGGCTAGAACGGGTCTTTGATTTTTCGGAATTAACTCTTCCCAAATATAAAGAATTGAGAGAGTCGGTGAGGTTCCTGATCTCAATAACGAACTGATGTTTCGGTTATACAGGGTGTACAGCGTATGATCCGAAAATCTTCGCACACGTATTCTACAACTAGTTTCCAACAAAAAGTGCTTCATAGAGATTTTTTTTAGAGGCTTCGTTTTTGAGTTATTTCACTTTTAAGATTTTTTTCGTGTTTTCGAACTTACGTCACTAAAACAGCCGTAACTCCGGCGTTTTCAAAGTATTTTCAAATCTAAATATGCCGTTGGAAAGAGTATAAAATTATCTATCGTCTCAGTCTTTAATAACAATTTTTTTTTTAATGGCTCATCAAATTGTATTAAAAAATGAAATGTCTCAGCTTTCCAATGGTCTATTTAATTTTTAGGTTTTAGAAGGAACTTTTTTGGAGATAAAAATGAGCCTGAAAAGTAAATTTGGTCAAATTTTGAAAAAAATTATTTTTTCCATCAATGGCTCATTAGTCCCCTTCATTTTAATGATACGTTTGAGCCTGTAAACTTAAAAAATGCGCAAAATTATGTCTCAACTTGTGCAATGGTAAATTTAAATTTTTAGGTTTTAGAGGGAACTTTTTTGGCTCAGTCCCCCTTCAAATTGAGATTTTAAACTTAAAAAATGCAAAAAACGGGTATTTAATTTTTAGGTTTCAAGCACATTTTTGAGCACAAAAAGAGAATAAAACCTACATAACTAAAACTTTTCTTCTTTTTCTGGGTGTTGAATGTATCATGTCAACGGTATTACCTAAAAAATTTAAGTTTGAGTGAGAGCATCCGCGGAATGAATTATGTAAATCAACTGTTAAATGTCTCCCGTTCTTGCTGATATCGTGAGGTTTGATCCCGTTGTTTGTTATGATTTCCTCTTCTTATCGTTGTTAGAAACATCGTCACGAGACTGTAGATTCGTAAACCACAGCTTAACAACGATAACACAAACTCTTATCTGTAGCAACTGTAACCAAGTGTATTTTTGAAGCATTAAAATAATCTGCAAGACACCCGGTTCATCTCAAGTTCGTCGGAAGTAATTAGCCAAGACGATGGGCCGAAGCTCATTAAGTATCTAAAGACTGCGGCCAGTCCTAATGAAACTGTTATTGAGTGGCTAATAAACCATTGTGAGCGGCTATGAATGGGTAGCGGTCGTTGGCCTGCAGGCTTAATTGAATAGGCATCTCAGGCTTTACACGGAGATTTTTCCGTTTCCACCGTATCATCGTCCATGCCCTATGGAATGCTTACGTCTGGTTTTACCGTAAATCCCACTAACTGTAACTCGAAACAGTCAAATCAATGGTAGTTTTGGTATTGTAAATTCATCAATAGTGAATACTCTGAAAAACTCTAATTAAGTTTCACCTAATTTGATTATGCTTAAAAAAATGAATAAAGTCATGTATAGGCATTTCTTATACTTAAACACTATAAGCTGCATTGCAGAACGGAGGAATGTTGAAGCCAATTCAACAACTACCTAATCGTCTAATCTTAATATTCATTTATGTTTAAAACAGTTTCAACTCCAAAGGCGCAGTGCGGAAGATGCTTTACCAAACTTGGAGATAAGCATATTACGATGGAATGCCTCCACTAGTAAACAAATACTTGTATTAAACCAGATCTCCACAAAGGTTTGACAACCGTCCTCGTGTTTTCCAATGCTATACATGGATGTACCCTCTGTGAAACTCGTTTTTAATGGATTGTGATTTGAATTCTCCATAACATTTCTAAGAAAGTTGCTAGGACCTTCGATACGTTTTTCTCTCTTTGCTAATACAGAAGCAACAATCAGATCTAGTAGCTGCATACCTGCTTATTCTTGCAAAGATTCAGGTGACTATAGAGCAACTAATCTTACTTACTTACTTACTTATCTGATGTTGACTTCTACACAATCTGTGCTAACACAGCACAGTTATGCAATAGTTGTGTATAGCTCTTTTCAAGCTTCTAAGCTCATTTCTACCTATGATCTAAGGCTTCCGGTAATTCTCAACGTTTTTCAGCGAACGACCCCACTGAGAAAGGATCAAATTGCGGTTTAACCATAATCAGAGTACTGTTTACTATCAACTGAATTCGTAGTTGTATGGATATTATAATCTTGGGTCCAATTGGGTTCAGTTGAGTGATACTCTAAATTATTTTTCAATTACTGGGATTGTTGAATTATTTATACATCAAATCTATGTTTGATCCATTTCTGAACGTTTTTTGATGTATTATTCAATAATAAACCATTGTTATCGCTCTTGAAAAAAAAAATTTAACCCCCCCCCTGAAAATTTCATGGTTTACGTTTCAAAGAGTGTAGAATCCAAATCTGCAATAAAAATTTTCGGTCCGTACGCCGTACGCACGATTTCTCCCAAACGGCTGGAGCAGAAAAATTTGAAATTTTCAGGAAAAATCAATATTGGTCCACAATGCCCGAATTCTTTAACTAGCACTCTCACTTTATTCAAAGTGCCCCATAACGGTTGTAAAACTTTTGTAAAATCCCTAAAAATCTCTAAAAAAAATCAAGTCGTAATAAATATGGACTTTTTTTTTTAAGAACTTTCCATGAGGAATCGAATGAGCCCCTCCCTAGGTCTGTAGCTCAAACCATTCCCGATGTATGGCATGATCTTATGCTGCCAACATTTGCATCCAAATTCTTTCACTGATGTTTATCATTCAATTTTATTCATTTGGCTTGCATTCATGATTTGAATCTCTACTATGCTTTGGAGTGTGTTTTCACAGGTGATGGAGCGATTATTGAATTTCAGGATTAATGCATAGAGCACGTAAATCGGTTCTCAACCAAAATACCTATTTGGATTGATCAGTTGATCATATTTGTGTGCCTCCTGAAATTCAATCCTCCATCACCTGTGAAACATTCACACTCCAAGGCTTAGTAGAAATTCAAATCATGAATGCAAGCCAAATGAATAAAATTGAAAAATAAACCCCAGTGAAAGAATTTGCAGCGTTTTTCTCAGCCAAAATAATAAACGATAAGAAAAATAATATTCTGATATAATACTAATATTAATGTTCCATGGTTCTTCAATAGTGAAATCATAATCAACATTTATGGAACACATTGAATTTAACCCTTGATTTTCATTTTGTCATTCGACTCCTCAGGTTATTGAACTCTCGGGCTTCTTTGGAGTATAATAAGAAACGCATTTTTCGAGGTTTTTCAAGAACAAAGGCCCTCCCTGGCCCTCAAGAGCCCAACACAACCCGTTGCAACCGAACGCGAACCGTTTAATTTAGTCCCGAACTGGGGTTTCAAGGAAGTTTAGTGTCGAGGCTCTCGTCCAGAGAAGGTCTCCCCTCATCACCTACAAGTAATACGGTCCGAAGCAGTGGGCCCTGTCATTAGAACCAACTGCCTGGGCTACTTCACGCCTCCCACACGAAAACTAGATGCATTATCGGTCATTTATCCACGGAATTGGAGCGTCCCTGGATGCGACCATGAAGGACAGGGAATGAATAACGAAATGAGACGAAGAAAAAAAAAACCATTACTCCTGTCCTTTCTCATATAGGAAGAACGTGCATGCAACGGTTAAGCGGGGGCCGTATACGAGTAAAAAATTATAATAGATCCGATCTAACAGCACCCACATCCATAACCTTTGTGTTCCATTTCATGTTGCTTGACTTATCATGTTGATTTCCCGGCAAAGATGAGAGGAGCTGGCTGTTGTAGACTTCAGAGATACAAATCACGATCTTTAACTATCAATATTGTGTCTATGATTCCATCTTGAGGGAGCACCAGAACTTACTGCAACCCGTTACTTACTGACGTGTAGGTTACATAGGCGTGTAACTGAGTACTATGACGAAACGAGATACATATGATGAATTATACCGTCATTATGAAATAGTATATGATCGTAATCTCTTAATAACATTGACAGTATGAATGGTTAAGTGTTATACTACTTCCTTGAAATGATACAGATGATTTTAATGAGTCGTAATGAATGGAGTAGGCTGATCGAGTATACTGATTATACTATGATTATTAATTGATTATTAATTATCTATGTGAACTCATACCAAACTTAAACCGGCTTGGTGACAGATATTGAAAATTTTACTTATAGCACAACACGAACTATGTACATAATTCTAGCTCATATTCACTTTCCAGTCGAAAATTCATCACTTTGTAAATTTGACGTTGGGTCTCAGTAATTTAATTTATTATGCTTGAAGTCCTTAAAAAATTTATAAATTGGTCGTTCCACTCCTAGAGATCAAATCAAAAAATTAAAAATCGAAAGTTTTTTTGTATGTTGTTAAGATAGTCAACACAAAACAAAAACGTCTAAAGGAGCATGAACACCATTGTATTCATAACAATTACCTACATATGATATGCCTTTGCTTTTCTCTAACGGACTCTCGGAAAGGATAATGTAAGAGAAGTACACAATCCGTAATACCGAATTAGGAAATGAGGAGCTTACTTTCAAAAAGGCACATATCCAAATCTGGGAAAAAACGTTTTTTTTTCAATTTTCTATCTCTGAATATGAGTTGAATCAGATCCCCTATCATTTCCGAACAAAACAGAACACATCCACGTCAATTCCGGGGCTAAAGTTATGTGTTTGCATCAAAAGGTAACAAATCCGTCCCCCACATTTTTTTCAGTGCCTTGCAATCGAAATGGCACATATCCTCCGAATTTCGTCAGGCGATAAGTCGTGGGTTTTCAAAAAGGCACATATCCAAAAAGAAGCATTACGCCTTCGTCTTGACGTTGAATATTTACACGAGACTCGATAGATGGCAGGCATGACAAATGGAAATATGGAGTCAGGTAAAGTTTTCAATAAAACCTACAGAATGGAGAATGAATTCTTTCTTTTTCAAAAAGGCACAAATCCATGAGTTTTGATCAAAAGGGCACATTTCCAAAGTGAAAATGGATATACAGCCTCGTGTTTTGGAGAAAATTGATTCATATTCTGAGGCATCTTTATCTGTGCCTTCTCACACATTACTCCGATGAGAAACTGCAGAAAAACATCTCCACTAATCTGCAAATCTTTTTTTTCACTTCCTGAACATTTTGTCGGAATGGATATGTGTCTGTTTGAAAGTAAGCTCCTCAAATTAGGTATTAATTTGAGTGATTTGTCAACTTGTCGTGTACTTTTCCTTCAACTGAACGCTATTTATTTCGGCTAATGCACACATTGATTATAAATGTCAACCGCAAAATATATCATGTTTTCATAATACTATATAAGGAATACAGTAATAAGGAATATACAGGTAGTAGCGGAAAGTAATTACTAGGATGGATGTTAGATTGCAGAAAGCGTCGAGTCGTAGATAGTCGTAGATGTAGCGATCGTAGCGTCTTTTAACCGATACAAAACACATGTTTTGTACTGCGAAGTGGGCGGAGTTATAGAAAAGTATACGAACAGAATGAGATTCCGAGGATGAAAGGATAATTCGTCGTTGTTACAGAACCAAATATAACATGAGCGACACTGACCTGGTTAAAGCTGTTTTGATAATGAAAAGACGACCGCAGATCCACTCATTCACACTCCTCACGAACTAGTTTATGGATGGACAGGTCAGGACTCCTCACAAAACCCATTCTCCAATGATCGTGATCCCCAGTGACCCCATGTTTACTTGTTTGGAAACTTGTTTGCACATAAACACTGTAAAAACTGGTTCCATTTCAACGCTTGTCAGGGGCACCTTGTTACTTGAGCTAGTGATGGATTTAGTTTCAATAAGGGAGCTAGATTGAACGTCATGTTTTCAATTATTTCAAAAGCTACTGACATAGGTAGATGTTCATCGTTACCTTTGCTCTTATTACATCATACTCAAGAGGTGCTATAATAAATTATATTCAGTTCTCGAGGACTAAAAGAACACCTTGAAATTGGAGATATTGTGTTAACATTCACATTCATGTTGCAGACTTTTCGGTAGGACGTACCGATTTCAACTTATTCGATCACAGAACATAGTAGGAGTAAATTTTCGAACCATTGGAGTGAAATGTATTAATAATAAACGAAGAAACACTATTTTTGTTAAGAAAGAATTTGAGAACCCTGAAAATATTATATTTAAATTTGGCTGATTGTAGATAACGCCGAGAAAACAGTCCCAACTTGGAACAACCTATTAATATTGTATTATAGATACCTAATTTTAAATTCAACGGGGCTGTTAAATCAATATTGATGTGGGTATGGTATAGTTACTCCTTCATTGGGATCAGGCGGTACGCCAGCAACACTTACCAGCTGTGAAGGTTTTTGCCAATCAACGCCACCTGGCTTTGGGTGTGACAGATCCATTTATCAGAGAAGGGAAACATTCCAATTACAAATGGGTAGTACGGTTAGTGCAAATCAAGATATTGATAGGACATTCAATTTACGTTTTGTGAATGAACAATACTCTTCACTTTTTAAGTAAAATAAATTTTGGCAATACCCATTCATTGTTGAACCACCTCTTCAGATCACCTGTCTAGTATATAATATCTGAAAAGAAATAAACATTAAGAATTCCTTTGAATATTAACAAATATCATTTTTGGTTTATTATTCAATAATAAACCATTGTAATCGCTCTGGAAAAAAAAATTCTAACCCCCCTGAGAATTTCATGGTTTACGTTTCAAAGGGTGTAGAATCCGAATCTGCAATAAAAATTTTTCCGTCCGTACGCCGTACGCACGATATCTCCCAAACGGCTGGAGCAAAAATCTGAAATTTTCAGGAAAAATCCATCTTGGTCCGACGACGCCCCAATTCTTGAGCCAGCTCTCTCACTCAATTTCAAGTGCCCTTTAAGGGCTGTCAAAGTTTTGTAAAATCCCTACAAACCTCAAAACAAGTCGAAGTCGGCCTAAATATTTACCTATTTGAAGAACATACCATGAGGAATCGAATGAGCCCCTCCCCACGTCCGTAGGTCAAACCATTCTCGATGTATGACCCGATTTATGGTGACAACATTTGCGTTTTTTGGTTTATTATTGTTTGTTTGTAACCCAGTGATGCCGATAGCGTCGAGTTGTAGTGAATGTGGTTACTGGAGTGATAGCCGGTGCGGATACTTGTAGTTTATAGCCGATACACGAGTTGAAGCGTTCTGATATGTATGAAACGCTGATAATATATAGGTAAATATTATTACTTGGGATTATTATTCAATATTATTACTGGGGTAAATAAGTAGTCTTTCACTCGGGTTTATTATTCAATTGGCTTGTTTCAAATAGAAACGCAATACTAGTCTTTTTACATTAAAAAAACGCTGCAAATTCTTTCACTGGGGTTTATTATTCAATTGGCTTGCGTTCATAATTTGAATTTCTGCTAAGCTTTGGAGTGTGCGTGTTTCACAGGTGATAGAGCGATTATTGAATTTCAGGAGGTATGCATAGAGCACGTAAATCGGTTCTCAACCAAAATACCTATTTGGATTGATCAGTTGATCATATTTGTGTGCCTCCTGAAATTCAATAATCGCTCTATCACTTGTGAAACACGCACACTCCAAAGCTTAGTAGAAATTCAAATCATGAACGCAAGCCAATTGAATAATAAACCCCAGTGAAAGAATTTGCAGCGTTTTTGAACATACAAATATCATTTTACAGTTTTATGAAAATGTACTCCGATTTCGATAACAACGGAAATGAAACAAGTAACTGTAACCAAAATGTTCGAGTTACAATTGTCTATAAAAAATACAAAAATCTTACTACCAACGTAATTTTTCCGGAGTTTACCAATCAGCACCTTAAATATTGATTAAATTATTTCTGTAACTACTCATCAGCCTTGAAGTCAACAAAACTACTAATACATTATCCTAGTAATTACATAATGTTTTATTCCAAATTTTAGTTATACGTAAACTTTATGTAACTATGCTGATGAGTATCGAGGAGGAGATCGTAGGGAGCGTTATCTAGTGATGATATGTCGTCTTTCTAGTCAGTTTTAAAAATTCCCCTTAAATTCAAAAATTTTCAAGAGTAATGATGAACGGGTAATTGTTAGGCCATGTAATAAATACACGAAGTATACATTTTGAGAGTTAAGTAACACTTGAATTACATTTTAGATATGATTGCTTGTTCTTGAAAAGAAATACGAAATAAGGAAGTACGAATCCGTATGTACTTTTCTTTCGTGGTCCACCAAGAAAGATAATTGGTGAGTGAGATAGTTGATCAGAGGAGCTTTATTATTTTTTTCAGTCGAGATTCCTTCATTATTATTTGGCAGTGAAGTGTAAATTCTCAATACAACGATTATATTTAAAACAAAGAAAAAACAAATCTTTTTGATTTGTACATTATTTAAGAGGATTGGATTCAGAATCTTGACTTTATTAACGAGGGGGATTGGGAGACTCGAAACAAGAAATACGGAGAGGGGGGCACCATTATGGCACCCGGGTTATTAGTTACTGTTGATTGGGTCCACCTTTATCTGTTTCCAACCCTTTATAAATCTTTTCATTTCACGCTTCCTCTAACCCGTCCTGGCCTCTCGTCTCACGGATCCTCAGAACAATGACGGTTACAAAATGGTTTCCTTTACCTTTTATTATTTATGATACAAGGGAAGGTGACCCAGTTGGGTTCCTGCCTCAGAGCACTCCGGATGCATGCACGTGCACTGATATAAAACAGGTTTGCCGTTATCCTTCCTTTGGCGAAAGGGTCACCCCTAAGTAACCATTAAAACCCCGGCGTTCCCTTTAGAAGATGGGTTCGGGGATCGGGTCCGGAAGTTCCGCTTATCATATGAATGACCCCCGGGTGATGGGTGGTAACAGTGTCTTATCCCACGAGAGAATTCCTATTGACATTACAATTTCACTCGGGAGTTGCAAACATTTCCGTTTGTTCGGGTCGAAATCTATTATGTAGATCTTTGTCATATCTTTTTTCGGGTATTGTCACAATCTATTCTATGGTACTTGACAGGGAGGAAGTGTTTTTGTCCAAGTGCGCCCGTGCAGGTATAATATTGCCGCGTAGCAAGATGATATTACAACAATACATAACGCAAAATCGTATTAGTCCGTTGTTCCAACGTACCAAAACGTTAGAATTAAACAAATCAAAACACATTATAAGACTCTTTCTAAAACTCTAATTTTTGGGCTTATAAAGATTTGACTGGTTTACTGATAATTATTGTAAATCAAGAACATTGATTATACATGGTGTCCCACGAGTTGTTCCCCCCTCCCCCCCCCTCCTAAATCGTCAAAATGGTAGTAAACAAATGTTTTTGAATCTTCATATTTCTTTCCAAGGATCTCAAATATCATATTTGCGCACTCCGCGCAAATGCGCAACCATGCGCAATTGACACCAACTTTCTTATTTTAAATGAGAACCCCAATTTTTTATTGCAGATTCGGATTCTACCCAAGATTTCATGAAAATTTGACCACTCAACCAATTTTTTTTATTGCGCGTAACCGATTCAGCGAGCACGCAAAGTTGCTCAACCCCAAAAATGTCAATTAGTAGATGATGGTGAACTGTAAAGTGTGGCACATGGATTTTCACTATTTTTTAACCGTGATTCACGTGATGCTATCCGTTTCTTAATTTGTCTCAATTTTCGTTGAATAATGACCAAAATTTGTTTATTTCGCATCCGTTTCTTATTTAGGCGCCTGTTTTCAGATTGTTACGGGTATTAATTTCCGAGGTCGGGTTGAAAAATGTAGAAATAGGATATTGAAACCTTCTTCAGTGATCAACTGGAAAATCATCATAATCTGAGAGCCAAAAGCCGGCATAAATGATGACTTTTCACGCAAAATAAACAAATTCTGGTCATTATTCCGCGAAAATTGAGTCGAATCAAGAAACGAATAGCATCACGTGAATCAGGGTTAAAAAACAATGAAAATTCATGTGCCACACTTTACAGTTCACCATCATCTACTATTTGACAATTTTGGGGTAGCGCAACTTTGCGTGCTCGCTGAATCGGTTACGCGCAATCAAAAAAATTGGTTGAGGGGTCAAATTTTCATTAAATCTTGAGTAGAATCAGAATCTGCAATAAAAAATTTGGGTTCTCATTTAAAATAAGAAAGTTAGTGTCAATTGCGCATGGTTGGCAGTTGCGCGGAGTGCGCAAATATGATATTAGAGATCTTTGTAAAGAAAATGAAGATTAAAAAAAAAAACGTTTTTGTTTACTCTCATTTTGACGATTTTAGGAGTGGGGAACAACTCGTGGGACACCCTGTATGCCCGAATACCGGGCATATTAGCATATATTGATTAATCCTACATTTTGATCAGTAATTACTGTAACTCAAATTTCATTTACATTCAGCAAGGATGATATACTTCCCATCCAACTCGACTGACATTTTCTCGCTTTCATGAATTGAGGCGTTTAGAATCAAAACCAAATAGATCCATTTTTTCGATTTTTTTTTTTTTTTTAAATGAAATTTGTAAATCTAAGTAGCTTTTTGCTCATGGCTTAAAGCTTTTGCTACAAAACGCTATTAGATCCCTGGCATATCTCCAGACAACCGCTAGATGCCGTCAGTGATGTCCTTCTTCAGCTCCTCTGAAGCTACGAGATGTTGATCGCTTTCTCCAAAAACAGTTTGGAGAGGATTGGAGAGAAAACTTTACATTGATTTTATATTCCAGAACGAGATATAAAAACGTGGACCACACGTGTCAAAGTGAAATTGAGGACCCTAAGAAAAATTTATTCAATCCAGGTTATTTTGTTCTTTTTTCAATAAGCAGTCAATTCTCAGTCCTTGTGCTACTTACTACCTATTCAAAGTGTATTTTTTTGTAAGAATTAAATATTTTTCTATGTTACTTGAAGCAGCGACATTTCAGTGTGCTTAGTGACTACAGAGAGGTACACAAATGAGGTGACAAGGAACCTGGCAATGGTTGATGTTCAGCCGTTACAATGGAATTTCAACTGTTTTGTGTCTCCCGAACAATTTGCGTAAGTGGATCTATCTGGTTTTGATTCTAAACTCCTCAATTGATGATGACAACATGTATTGAGACACACACAACTATTGAGACATAAGAATGCAGTACAGTTTAAGAATGGAGGAAGTTCAATTGATTCGGACAATGGTTGGAATTTTCAGTGTTTTAAATGTTATGTCCTCTAATTTGCACGAAAAGGTCGATGTTGTAACCCTCGTACAAACAAGAAACTTGTAGAAAACTAAGAAACAATTGAAGATTGATGTGGTTAAATTAGCTTCTGCAGGTATCGAATCCCTATCAAACTATAATCCTATAAATGCTCGAACATGAAACCAATCGTGGTGAGTTGTACTATTAACTTTCAGAGCTCCATAACAGCGGTTGGCTACCGTAACTTCACCTTTGGGCGTAACTTCTTCCTAAAGAGCGCCCACCTATCGTTGTAAGCTGTTGTAAAGCTCATTATTGAGGATTCTAAGAGGATTCCCTACCCTCAACTCTGACCACACTAAGAGGCTTTCGACCCTTTTAGTTTGACTTGAAAGGTCTTGGTGTAGGGTGGTGTGCGGAGTTGGGGATGTTTATTTAGGGTTGATCTTCCATTTATTATTCTGTTCCATTTGTATACGATCTTATTTAGATACGGTATTGCATCATCGCTTTCACATTACTGCGAATATCATGAACTATTTAGTGCGACCTTAGTTTTGTAATTGCAGTTTAATACGAGTATGATGATGTTTCGAACACAGTTTCTTTTACTTTCTTGTTTTTCTTCAATAATGAAACTATTACAATGACTCCAAAAATTGTAAAATATAAATTAAAGATGTCTTCAGGGTACCATTCCGAAATGACTCCTAGATTTTGAGGCTTATGTATAGATAGATACAGCTTATGTATTGATACACCTATCTTAGTGGTTTGGTTATGAAGTTGGAAAAATGACCATACCAACCTGTTTTTTTTTATTCAACCTGCAACGTTTCTGTCCTGGCATATAACATAAACTGTAATATGACTGGCAAATGATTGTTTGACATGAAGGAGGGTAAGATACTAACTTTATCAGCTTCACAAGCAAAAAGCTTTTGTTTGATTTACCTCTTATATACCAGGCCGTGTGGGCCTTTCTAGGCATCAAATCCACCCAGAATTGAGATCACGGCTCCGTTCTAAATCCAAAAAATTAAGCTATCCAGAAGTGACCAAGAGTTTTTTTTAAAATAAATATTTCATGAACAAAAAACGCTGCAAATTCTTTCACTGGGGTTTATTATTCAATGATTCATGATTTGAATTTCTACTAAGCTTTGGAGTGTGCGTGTTTCACAGGTGGTAGAGCGATTATTGAATTTCAGGAGATATGCATAGAACACTTAAATCGGTTCTCAACCAAAATACCTATTTGGATTGATCAGTTGATCATATTTGTGTTTCAATAATCGCTCTATCACCTGTGAAACACGCACACTCCAAAGCTCAGAAGAAATTCAAATCATGAATCATTGACAATAATAAACCCCAGTGAAAGAATTTGCAGCGTTTTTTTCAAGAGCGATTTCAATGGAAAAATATTCTATTTGAAAATTTTAAATTTCGTAGGACGGAGCATGCATATCAGAACGCTTCAACCCGTGTATCGGCTTTTAACCCTTTTATCAGATCACTCCAGCATCCACATTCACTACATCCTGTTGTTTTTGTTTTGATTTCAGCAACCTAGGGATGTAGGAATGTGGATACAAATGTTGGCACCATAAACCGGGCTATACATCGGGAATGGTTTGAGCTACGGACCTGGGGAGGGGCTCATTCGATTCCACATGGAAAGTTGTTCAAAAAAAGTCCAAATTTAGGCCGCCTTGACCTTTTTTTTTAGCTTTTTAGGGATTTTACAACCCTTAAAAGGCACTTTAAATTAAGTGAGAGAGCTGGCTAAAGAATTTTGTCGTCGTCGGACCAACATGGATTTTTCCTGAAAATTTCAGATTTTTTGCTCCAGCCGTTTGGGAGAAATCGTGCGTACGGCGTACGGCGGACGGACGGAAAATTTTTTATTGCAGATTTGGATTCTACACCCTTTGAAACGTAAACCATGAAAATTTCAGTCGGGGTTAGAATTTTTTTTTCAAGAGCGATTACAATGGTTTATTATTGAATAATAAACCAAAATCGAAAATAATTTGTTTTTGGAGGTTTTGGGTGCCTTTAAATGAATTTACTCATCATTGAAACACTTGAAGTTATCTGTCCAAGACGAACTGTCTTCACCGATAAAAATTCCAGTTCCTAAACACTATAAATAATCGTTAATGATGAGTTTGGTGCTTTGAAAAGTCTCTCAGATGTTCATGTTTCATGAGTGGAAAATATTGAATTGAATGAATCAATGTTTGGGCTACATTAACTTCTACTGGATAACGCATTATAAAGTCCTCGTTGATGTATTATCTCGTGTTGTAAAAACTTTCCATAATATATGACTGCGTACAATCATTCCACGATAACTTAATTAGCCACCACTTGTTTGCGTTGGAGTGACAACACTATTTATAACGAAGCGATGACGAACTTCCTCCCAAAGATTTCTTTCAACTATTAATTCGCTTTCTTTCTCTCTTCGAATGTAAATTTCGCGCGTCAGGCCAGCTGTACGCCCGAGCCCGCCAAACCGAGCGTCACGAGATCAAATGGATTACAGGCCCAAACAACCTGAGAAAACCAGCACCTGAGAGCAAACAAACAATTGGAAGACGAACCGATGTTTCCATTTCCGGCTCATCCTCTGACGGCGAAGACCCAACGCTTTAGACTGGGAATTAATCCGCTTCCGAAAACATTTGCGACTTAACTCTAAACAATCCACAAACCGGGCTGTTCGAACCTATCGGAAGTATTCACCGGATTGCAAAACATCATTATGGTCGTTTAATTTATCAATTTCAATTAGGACAAATTGAAGATAAAGGTTGTGGTAATTAATCCCTTGTAATTATTAATATTATATTATTTATTCATATTGGGTATTCAACAAATTGCAAACATCTTTGTCATGTGGCCGTACAATTTTAATTTTTTGTTCTGAGAAAAACGCTGCAAATTCTTTCACTGGGGTTTATTATTCAACAAGATCTCCCTCAGAGATATCTCGTCAGTCATCACTGTCACTGTTCTCACTTCTGGTTCTCTTGCGCTTCTCTTTCTTTTTTTGAGGTCTTTCAATTTTTTTCATGATTTCCACCTTTCTTCTTCTTCTTCTGAACCCCATCTCTGCTACTAGTAGTGAGTTGATCAAAATCCAGCTGAATTTGGCGCTTTGCTGGTTATTTGTTGTTCTTTTCCATCTTTTTTTGACGTTTCAGAAATGCACGGCATTCCCCCGATACGATGGGCGGCATTACCCCAATGTTTACGTTTTTCGTAATTCATTCACGCTGACTTCATTTACGATCAAAACTTAAATTTGGTTAGTGCTTCAGAAAGATGATGAAATTCTGCGTATATACATGAAAACTAATCTAAAAAAGAGTTGAAAATGGGACTAACATTGCTTATTTTCGATGCACAAGAAATAACATCAAACGATTCGAAAAAATACTCACTGCACTCACGTCAAGAAGGCTAACTTTGCAGGTAGGGTAACGCTAGAACCTAGTTGGCGGGACATTTCTCTAGGATCGGCACTCATTCCCACGTTTCTGGTGTCGATTCAAACATCCAAAACAGCCGTGTATTATTACCCCGTATTACCCCTCATTCCCCTACTCACCTGCCGGAATATGTTCTCCACGAACAATGTTGGTCTAAATATTGAAGACTTGTTGGTAGGGTGTTGGTCCGCGCAAACATGACTCATTGTTCAGCATTACTGTTCCATTTTACATTCTACCATTTTCACTTTTACTAACTCCGCTGTAGCAACTGCCCAGCGAATTCGGCAGTCCTTTATCGTTTTACCCCACAAAGATATTCGTGAATTGTGGTTTGCTTTTAGCTCCCGTTTTCGCGGAGACCAGCGAGAATTCTCGGAATCACTCTCACGAGCTAGTCCTTCAACAACAATGAGAAAAAAAAAACTCCTTGATTGACCGAAACGTACACGCCTGTTGTTGGTGTCCGATTAAACTTTGAAACGGGCCGGAAAATCAGGTTTTCGGCAAGGCCACGGAATCGGGCGAAAGCATGCCGATCCGATCAGTGACTTACGCCTTCCTGCCCTTCAGTTGTCCAATCCACATTAAAGTTCCAAGTCACGTAGGATTCAATTTAGAGCGATTCACTGGAATTCAATCACCATAAATACACTGACGTGTGACTCGGAAGAAGGGAGGAAAATCTTCCCGCCTCAAGATAACCAGTTTCTCGTATAACTCTATGATACGTTAATTCATTTTACCTTTGTATTCCACTCACATCCGCAATTTATTTGATTTTAGCTTGTTCGCGGAGTAATTGTTGCCAGTTGAATTCAGTTCTACCGTTCGGGAACTTCAGAGAAGAACGTTATTGAAGATATCTTGCTACGTTTAACTCTAACGTGTCTTTAGGTCTTTCAGAATTACCATCATCTTCATTAACTTCGGATTTGTATTAATTCAGGGTAGGTAATATATAGCTTTTCCAAGTCAGATTCGGAAATTTCCAAACCAATTTCAGAAATTTTCCATTTCAATTTCAAAATTTTCCATTTCAATTTCAGAATGTGATCAATATCCGGGTGGGAACGTAAAAAAGTGGAATAAAGAGAAGGAAATAAGTAGGTAGCACACAAAATGAATTAATAAAAATAAAAAATTATCACGAGAGGTGAGAAGGAACTGGTTCATCGAAATTGATAAAATATGCGCATGTTTTGCTTCCGAGTCTGCTAAGCAGAAGCCTTGTGTTCACTTTCAAGCCAAACAAGAATTAATTGTCCGAATTCAAATTTCCACGATTTTGCGTTTCATAGCCTACTAAACAAATTTTGGTTCATTGGCTGTCAGCCCGCATTTCCTTGTTACACCCATAACTTCCACAATTTTGAATGAATTTAGCTCATATCTTGAGGAATTTCAGATAAGGTCTTCTGAGGTCCCATACAAATTTCAACTCGCGATGCGCATGCGCTAACGTGAAATTTTTGAAACCGGTATAACTTTTTGGCTGTTTCAAGAATTTCACGTTAGCGCGTTTCACGTTATCAATTTCGATGAACCAGTTCCTTCTCACCTCTCGTGATAATTTTTTAATTTTATTAATACATTTTGTGTGCTACCTACTTATTTCCTTCTCTTTATCCCACTTTTTTACGCTCCGACCCGGATATTGATCACATTCTGCAATTAAAATGGAAAATTCTGAAATTGAAATGGAAAATTCTGAAATTGGTTTGGAAATTTCTGAAATTGACATTGGTTTGGAAATTTCCGAATCTGACTTGGAAAAGCTATAGTTCAATGTAAATGCATTTAGAGCACACCTAGTCAAGTAGACTAAAATCGAGCTAATTTATTAAGGTAGTTTTGATCGTAAAGTGGGAATTTAGATAAGTCGCTACTGAAATTGTTAATGTGCCCCAATATCATTGTTTTCTATAAGTTCTTCGATTTGACTAACTGATCTCTCTCCCCTATGAATCCACAGTCCTGTCCAAGCTCTATTATGCTCGTTACATAGCCCATGTGGAAACGTTCACGCTTTCACTTAAATTCGAGATCCAGTCAGCAACCTACCTCTAGATGGTCCCATACTAATTTGATTGTTGCATGCAAATCAATGTTAGCACACACTATACTTTCAACCTCAATTCGATACACACTTTGATCTTCCAATTAATTTGATTTCCTATTAATAAAATTATTGTTTCATAAATTCAAATTTGTTACAATCCATGGTCGATCAAGTTACAAAATGTAGCTGCAGCGTCACTGCATAGTTTAGATTCAGTCATAAAATAATATGCAGCTTTGAATCTTCTTGACCAGCTAGCATAAGGATTATCTGTTGGTTATTATTTTCAAATGAACTTTTATAGTTAACCAACAAAATAATTAAATTACTCAATTCCCTCTCAAACTGTGTTGATTTACGATTAAACATACGCACATAAGTTTCAAAAATCATAACAAGAACAGTCTAAGTCAAAGACGACAAAATTTGGCATCAAAATCAATCAACACATTTTTCTTCGTTGTTACCAAACTATCCATTCATCTGTAATCTTGAGGTAATTTATTAGTCCATTAAAATTTTCTCCCATCATTCTGTGTCATATCATAATAGTTTTCACTCATTCTAGCGATTTTTAAACCATAAATTCTAAAAAAAAAGCCAATGCTTGACTGTTTGTGACTTTCCCGAGTTTGCCTGGTACCCTTGACTGTATTGCTTCCGAGTCTACCAAGGTAGCGGAAGCATTGTTTTCATTTTCGGAATGTGAAATTTTTTTTTGTCTCCAAAATCAAAAATTCCTTTCGCATTTTGCGTTTTAGACTTTCTGAACAATTTTGGTTCCGTGTCTGTCTGTGTGTGTCTGTCTGGCTGTCAGCAAATCCTTGTTACGGGCAAAACTACACGAAGTTATAGTCCGATTTTGATGAACATTGTCAGGGATTGTGCGGGTTGGGGTGTAGATGGTCCAATATAAGTTTCATGACCCCCGGATCAATAGTAGTCTCTGCGCATGCGCAAACGTGAAGTCCTTGTTACGCGCATTACTCCGGGAGTTCTTGACCAATTTCGATGACATTTTCAGGGATTGTTCGGTTTGATGTGTAGATGGTCCCCTATAAGTTTCATGGGCCCCTGATCAATAGTAGCCTCTGCGCATGCGCAAACGTCATTTCCGGGATTTCTTAATTGATAATAGTCAATAATAATTGTCAATGAGTCATGTTATGGATACGAGGAAGCTATGTGCCACACCCACTTGGCAGACGTTTTTTTATCACCAGTCTATTTATCTCCTACTCAGTAACGATCTTATTACATTTTTAGTGTTATTCGGGGTTCAAAACCGCTTAGTATTCAGTGGGCAGTGAATTGTGTAATGAGAACGTTCAAAGGCGGGAAACTAGGTATCGGTTTAATCTCTCATCGGGGTCCCTGAAATTCTTCAGTTTACGATTCTACGATGTCCAAAGAAAAAACGTGAGAGTTACGCCTGTAACACTTATGTTATATGCAAAGATAGTCTGCAAATGGAAAAGCATACAATTAAGTACGAGAAGACAATCCCTTCCATGACATAAGTAGGTTATCATGAAAGGAAGACCTGAATGAAGGACAGTTTTAATGTCAAGAGGCAGTATTGTCGAGCATCCCATTCCTTCCTTTCCACGTTTCTGCGGTCACGTTTACAACAATGGCGAGATAGCTTGCCGAGTGTTGGTACCTATTCTCGGAAAGGAACAGGAACTTTATGATGCAATCTGGCATTACTAAGGAAGCTGCAATAACAGAATCATTTCAGTCACACAAAATAAACATTTTCAAACCTCTTTTTAAGTCATTTATGGCCTTTAGAATTCACGAAGTTTGTAAGGTCCAATATCACTGATTTTCTCTGTTCAATTACAGAATTTGTGAGTCTACAACTATTTCAGTAACGGGTACTTTTCGTTATTTTGTCCTTCTTCACTACTCACTACTAGTTTGGTCATCCAAAAATATTCTCGTTTTGAGTTTTTCTACTTCGAAAGTATATTTTCAACTTGTGTACACAAGGTATAGCATGTTTTGTTGTCGTTTTCCATATGTTGTAGTGTGAATTTGTTATTCCAACATTTTTGTTAGATGAATTACATTTGAGCTTAATTAGGGGTCAATAGTTTAAATTTTCAACATTAATGTATTATTCCATTCATAATTCCGTAATAATAATTTCCTTGAGGATTTCAAACATATTGATGGACGAAAATTCACAACGACACCATTGTTAGTTTGCACTAAACACCTCTGCACTAATCAAAATTGAATTCATCAATTAGAAACTTCCTATACGAACATGTTGCTGAATAAAAACGACTTAAGTTGTAGTAGTATTCTTCTTCATTGAGGATCTTGATGACCTCCTGGGTTGACAGCTTTGGTTTTCCCAAAAATTGGGTTCTCGTACTACTGAGATTGGTACGTCTACCCAAAAAGTGCTCTGTGGTCTCCTGCTCTCCAAGGTTGCACATAGAACATAGTTGCACAGCATCCTGGTTCCATGGGCGACTGTTCAGTGGGAGCAACTCTCCACGCCGTCTCATCACCACCTTCTTCTCCTCAAAGCTGAAATCTGGATGGATATAGCAGGCTCGTTCATCAAGTTGTTTATACAGGAAATGAAATTCTGCCTGATTTGAATGCTCAACTATTTGTTACTGAGTAATTTGTTACAACAACAACAACCGGGAAGGGCCAACTAACCATATCCATCATACGTTGTAATTAAATTTTGGTTTATTATTCAATAATAAACCATTGAAATCGCTCTTGAAAAAAAAAATCTAAACCCCCCTGAAAATTTCATGGTTTACGTTTCAAAGGGTGTAGAATCCAAATCTGCAATAAAAATTTTTCCGTCCGTCCGCCGTACGCCGTACACACGATTTCTCCCAAACGGCTGGAGCAAAAAATCTGAAATTTTCAGGAAAAATCCATGTTGGTCCGACAACGCCCCAATTCTTTAGCCAGCTCTCTCACTTAATTTAAAGTGCCCTTTAAGGGTTGTCAAAGTTTTGTAAAATCCCTAAAAACCTCAAAAAAAGTTAAGGCGGCCTAAATTTGTACTTTTTTTTTTAAGAACTTTGCATGAGGAATCGAATGAGCTCCTCCCCAGGTCCGTAGCTCAAACCATTCCCGATGTACGACCCGATTTCAAAGTGCCAACATTTGCATCCACATTCACTACATCACTAGGTTACTGCGATCAAAACAAAAACAACAGCGTTTTTTTTTTTTTTTTTTTTTTAAATCAGTAACCGAGTGATGTAGTGAATGTGGGTACTTTAGTGAACTCCTGAAAGGGTTCATAGCCGATACACGGGTTGAAGCATTCTGATATGCTTGCTCCGTCTAACGAAATTTAAAATTTTCAAATAGAATATTTTTCCATTGTAATCGCTCTTGAACAAAACGCTGCAAATTCTTTCACTGGGGTTTATTATTCAATGATTCATGATTTGAATTTCTACTAAGCTTTGGAGTGTGCGTGTTTCACAGTTGATAGAGCGATTATTGAATTCCAGGAGGCACACAAATATGATCAACTGATCAATCCAAATAGGTATTTTGGTTGAGAACCGATTTAAGTGCTCCATGCATATCTCCCGAAATTTAATAATCGCTCAATCTTAAATCATGAATCATTGAATAATAAACCCCAGTGAAAGAATTTGCAGCGTTTTTAGTGATCAGTACATTTAAATCCGTGAAGGCATGTACAATATCCATAGTATAAAATAGAATAGTGACATAAGGCATTTTTAAAATCTACACCTTACGACCTAATTGTGGGCTTTCTATTTTTTCTGTCGGTTGAAGGAATAGAACCACTCATTAGAGTATAATATGTTTGTGTCAATAGTGTAGGTCTGACTTATGACTCACGATGATCACACATTTCTATACTTGGGTCAGCTTTATGCTCCGGAGTGACCGCGAAATTATCATGCGAGAAAATTACAATGGTAAACTATACAAGAGAACGACACCCCCCGGTTTTGTCCCCTTTTGTATCTGGACGTTGCTTGAACGTAATCAGTGCTCGGGGTAAACAGATGGAACGGCCCCATTGAGAGGGGTAATGTAACGCGGGTACCGGGTAGGTACTGTGTGGAGGGAGGCCGCGCCCCCTTGCCGCCCCGCGCCGCCTGCACCGTTCCAGCTTTCCGTCAGTCCCGTCTCAACCTCGGACCCGGTTGTGTGCCGTGCTCTAGCGCCTCGTCGCCCACCCTTGATATTTTTTAGTGGCTGCCAAAACGTTCTTGTGCGGCGTCATCATGAAATTCACCACCGGCGTCCGCTCGCAGAACTACACGTTGTCACGTGAAGAGTAAGTGACCGATTTATTTCTATTATCATTTTTTACCATCAATAGCAAATTGAATCACATAAGAAATTTTTTATCAAATTCCGTACTTGCCGGTTCTAAAATGGTCAAAACGAAATTTCTTCAAACCTACATACTCCATCACATGCCTCCTTTGTGTACAACTTACCTTTTTATTCACAAAGACAATAATAAGATACCAAAAATGAACCTGAAAGAGTATAAATTTTTAAAATCATTCATATACAAAAGTTTTTCACTAAAATTCATGTTTTTAAAAACATTTAAATTTATTATTATCAAATTTCTTGGTGTTAATTGTCGTTCATTTTCATCGATTTGGCGAAAGAATTCAAAATAGTGTTGCATGTGTAGTTCTCCAACCTTGCATACCTCTTCATGGCAGACCCTCTGAACCAATGGTGATTAATTTTGTAAGTACGTATTCGAAAGTGATTAATTTGAAATGACTAATTGAATCTATTATGAAATATAACGTAAAAATCCAAACTTGTTTATTCAAAATTTTATTACAAAATTCGTCAAACCTAAATACTCATCACACACTAACTTCACGCCCTATTACTAACTAGTTTTAGGGTTCTTAAAGGATTACAAGATATGAAAATTAACTTTTCAGGAGCATAATTTTTGAAAATCGTTCTTATAAAAATGAAAATTGAAATATCCTTTTCCATTAAATCGGGTTAATCAGTAAAAATAATAGGAATTTTGAAATATTTCATTAAGACGTTGTTAATGATTTTAAATGAATGGAAGTTTAATTTATCATTGGATAAAGTCGTTCATTTTCATTAATTTGGAAGTAGAATTCAAAGAACGTGTTGCTTCCACGCTTCTACACCCTCGTACCTATTTATGCTTGACCTCCTGGGTCGATGGGGATAAATTTTATATGTACGTATTTGACGGGGGAGGCGCATGAAATACTGTGGAGCCGGTAGCACCCTCAGACGTCACGAACTCAAGCTTGTGAAAAATATATGAGATCTAGACCATTTCCTTACTTAGATCACGCTAGAAATACTTGGGGGAAATGTTTATCTATTTACGAACAGTAAATTATAAACAGTGTATTATAAACTACTATGCACCATAAATGTACTATTTACTATAAATAGTTATTAAATATGACTCAGTATCAAAACTGAGGGGTTCAAGGAGGGTTATATATAACCCCACATATGGAGGGGTTCATATAAAAACAAAATATATGGATTAACAACAACAAAATGATTGATGTATTAATTTATTGTCATGAAGTTGAGGATAGTTTCGTATTTTGCCTAAATGAGATGAAGTTTTGTGAAAATTTACTCTGACTATTGGGATTTCAACGAGTTATTAGGACACATCATACTGAAATTATTTGCTAGAATATCCCAATGAAATCAAAATCATTTGGGTGTAGAACTTTTTCGAGCAATGTGGAATCAATTACACTAAAACATCAAACCCATTTTTATCAGAGATAAGTCCAAATTTTCAGAACAAATCTTAGGTTTATTATAAACATTTACCCTTATACCCTAGAATATAATACATTTTATATCATAATCTCTTTTGTCTGTTGTGCATAAATCAGATTAGGCTTTTATTTGTTCGGCAGATCTGTTTGTTCCGCTTATACCAAATATAAATTATATTATTCACTAGCAGCCTTGTTTTCATCTAACAGAAGTGCTGAATCAAATAACAAACCAGATACAGCGACACTTTTTGTAACGTAACAGGCGATTCATTAGGTAGACTACATGCGGGGAAGGTGTGTTTCCTCGCACCCGATATTTTGTTTAGCTTACCGCCGAAACCTGGTTACGCAAACATTTACGGGAACTCCCTAATACGTGGGTAGGTATTGAAACTAGGGACGACCATTATAAATCAGATATAATATACAAGATATTATCTTCTGTCGGTCATTGTGCAACTGGTGAAGAGGTTTCTATCCGAGAAACAATCCAGGTCCGTATATTTAATTTCAACGGAGCTGAGCGTAAGGACTATTTAGCGCGAACGATTTTCAGCTATGGGTGAGAGAACTCGCAACACGAAATAAGCAAAAATCGGATTTTTTTTCCTTTTAACAAATGGCTGATACATTTACTTGATCTGCTTTCAGACTAGTAACTGCTTAAATATCAATTATACATTTCCAGACAATACTTTTTTCTAATACATATCATCTATCTCATTAATTACTCTCTGAAAATATAACCCAACAATGGTAGCAGTGATGCAAGTTGAATCAATGAATTTCCTGAACTCAATAACCAAATGCTTTTTCAGAGCTGTGATTTATTTATGGAGGTCTCCCAGGAGGCTTCTCTTCTAGGTAGCCGACTGCTCATTGTAGTCCATTTAGCCGCGAACGCTTATGACAGTAGAAATAATTGAGTAAGTAGTGATTTACAAAAGTTCCAGCCTGGTTATGGCCACAGTTTTTAAACCAGCCCCCTCCCCTAACCCTCTAAAAAAGAAACCACCATCTGGATACCTATCAAAGTCGGGTCGTCATATTTGGAATCAAGTTAGAACCGAGTTTTCGAGATACGTTGTTCTTGAAGGGTCGGATTGAAAGACTAAACTACTGTAAATCCGAAATTTTGAAAACTTTTGGGATAACTATAGTATTTTTCTGTTGATTAGTGAACGATATCAGTAAATCCAAGCTTTCGCTTACCGCTGTGTACACTCTCCAGAACGCCAAGACGCATGTTAATGTGAACAGTGATAATCGTCTTATGATTTACGCTGGTAATCTCAACTCAACGTAAATCTAATGGAATTCTCTCTTCAAGAAATCGCGTTTCCTAAAACTCTAATCCGCAGATGAAGAAGTGAAGCGTAGTTTATTTTGCTTAATAACATTTAGTTGGTGAGTGAGTATACTATTCATAGACAACTGATCTCGATATCAACTTTGAATGGCAATCTAATACAGAAGAAATATAACTTTGTGTAACAATTTTCCGCACTTGTTTTGCGGAGGAGCTTTTTACTCGCAAGGTATTCACGAGCACTTCCGTTTTGTGGTAAAAAAAAACTCATATTCATCTTCATAACTGTGAATGATTGATGCTTAAGACACACACGTTAGCGCTAATGTTTCCTGGAGTTGTGAATGAATCATGCAAGAAGTTGGTGTCACCTTAGATCCTATTTCTCCAGCCTTGGGGAAACCCGCCACAAACCGCATCAATGAGAGGCAGTGATGTTGGTTGCCCCCATAGTGACCAAGCTGTAATTTATTCCTAACCAATGAATTCAGTCAGCCGGGGAGAATCAGACTGGCAAAACTTGCCCGGAGTAAAACACGGAATAAAGTGTGACATACCATATTAACAGTTTTTCAATGAGATTTTCATCAGTTTTGAAGGCTCGAATTGAGGAGTATAAGCGACAAGTTCGGCCAAACAACTAAGTCGAGATCTTGTATGTGTTTCATGTTGCCGGATACAAATCGTTGATGAAAATCACAAAACATCATTGTCTCACCGAACTAGATGAGAATGCTTTGTCCCGATTTTTAGGAGATATTGTTAAATATTTGATGGAGTATTTACTTTCGCAACAACCTTAAGAAACAAAGAAGAGTTGTATGAACGTCATGACTTTCCCCTAAAACTCTCCTCTTTCACGGGGCAGGATTTTTTATAAATCTGACTTCAGCATAACAGAGGATTGAGATAAAATATAGCAGTTTCTGAAATTGATCATTATTAACGGATTAACCAATTAAGATAGGTTAAAAAACGGAATACATTCATTTTGTGTGTTCTTGATATCTGCAACGATATTGATACAATTTAAATACCTGAATTACTCATACTCATGTGGTGAAAGAAACTTTCAAATCTCCTGTTTTGATTTATGAGATCAGACTTTTATTGTTATTATTCTTTGATCAGGATGTAATTTTCAATCTATACCGGAAAGGTTTAATGAATGCTGTCAGTAACGAAATTTTTATTGTGAAACTATGGTCCCACTCTACTTACGTAATTCATGAAGAGGTACCTGAATTATGTTGCAATTTGTACAACCAGTTTGTCACAAACGTGAAGATTTTCCAGAGAAATAAGAAATGAAATTCCGACACATGTTATTCATATAGTTTGCGTTGTGTTCATTGGTTATGTGGATATGTAATTGCATTTCGGGAAAGCGAACGAACAACCAAAGAACTTCTTCTTTAATAATTACTCTAACTCCTGGACGATTCTGTGAAGGTAAGATCAACCCAGCAGCGAAAGTAATAACTTTTTTCTAATCTCAGCGCCACAAAATCTTTGCTACTCTTGGGAACTATCACGTACCTATGCAGATGTACAAAATTCCTGAAAATGTGAGTGGTGGGCTCAATTAAAAATGCCTTTACGGTCACATAATATCTTTTCATCAGTTTTATGAACAGAAACTCATAACTAAAAACGAAAGTCACTTTTTAATAAGATTATTCTTGGAAGAGGAAAAGTTAATTACTCGAGATGTGACACCTCGTAAAACATTGTAATAATGATAACTAGGAATGTATTTGAAAATCTTTGTCATATAATTCCGGCGTTAATGTATTTGCTTTGATCTTAGTTCATGTAGCGGCGGGACAAAATGATCAAGAACGGAATTCGCTAAGAAATTATATCATCTATTATAATTACTTTTTTTCTTATGTGGGTTTTATATGTGGGTATAAAGTACTATTCCGTGTTTAGTCTATTCTTAAAGTGATGACACCGCCAAAGGACCTTCCTGGCACACCCTGTTTTAATTTTCCTGAGTGTTTCGTTTCATCAGTTAATGTCGGGGATTAATACATAATGGAGGTGCACGAGTCAACGCACTACTGATGACTATCATTCTGGAGGTTGTCTAATGGTTTGGATTTAGTTTTTGTGGAATTCAAATATTAATTAACGAATTGTTTCAACGACTAACAACAAATGTGAATGACATACAAAAATTTCGACTGAAAAATAATACCTATGAACTGGGATATGTCCACACTAGTTTATTTATTATTAAGTTTTTAAGCAGTTAGAATTTTATTCAGGAAAACTGAAAAAACGATGCAAATTCTTTCACTGGAGTTTATTATTCAATGATTCATGATTTGAATTTCTACTAAGCTTTGGAGTGTGCGTGTTTCACAGGTGATAGAGCGATTATTGAATTTCAGGAGATATGCATAGAGCACTTAAATCGGTTCTCAACCAAAATACCTATTTGGATTGATCAGTTGATCATATTTGTGTGCCTCCTGAAATTCAATAATCGCTCTATCACCTGTGAAACACACACACTCCAAAGCTTAGTAGAAATTCAAATCATGATCATTGAATAATAAACCCCAGTGAAAGAATTTGCAGCGTTTTTTTCTATTGCAAAAGCAAGAGCGATTACAATGGAAAAATATTCTATTTGAAAATTTTAAATTTCGCAAGACGAACAATGCATATCAGAATGCTTCAACCCGTGTATCGGCTATAAACCCTTTTAGGAGTTGTCAAAAAACGCTGTTGTTTTTGTTTTGATTGCACTAATCTAGTGATGTGTGAATGTGGATGCAAATGTTGGCACCATAAATGGGGCCATACATCGGGAATGGTTTGAGCTACGGACCTGGAGAGGGGCTCATTCGATTCCTCATGGAAAGTTCTTAAAAAAAAAGTCCAAATTTAGGCCGCCTTGACTTTTTTTGAAGTTTTTAGGGATTTTACAAAACTTTGACAACCCTTAAAGGGCACTTTAAATTAAGTAAGAGAGCTGGCTAAAGAATTGGGGCGTTTTCGGACCAACATGGATTTTTCCTGAAAATTTCAGATTTTTTGCTCCAGCCGTTTGGGAAAAATCGTGCGTACGGCGGACGGACGGAACAATTTTTATTGCAGATTTGAGTTCTACACCCTTTGAAACGTAAAACATGAAATATTCAGGGGGGTTAGAATTTTTTTTTGTTTTTCAAGAGCGATTACAATCGTTTATTATTGAATAATAAACCAATACTTCAAACAGATAGTAACTTTCAAATTTTTTGGATTTGGTCGAACGATCCACAGTTATTGTTGTTATCGCAGGGATTGAAAGTGTTCCCTGCACTTTAATTTGCAATATTGCTATCCGTGTAGAAATTTTGAGATTCAAGAGCTTAACTCCGATTGGAAGCGATGTACGAAGATGTTCCACACCTTTTGTTTCACGTTATTTTAACTTCGAAACTTTCATCTTAGGTCACAAATGTTACCCATGATCAGAAACCAACAAATTTACAATTTAGTTCAAAATTACATCAATTTATTTCGAAAATTTCCCGAAGTTGTGAACAGAAATGTTTTCAAAAACAAAGGTTTATTGTTTCTGCATTACTAGTACGAGTGCTATAAAAAATACCCAACAGCCCCTCCCTTTCATGTTTCCTAAATGTAATTTATGATATTTTATCTGAATGCGGTGTCTTAACACTGTAGTTATGTAGGTACTTATTGTCCTATTTGCCGTTCCTTAGACTTGTTGGTTTGAGTTAATGGTTACCAGTTATACAATAACAGTTTATTGGACAAGTGCAGGTGTGGCAAACTGGAGTGTTACCCTCGGATCTGCAAAGATAAACTCGTTTCACACGCAGACAAATTGAAGTTGATGATTTGTTCAGAGATAATATCTCTTGACACCTCCCAACCAGGTCATTAGCACCGATGTTTGTCCACAGGTGGGTATTTCCTGCAACCCCTCCCCTCTCCTCTTGACGAATGTTATTAACGAAACGTCGGCCTTCCGTTCCGGCCGAATGACCGACTGAACCCTTCGTGCCGGTCCGATTGAGCGGGTTGGGAGTAAATAAAGTAGCGCCGATGCCCAAAATACCCTTGTATGCCCCAGTAACCACACGGGAACGACTCCTGTGCTCGTCCGGAAATAGGAAGACTATACGGGATCAATACTATGATTCCTGTTGAAAAGGTTCCAATGATTAGATACGCAATATGCCAACACAATTAAAACCTTTGTTTCCCCTACCTATATCCGGTTTATTGAATGCGACCCAGCCGAATACTGTCCAATTTAAGCCTGGAGGCTACAGCTTTGAAACAAGATACGTGCTTTCATGGAACTGCTGGTTCCAGAGCCCATTCAGCTGATCAGACAAGTATATTTCTTGCATTGGTACTGAGCAGTACAAATATGAAATGGCTGTTGCGGGAGGTGGATTAAATGCTGAAATATGGGTGATTCCTGTGTTACGGGACAATCGCTGTCATTCATTAATAACTAACTTTCTGTTCAACTTTTTCCAAAAATTATTTTTGTAGATTTTATGTGGTAACTAGGCCTGCTCATGGCTGTCATAAAGTTCGGCTACTCTTCATTGTACATGCCGGTAATTGACCGAAATGTACCTCTAATCTCATTGTCATGGTCTGTCCGTGAGTCAGAATTTGAACTTAATCCGAAATTTTATCCGCTCAAAGTACGTTTTACCAGAAATATTTTAACTAGTATTTTTTTAGAATTAGTTACTGGATGTTAGTGCGCTTACAAGTGGGACTAACTTTTAGATAGTCTGTACGAATCAAGTGCTCAAAGTTTGTCCAAAACCTTCTGTCTCATTATCATGGGTTTGAAGGAAATCATCGTAGCTCTCTCAAATGAGGGCATTTTTTGGCAATTCAAAGTTTTTTCAGCGTTGGTAACCCTGCCCTTTGAGGAAACATCATGCTTCCGCCATTTCTATACAGTTGAGGCTCAAAAATGAAGTTAGCCGTTTGTAAAACAGGTGTGTACGTTTCATACTTCTCGTTGTTATGGGTTTGAGAATCACTCTTAATCAATCTTATTGATTCGTTTACCATTCATTTTGGGATAGAGATGTAAAAACTCGATTTAATGCAAGTTTCAATTTCCAAAGTTGGAAAAATCCACATTGGTCCGACAACGTCCCAATTCTTTAGCCAGCACTCTCACTTAATTTAAACTGTCCTTTAAGGGTTGTCAAAGTTTTGTAAAATCCCTAAAAACCTCAAAAAAAGTCGAAGCGGCCTAAATTTGTACTCTTTTTGAAGAACTTTCTATGAGCAATCGAATGAGCCCTTCTTAAGTTTCAAAGCTCAAACCATTCCCGATATACGGCCCGATTTATGGTGCCAACATTTGCGTTTTTTGTTTGTTTATTATTGTTTATGTTTTCATCGCAGTAACCTAGTGATATAGTGATGTAGTAATGTGGATACTGGAGTGAACTCCTAAAAGGTTTTGTAGCCGATACACGGGTTGAAGCATCCTGATACGCATGAAACGCTGCAAATTCAATTGGCTTGCGTTCAAGATTCGAATTTTTACTAAGCTTTGGAGTGTGCGCGTTTCACAGGTGATAGAGCGATTATTGAATTTCAGGAGGAACACAAATAAGATCAACCGATCAATCCAAATAGGTATTTTGCTTGAGAACAGATTTACGTGCTCTCTGCAAATCTCCCTGAAATTCAATAATCGCTCTATCACCTGTGAAACACGCACAATCCAAAGCTTAGTAGAAATTCAAATCATGAACGCAAGACAATTGAATAATAAACCCCAGTGAAAGATTTTGCAGCGTTTTTTTATTGAATACCCCCCCCCCCCCCCCCACAATAAAAACATGTATAATTTATCAAAGTCCCGGCACTCCCCCAAATTTAAACGATGTAGCTAAAGGTAGACAGATGTAGAGGGGGCACACACAAATATCATCAACTGATGATATTATCAATATCCTCCCCCCCCCCCCACAATAAAAACATCTATAATTTATCAAAGTCCTTTGGCACTCGTATTGCGTTAAAACTTCCCCAAATCCAAATTTAAACGATGTAGCCAAAGGTAGACAGATGTAGAGGGGGCACACAAATATCATCAACTGATCAATCCAAATAGGTGTTTTGGATGAGAACCGATTTACGTGGTCTATGCATATCTCCTGAAATTCAATAATCGCTCTATCACCTGTGAAACACGCACACTCCAAAGCTTAGTAGAAATTCAAATCATGAACGCAAGACAATTGAATAATAAACCGAAGTGAAAGATTTTGCAGCGTTTTTTTTTTCATCAAAATTCCACGACAATTCAAGTATACTGTGAACGTTATCCTGAAAAAGGTTGACGTCAGTCACCTACCCTCTCGGATGTCATAATAGCATGTTAGGCAGTTAATAGCCGCTCATCCTCCGTACATTGCCACCCGGCTCTGCCAAGCGAATCGATCGAAGTCGTTTTATGGTCGTCAAGTACCGATGAGAGGACGTCGAAACGTCTTCATTTACCCCCTTTGTGGGCGCATCTGGGGCTCGAAGGGAGCGTGCTCAGATGAGCTACCTACCCTAAGGTTACGAAACGGATGGACGATGGACGGGGGACTTTCTTCCAACCATTTCGCGCGCTCCAGCGGGTCGAGAAACCATTTCCGTTCCACTCATATATCCCTTGGCCCGGTCTTGAGGTGACCGAAAAGTGCGCGACAGAACTGGCGGAAGGGAGTAGAAAATTATGGCAAACGCGATGAGAAATAACGAGAGCCAGGTGTTGAATTACTTGTTTTGTATTCAGCAAAGAAGATTGCGGCGTAGGCTACCTCGTTTCTTCATTCCCAAGTTCCATTTGAAAAGCAGTTGGAAGATACATATTAGGATTTTCTCTATACAACTCCTTTGAGCGAGCTTTCCAACAAGTTAGAACGAAGTTATATCTTCGTACCACTCGTATGAATGAGACGATATAGGAAATTCGCAATACAAGGATTTATAAATGGTTAATGCTATCTTTGTAGGGTCGAAAGGCGAATTTAAGACCCCAGGGATTCCGATAGTTCCCGTCGATAAACACAATAGGAATCATCACGGTTAAACTTTTTTAATATTACCTCCCGAGTCTAGACATTATTGCTTTCGAGTCTATACCAAGGTAGCGGAAAGCATTGTTTTCACTTTCGGAATGTGAAAATTTTTTGTCTCCAAAATCAAAAATTCCACTCGCATTTTGCGTTTTAGACCTTTCTGAACAATTTTGGTTCCGTCTCTGTCTGTGTGTCCGTCTGTCTGTCAGCAAATCCTTGTTACGGGCAAAACTACACGAAGTTATAGTCCGATTTTGATGAAATTTTCAGGGATTGTTCGGTTTGATGTGTAGATGATCCCCTATAAGTTTCATGACCCCCGGATCAATAGTAGCCTCTGCGCGTGCGCAAACGTGAAATCCTTGTTACACGCATAACTCCGGAGGTTTTCGACCAATTTCTATGACATTTTCAGGGATCGTTCGGTTTGATGTGTAGATGGTCCCCTATAAGTTTCATGACCCCCGGATCAATAGTAGCCTCTGCGCATCCGCAAACGTGAAATCCTTGTTACACGCATAACTCCGGGAGTTCATGACTGATTTCGATGAAATTTTCAGGGATTGTTCGGACTGATGTAAAGATGGTCCTCGTGAGTAATAAGAGAAAATGAAGTTTTAGCCTCGATAGGATACGAGGAAGCTATGTGCCACACCCACTTGGCGGACGTTTTTTATTCTCGTTAGAAGCAAAACAATTTTCCTCCTAGTATATCTATATTTCTACTACAATTTTAGTTCTTGATCATTGTGAACAACTTTCGTTTCCTGACTGTCCATCTGTGCGTCTGTCAGTTCGTGATTTAGCAAATCCTTTTTACAAGCTTGATATGCACAGTCATCACCTGATTTTCAGCCATTTCATTTCCTTTCAATCGCGGCCCAATCGTGAATTCTCGGCTGATTCATATCATAATTTATTTTGTTCAATCAAGATTTTGGTTTAATATCTAAAAACATTTCGATTCGCTCCATTCAAGCGCTCTAGAATCCTCAAAAAATTTCAGTTTTTTGTATGATTTGATAAATATTTATAAATATTTATACTTAATTATGATTGTAAATGTGATCATGTAAAAACTGAATATTGGAAAGTCCCTGTAATACTTTATTACTATCCAATATGTTTTGTAATGCTCGGGTTGTCCCACAACCCTCTGGATCATTTTTAATAGGCTTCCCTCTATGGAAGAAGGATTTCTTCAACATATATTTAGATTGTAGTAGTGTTCATCGTTTTTCGCCAGGAACAATCAACTTATCAAATTAGCCGGTCACTTTTCAAGTTAACATGTTGTGTACTACGGAACGGCCAATGGGTTAACGGGGTTAACGTTACTTGGAGTTGAACTGGGCACGGCGTCGTGTGATTGAAATCCAACGCTCTCTCGGCCCATCCCGAGCCGTCACGGCCTTGGGCAACCTGATCGTAGTCGTATTTTCTAACTTCTGTCTTCTCAGGGAAGACAGACGATTTATACTGAGACGGTTGAGTGATCCGAAAATCACTCCAAAAATGGCGATTATTCTCGTTTTAATGAAAGTTTTTTGGAAGTCCCTGCGTCACGGTGAGGACTATAGTCAGACAAAAGAAATTGCAATATGTGAAACACTTTGAGAACAACCAGAAATCAAATCCAATAAAAAAACAATCCCCCCCCCCCCCCTTAAATTGAAACGTTTCAATTACTCTTAAAGGTTTTATTGCTGGTTCCTATGGTTAGGAGATATAGCAAACATGGCGTAGCGTGAAATGTGAAACTCTGTCCAGAAGGAGAAAATAATGCCTATTGCTTCTATTTTTTGGCATTATTCATTGATTTAGACAGTTGACCAAGTGGCAAATAACAATTTAAAAATGTAGCGGTAGTTGTAACGATATAATGAAGCATTAATCTGTGTTTACTATAAGTAACAAAAATAACATTTTGTCGGAATGGAAAAAACTTGTGCACCTAAAAGGGTGGTCCCGTAGATTCAAGCTCTTGATCTACCAGGGATTAATAGGACCATCGACGGTCTGATTGTTGATATAAATCAGATGAAAGCAGTAGAAACGAAGTTCCAGAGATACGCGGACACATGAATAGACACGGACACGTGGATAGACACTCAGACAGACATGAAAACTCAAGTTGGTCAGAATGGTCAATAACTTCAAATGAGAGTTGAAAGTTTGATTTTGGTGATTGTTTTTGGAAACAACAATCGGTCCTTTTCCGCTGCTCGCACTGCTCCCACTCATGTTTGCTACTTCAGAGGGTAACAGTGTTTATATGCGAGATCGTAGAAAACAAAGTTCTAATAGAACTGGAGTTGATTGAAGTCACGCCGGACCAGGATAACCCCAGTTATAAGGAAGTATAGTGAAATATGACAGCTAGCAGAAACTTTTTCCTTTCAGAACACATAAAACTGCCAATCGTGTTTCACGCTACACGTTTTTTCGTCTGATGTTACAGCCTCGGCATCAATTTTCCCTGCAACTGGAATATGAATTTCTGTTTATTGGACCATGGAAATATTTTATCTAAAAAGGTTTTACTGTAATTTGTCCAACACTGTTACATAGTCAACAACTAATTAAGAAGTGAGGTATTTAGTGTTCGAATGTGTTTCTAGAAAAGTTGATTTGTAGTTTCATACTGTTTGTTCCCAATAAATTTGGCTTGGTTTAAATATCCAAACTTCCTGTATCCGTGCAGGGTTTCAGAATCCATTACATTCTCTTGTAGCTCGTAATAAACAATAATCCCCCCTCTAACACTTCCTGATCTCCAATTGATTGAAAATTAACCGAAATATCGAACGATAATTTCCAATTTAACTTTGAAAATCTTTGTTTGGATCGATGGCCATATTTCTGTTTCTTTATAGAGGAATGAGGTAATATAATATGGCATCCCTAGTTAACAAATGCAGCAGTAAATTGAAACTCTTCTGTAAGCAAATTAATGCTACGCAAGATTCGATCAGTTTGTAATGCTAATAGTTCTTCATGAAATTCCCTGAGAGTATTACTTTTATTATCGTTTTGCAAATGCCCATTAAACCGTCCTCTGTTTCTCTACTCAGTATTTCTACAAAATCGCTTGTAGATATGTTGTAAAATAGCTGATTACTCACCCATTTAAATTCTTATGTGGCCTCTTTCCTGGTATAGGTTTTATAGTTTTTTGATGTCGCCGAGAAAAAATATTAGAATAGGTTGACGAAATGGTCGAACGCTGATACGCACCGTATTTGCAAGTTAAGCGGCCGTTGGTGAAGTTATTGCGAGCAGTTTCCCATATCGTTTCGTTTAAGGTGATGTTGTGTTTTTTAATGCTACACGTGGAACAACGTAGGGAAATATTCAGATTTCGCTTCGACTGGTATGAAACGAGGTGAGGGAAGGAATATTTTTTCGTATAAATCGATGAAACGATGAACTCCGCCTCGTTTGTTGTAGCAGCTTGTGTGGTATGCATTTTTTTCAAAACTCGAGTTTCTGAACTGTAATGTACATATTGAAATAGATATCAGACCTCTCAAGATTGGCAAACGAAAATATTAACAATACAATAAAAACCCATCTAATTATTACGGACAGGTTTATCATTTCTATATTACTTTCTCCTTCTGGTCAGATCACTATATACAGGGTGTCTAGTAAAATTATCCCAATCCTCTCAGGCATAGTTAATAAAAAATGATAACGCAGAATGCCTGTTGAAACCCGAGACCCGATACGTTCTTTTGGGATTGCGTGAGAGGATTGGGGCTATCACCATTCGATTCAGCGTGAAAAATCATGTATGAATACGGAACTATTTTGACCCGAACCGCCAAGTTTTGAAATCATGAAAAACTCGATTTTGCTTTAAAAAAAACCTCGTTTTCTTTCATTCAAACTCATTTTTCTCCTAGAAAAAGACGTTCAAACATAAAAACGAGTATACCGGTGGAAAGCTGAGTGTCTGGGCAAATTTTTCCCGAGGAGTGCCCGACGAAAAACCTCCCTACAGATAGCGAAAAAAACGAAAGAAAAACGATGATTTTTAAGAAATTTTCAAAGTTTGAGCTCTGGCCCTTTTTTTTTACCAATAAGGTCTGGCTAAAAAAATTGAATTATATATCAGGGAAATAGGAAAGTTTACGCTTATTCCAGTGGTTTCCTTATTTTCTCGTTTAGACCAAAATTAAGGGAGCTACGGTTGTTCTAATGAGACAAGGTCTGAAAAGTAAAAAAAATCTTAAAAATTAAATTGCGGGAAAACGAAGCCTCTAAACGAAAAGTGCTATGAGACACTTTCGATTGCAAATCAAACGTAGAATCGATTCCCTGATATTTACTCTCTACACCACTCGGTGGTGGGTTACATGTTTTTTGTAAAATATTATAATTGACCACAAAGTGCCTTATGGATCGCAACTGAAATGTTCTCGCAAAACAAGACCACCAAGTCTGTTGATTTCATCCTTGCTGACTGATTTCCATACTCTTTGTATTTTATGATGGTTGGTGTTCCTTATATCTTACGTTTCGGAACAAGTGACAAATCTTGCACACTGTAACACACAGATTTATTATTTCTGCATCAACCAGGTCTTCTATATAGACCTCTCTTTTAAAATCGTCAAATGGAGCCTGTGGTGCCAACTTTGTTATCCTAGCATAATGGTTTTGGTTTATAAATAAATATAAAGGCAAATTAACAAATTTCAACTCGGGTGCGCACCTAATATTTGACTCTCCTATGGCTTGAGTTAATTTTGCTTAGTTCCAAATTTATTAGTCCAAATTAACAAATGGAAAATCGTTGAGAAGAGATTACTCTATCCGTAGCCAAACTATCAGCAGAATTCGAGAAAATAAAAAGAACCATTTGAAAAATTTTTAAATCAATCAAACTTGATCATTTTGTTTTAAGTCACCATATCATTCCGATTCGTGAATTATAATTCGAAACCAACCACGTTGAACGTCACTGATGACGTTGTGATAACGTGAAAGTGATTGACAGTGAAATAACTGGATAATGGTGTTAAGAAGAATCGCTCCAATGGTTGTTCATTAATAATGTATAATGGACATTATTTGATGATATTGTTATGATATTCAAAAAAAAGTTTAAATTGAATGATCAATCTAGGATAGAAACCTCGATTATCTTTCATCTGTATCGTACACTGTAACTCCGATATTTTGTGTCATGGTTATCATTATATTCCTGGTCAGATCATCTTGAACGCATGCAGGGGACCGTGGACTATTCAATCATCTCCAGATTTACTTGATCATTTAACGGAAAACTGTTTATTTTTACCGTTGCGTTCACTTGTATTCCCCGTTACCGGGTATGCCTAGTCTTACAAATAATACAACGGATGCATTCAAAGCCCGGGCTTATATTGGATTGCATGTTTTACCGGTCCCCGGGTATCTGACCTAGAAAAAGGTCTTCTATTCTCAATCCAATACTCTTTCCCTCTCCGTTGGGAAATAAAAGAACAACTTTAGTATTCTAATTGCTTCAGACGATATCCATTTATATAAACATTTGATTGATGGTAAGCGATTTTTAGATGAATATAAGGTACAATTTTCCGATTTAACATGAATGTGTGAAAGAGTTTGACTTGCCTGATCTTAAATTTACGTACATACAAGCGACTCTGCCCCATTAAAACTTGAACTGGTTGATTTCTGACACATATTTGAAAAATTATTGAAGGAATATTCTCGTTCCAGTTCATATAACTTACAATTCGAGGTATCTATTAGGACATTTTCATAATACAGCCATTTCAGGGGAAGTATTTTAGATGTAAGTTTATTATTATCAGAAATAAGTTATTTAGAGGTATTTTTGAGGCAAGTTTAATTTTAGAATTTCGGTCATATTGGTCCAAAATTGATTGTTGATGAAATATAATTTTGTTTATTTGACTTCAATGCAGTCTTTGATAACTTTGAATTAAGTTAAAAAGAGATTCCAAATTTATTGAAATACCAGTTTAGGCCATCATACCCAAAAATCGGATATTCCTCCCAATCGGAAAAGTGCCATAAAGATAGAAGTTCCCCTAGAAAGATCACTGACCGAAAGGTTTACAACTTATCAAATCGCTCCACAGTTTATGTTAATACAATCAAGATATCATCAAGCTTTATGTTATATCTGGCTATAATTCAAGTCAATGATTAGATGGGGGAATAAAGGTGGTTTAGCAATTGATACTGAAGAGGTGACAATTACTCGGTTGAAAGAAGTACTAATTCAATTTTTAATTGTATAGAGCGTACAGAGTAATAACAATTTTATTAATACAAAGATATTGAATGGTATACAACTATAGTGATATGGATATATCATTATGAAATATTTATTTGTTATTATAGGCTAGTGGTAGATAGACGTTGACTTGAGCTAACGCGTATCGTTCTTCAAGCTTGTAAAGGGTGAACTGCGTTACCTGTTTGTGGCGGCTATGAATTATGGTCTTACAACCGAGGAGAAGTTAGGACGTATTACTCATGTTACCGTATGCATACTATTAAGCAACTGACAACGTCTGAATGCAACTATTGTGATACACCTAGGCAACGCTAGACGATCCTTTATGAATAGGTTTATAACCCTGAGCTAGTTTAGCAAAGGGCTAACCGAGTGGAAAAGTAAAATTTCTTCAATTCACGGTTCATGGAGGCTTCCCCAGTAACGAACCCTGCGGAAGCCCTGCTTATGAGGAAGGGGATGCTCCAGTGGGCACAAACCGCCTACTTGGTCAGGTGATGCAACGTGTAGGAAGGCCGGTTGAGCGTGGCTCTGGTTAATGTTGCCGGGAAGATTTGAATTCATATAGTCCTTGATGCGAGGTGGTGTCGGGACGTGGGTATCTGGGGTGATATCGCATGCAAGCACGTAATGCTGCCCGCGGGGGATTACGAAGAATTCCCACAAGGATTCGGGAGCGGTCATGCCATTGTACACTAACGTTTTCATTTTCAAGAATCTGTTCCCTACACGTCCTTTGCAACATTATCTGTACCTTCACCCTCATGACATTGTTTATCCTCGACCTAATGCCACAGTTACAGCCAACTCTGCGGATCCCCCACGGGCAACTCGGCATCCAAGAATAACATTTCTATACCTATTTTCTCATATTGTACCAAAGAGGGTTACATCAACATAACGTTAGAATGGTAATAATAGAGTTAATGCGGTAGATGATAAGTATAAGCCTCTAAGACTTCTAGATTATGAAATCGTTATATATCGAATTGGGTTCATGAGCCCAACAATCTCGTTTTCTAATGGAACGCGGGACATCAATAAAGACCTTGGAATTTAGAATTAGAGAATAAAATGATAATACAATCACATTTTAATCCATCCAAAATTTAACTACCTTCAGTTTTTTCTTTCTCCAGTTTTATAATCTTTCTTTCATAAGTAAGAAAATGTTTCCATCCACCTCAATTACCAATGTAAATATCATCTTCTCCTTTTACATTGACAACCCATATTAAATTTAAACTAACTGTTCGAGGTTTACATGGTCGTATTTATGGGAATCTCCACTTTCACTAAATTTGGGATTCCACGTGGACAGGCTGTTTACAGACAAGCCCAGGAACCTGTGGTTCGATTGTATCTGTCCACACGATTACATATCTGGGGGTGACGTTGTACGTCCAATTCCTGATCAACTTCATCCACTCGTAGGCCACTAATCATTACCCATTCCAAAACAGCCAGTCTCATGCTTAGAACAACACAGGTCTGCAAAAAAAAGTTTTTGATCAGCTGCATGGAATATTTTAGCTGAATTCTATGTTTTTTGGTGTGCTGAATCCAAAAATGACCGCTATTTTCCTCCATCACGTACAGTTTTCTTGCCAATTAGGGGAGAGGGGGACATAAAAAACGACATCGTAGAAAAAACACCATAATTTGTACTGTCTATAAACTCAAAATAAAAGAAAGTATTTGTTTACTATTCAGTACAAAATGTTCAAAAACTTCATTCAGTTTGCTTGTGGAACCTTTTTTTCTCTTTGATACTTCGTCGCACACGTTTCCGTGCTCCAGCATTGTTCGTATCCCTCTTGAGCATCCAACAATAGTCAGCTAGCATATCCTCTCTTTTACATTTCGTATCAATCCTGGGAGTGACATGACTAAATATGAGAGTGAAAAAATTCATGTCGTTGATGAAATTGACAACTTGGAAACAACTACCAAATTGAGGTTTAACGCTGAACAACACCGTATGTGGTATTCAAAAAACCAGCTTTGCCAGAAAACTAGACGTGATGGAATTTTTTGATTACTTTTTTCGGTTTTAGCGTGCAAAAATCCATGGGAAACAGTAAAAAAATCGTATGCAGTTTTTTGGTTGCAGACCATTGCAATTTACCGCTGTAACTCACAGCACTACGTCGTTCACAATTTAACTCCCTTGATCATAAAACTCAGATGCTATGTTACAATCCAACGGATCTCCTCCCACGTAGATATTGTGGACAATGATGAAGCTGATGCAGCAGAGAGAAGGTTGTGCGAACTCTGATGACCCACTGTTTTACCCAGTACCTCTGCCCGACACCATTTTGGCATGTTAAGTTAGAGTGGCAACTATTTTATAAACGGAAGTCTCTCTACACGGGGATATTCCACTACCGGTTGATAGATGAGGTTACAGTTAAACTTAAACTGCTCAGTCTCCAACGCATCAGGAGAGATCTGGTGGATCTCGTCTGATTACGGACTGGACACGGTCGAATCAACAGAATCTCTTACTCGACGTAGCCGACTCCTAGAAATGTAATTATCGTAAAGAGATGATTCAGGATAAGGAACACAAACTCTTCCATTGTCCACTACGCGTTATATAATAAAGAACGACGATCATCCGGCTCGCTGAACAATTACCAAGATTTTCCTGAACTATTACCATGAGTGAAAAGTGACGAATATAAAAAACGGTACATTTTACAAAAGAAGTCGGAATGATTTCGTAACAATTCTTCCCATTTATTTGTGAATTGCTTGAACTTACACTAACGTACTGGTTATTATGTAATAGTTACATCACGTAATAAAGCTCGTATATGGATATCTTAGATGTATATCTTTATGATCGGAACTGACGGCGATATACCCGTATTTAGCACGTGTAAGGAACGGGAGCAGAACGGAAAAATGCATTAGGTGTTCCTAACATTAAGAATTCGTCTGCAAAAAGGTGGTTGTATTACCAGGTACCCAGAGTCTTGAACCTATTGAGAGGAAAATTAAAGAGAAAGAATGTTTGTTTACAAAATATTGAGGATTAAAATTACAAATGTTTTAGATTCAAATGATCAAAGGCACTGTACGAAGAATTCATTGATAAAATATTTCTATTTTTCATGTAAGTTTTTATGTCATGTACACGATTAATACGATTGGTTGATGGTTTTGGTTAATAAATGCTTTTCACATGTTCGGGAACAATTCGGGGCTACCCTACCAGGGCACGAGCTTGCTCATTGTTCGAGGTAATATTTCAAAAAATAACATCATGTTAAAAATTATCATGTTAAAATCAACTAGGTAAGCCATTGATTGTACATATAATGAGTGTATTCCTTCTTGAATATAAACAAAGAGGATATTGTGTTTCTTCGTAAGAACGAAAGAAATAACAATTAAAGCGCTTATTCCGGGTTTCTTCGATGAAATCACGGGCTGCAGAAAATATAAGAAATTCACAATACTATATTTAAGGTTTTACCGGTTGGTTTATGAGTTGTCCGACATGGTTTCACGTTGGTATTGGTTTCCAAATTGTAAAGGCGCCCATATCCTGAGATAGATTTCTTGAGTGTCGCCGTATTTTCTTTACAAACAAAATATTGTATAATACATAATATACTAGTTTAAGGGCCCTGCTACGCAGGTTACAAAGAAATACATGAATAACACAATAAGGGAGTATAAAAACAATACGCAAAGTAAAAATATCGTATATTCCAAGTCCCCGAGGAGGGGAACATGCCAGTTGCCCTGGGAGACGCTCTGCCCCGCTGGTGCCCTTTCCCCTTCAGGGGGTTCTGGTGGGTGAATTCCACCAGCCCAGCGTCACCACCCCCGAAAAACGGATATACTCTGATAGTTTAATCTTTATATATACGATATATACGATTGTAATCAATCGGGTTTTTGTGCACTGTGTTTAATTTTGATGTTCGTTTTTAATTGATAATATGAATAATAAATTGATAATTTAAAAAAAGAGAGTCTAATGCAAATAATTCATTTCAATGATGTAATGGCATATTTTTATAAATAGGGAAAATTATCCAATGTCACGGTAATTTGTTACGGTAATTATTCCATTAAAAACACTAGGAAAACGTATAAAATAAAACAGTCATTATGTGGTTCATTACTTCCAATTTCATTCACTCTTGGTAAGGTATAAGTTTGAAAATCTCTTCAACATCCACTTTCTACTCAAAGTCTCTTTCCTTTCAGGATGACAGATTGTCTGTTGGTGGACTATGTTCGTTATTTGTAGAAATAACCATGAGTGTATTCATCTCACTGAACTTAATTTTTTGATAATTAAAATTATAGTTGACGTTATTTTCTGTTAGTGAAAAGCGATTCTTGGTATTTTCACCCCTGGGGGTTGCTGATGGTTATATAGTTTTTCGACTATATCTTTGACACCTCTCTATTAAATAACCTATGTTTATAGCTTTATTTTCTTTATCGTTACTGGAGCAGCCAAGAGCTCTCAGATGAATCTGCAATGATCTGTTTCGATGAGCCTGTCAGAAAAAGGGGAAACAAAGAATTAACCGACTAATGTGCAGCTGCTCGCGGACATTTGAATAATTATGATAAACATCTCACCACGGAAAGACCGGACGTCAACAGGTGGACACCTGCAATACTACTGTCTGAGTATCCTACGTGCTATTAACACCACGCGTATGAACTTGATTGTAGGCATATGGTAGCCGGTCTTTCGAACGCCTGGGAAGTGGTTCCCGTGTACATCTCATACAATCGAACCAATCACTCAAACACGAAATAGGGAAGAGGGCAGAACAAATGCGACAATCTCTGGTAATCCCAGCTGTGTAATACCCAGCCATTTCCTCCTTGACGATTCTTAATTATCATTTCTTTAAGCTTATTCTCCGCCTCGTGTCTTCTTCGGCCCGTTAAGATCCCTCTCCGGGTGGGGGGCTAATGACGCGCGAGTTTTTGTTGGGTGTCTTCTTGAGTGGCGCATTAAACTGGTTTTACACGAGCATTTATCGAAACTTCCTGTCACAGAAGAACATTATGAAGAAGAAAACGGGTTAACCGTTTCCGAGATAAGAGAGACAAATCGTAAGACCGTGGGCGCTTGATGTTTCTCACCACGCTCCCTATTGTGCGGATCCCACTACTTTATTAACTAGAAACTTATGCTATAACTCACATCTATCCGGTTTAGAGGCCGTATTCATATTATAGATCACGGCAGGAATAAATTCATAAGTGACGGCAATTCACCATGATGCAACGTAGTATACATGCAGAATAATATTATGTATTCATATGTATCGGTCAACACTTTATGTATTTTCTTGATGGCTACTTATGATTTACCGAGTCTAGTAAAACGGATTATCCTAACCAAGGTAACATCTATACGGCGCCGATAGTGGCAACAAACTTCCTCTGCAGCAACTCAATTATGAACTGGATGAGCTGAGACACACTAATTGCTTCCTGTTGCAAATCGAATTATGGAAATAGCAGATGCAGGTTAAAAAACTGTATGCTGTTTTTATTGAATTGCCCTATTACGAGGTTCCGGCCTACTATTTCAAGGACGGAATTGTGTCAATTAGTTACAAGTATCAATGTAAAAACAAGGAAATTGAGATGAAGCAGATGATGACGGCATAATGAAATTCAACGTTTATGTTTATATCCGTAATGGTTTTGCAGATGAGCAATTAGAAACGATGAGTTGGAGCATTTAGGAGATTGGATAGTTGGCCCGTATAGACGATGTTCTATTTCAGCATGCTTGCTGCGTGCATATTATGAAAGTCTTGTGTAAGGGCTCTCAGCACTTCCCTCACTAGTTCTCGGTTGGTATCAACTACAAATTTTCCAGCACTCATCCCAGTGTTTGGAAATGCTCGAAGAGTCCTTTCCATACCATGTCTAATGCACTTAATGGAGCAGATCCATTAAACACTAATTGATGTGTGGTTCCGAAGAGTAGATTAATTGGTGCCTATAGAATTGGAAGGATTGCGCAATTATTTGACCGACGAGCTACGCTCGAAGGGCTGAACCTATTCTCACGCAGTGTTCCAGCTGACCCCACTGTTAGACTGCCGAATCCACTCACCGAAATAGGATTTTGCCATAGCATCAACATTTGAATGGGTTTAGTTCGCATTAGGATTTCCAATCGAGGAAGCTTCGATTCGGTTTATTCCAACAAGAATTTAATTATTTGCTTATCCGTATTTTCCGAGGGAACAGTATTGAAAATGATTTAGACTCCAATAGTATTCTTGGTTCATTTATATTCACTATTTTCAGAAGAAAACGTATTAAGTTGTACAACTAACTGGAAATGTAATTTAAATTAAGACGTATATACAGTCCTTCCCCCCCTTTATTCCTGGATCATAGGAAGATCTATACAAAAACTCAATGTAGGAACCTAATTGGCTCCTGCGAAAAATTATTGTTGGTTTTTTTAATCATAAATTATTTGAAACATTTACATACGTTTCACAATATCTATTTTCATCCGATACAATTTTCACTTCCCATTCAATAAGTAATTTATTCATGTTTATTAAAATTAAGTAAATTATGTAATTAAGTGTGGTGAATTTCATCAAAATATTTTGATTGATCAAAAGAAAAACATTACTTGAAGATGACCACCTGGACCAAAGCTCAATTATTGGATCAAATACTTAGATCTCCAGACCTCGAGGGATATTAATTACTTCTCATTTTAAAACAATTTGTCTATTTGTAGTCCTGGTAAGTGAGGTATGAAACGGATGACACCGATTAATTAATTCCCGAACTTGTAAAACAATTATCTGATATGATTCCTTAACGGATGCATATGGTTACGCGAATCGTTGAATGGGTTATGATTGTTAATTGTTCTTGAATACCTGCCAGATTGTTCAAATAAGAGATGACTAGGAAGAAAAAATGATGTTTAATGGATTTGTAATTAGAGTACGCGCATAGAGAGCAGCGAATGTTGCAGGAATCTAACAAAAAATCTACACATTCGTGAGCATTCTATTAAAATCAGATGAACACTATTGACATCGAGGATTTGACAAGGATCTGTTAACTCAACAGACACACACAGAAAGAAAACAAAAGATGTTCAGAATGGTCAAAAGCATAAAATGCGATTAGAAATTGTGATTTTGGTGAGAGAATTTTTTTTTAATGTCTTAAAAGCGTCAACATCAACCTACAGGTTGTTATGAAAACCGTAAATAACGATTTTGGTTTATTATTCAATAATAAACCATTGTAGTCGCTCTTGAAAAATTCTAACCCCCCTCTGAAAATTTCATGGTTTACGTTTCAAAGGGTGTCTCTCTGCTTTCTCACTTGATTTGAAGTGCCCTTTAAGGGTTGTCAAAGTTTTGTAAAATCCCTAAAAACCTCAAAAAAAAGTCAAGGCGGCCTAAATTTGTACTTTTTTTGAAGAACACTCCACGAGAAATCGAATGAGCCCTCCCCAGGTCCGTAGGTCAAACCATTCTCGATCTATGGCGCGATTTATGGTGCCAACATTCGCGTTATTTTTTTTTATTATTGTTTTTGTGTTGATATCAGTAACCTAGTGATGTAGTGATGTAGTAATGTGGATACTGGAGAACTCCTAAAAGGCTTTGTAGCCGATACACGGGTGAAGCCATAACCATAAAAAAAAAAAAAATAAAAAAACGCTGCAAATTCTTTCACTGGGGTTTATTATTCAATTGGCTTGCGTTCATGATTTGAATTTATACTAAGCTTCGGACTTCGGACGTGTTTCACAGGTGATAGAGCTATTATTCAATTTCAGGAGATGTGCATAGAGCACGTAAATCCGTTCTCGACCAAAATACCTATTCGGATTGATCAGTTGATCATATTTGTGTGCCTCCTTAAATTCAATAATCGCTCTATCACTTGTGAAACACGCACACTCCAAAGCTTAGTATAAATTCATATCATGAACGCAAGCCACTTGAATAATAAACCCCAACTAAAGAATTTGTAGCGTTTTTTCCCGAAGTTTACCATTACGGTCATACTTCAGTATGAAATATTTTATCAGAATGTGATAGATGACCTTGTTTCCCAATGTCTGAACCGAGAGATGAATAGAGATGTAAACCAATAATTTAAGATTGTACCATGTAACAAGGAGTGTGATGGAATGGTATGGTTTCCCCTTCCAAAGGCTGAATGCGAGTTATTCCCGAATAACACAGAGGATATGAAAGACTTAAGACGGCGCCCTGTTTCAAGAATCGGGAAGGGGAACTATCCATTCCCATCACAACCGGACAGGACATACTAGAGGGTTGGTAGATTTGATAAAGTTCTCCTGCCGATATTATTACTTAGTTGTCAGAATCCAAGGCCAACTCCCCTTAAAGGCCCTTATATTGCACATGGGTGTATATATCTACAAAACGCATGTGAGATATTACTTTAGCTATATCATAACAAGTAGACACATTTCTCTTCAATTCGTTATTGTCACGAATTCCTCGATCGGCTTAGTTTATTTGAGAACCCCGAGCCATAGCATAAAGTTCCAGAGTATCCTAAGCAATTTTAACTTGTCCATGCAATTGATTTATGTTTTATTGAACAGGGATATATCCGCTTGATTGTACGGGGCAAGGGACGTTTTATTTACCAGTTTGTCTCGCAAGCTAACCCCAACCCCCTCCATCCAACCCACACACAACGAGGTTGAACCAATACCATTAGGAGTTGTCAGTCCTTTTTCAGTGACCTAATAAAACAGGCTGATCTTATTTTTTCCTTTTGAAGACAGTGTGTGAATAATAATACTTCGTAGTTTGTTGTGTTCGGTGGACACTTCTCACGTGTATTCGCCCCAGAGTATTCTTATATAGTTATTTTGGTTTTTATATCAGGAGGCACACAAATATGATCAACTGATCAATCCTAATAGGTATTTTGGTTGAGAACCGATTTAAGTGCTCCATGCATATCTCCTGAAATTCAATAATCGCTCTATCACCTGTGAAACACGCACACTCCAAAGCTTAGTAGAAATTCAAATCATGAATCATTGAATAATAAACCACAGTGAAAGAATTTGCAGCGTTTTTAACAATCATGATCGTTTTAATCATCGTCACTCTAAATTAGTCATCTAATAAGTTGAGTAGTGAGCAACTACTTCACATTCGACTGTTAGTAATGTGAGATTTAACTTATGGAAATCTGTACCTATTTATGGATTAAATAGTGATACTAACAAAGTTCTTAGCTCTAACTGTAAAAAGTATTTTACAACAGGTAATTGAGTTTTAGTTCAATACTTTTGTTCTTGAACCAGTGTTGTATTACTTAACGTGTTCGTACGGATGAAATGTAGAATACTTTAGAGCCGTTGTAACATCTATCTGTACGTGCCGAAACACCCGAATTTCCCTGTAGCTTTTTACGATGATTCGGCTGGTGATAACTCTAATTCTCATGACTGATGAACAACGGGGTTTCAAGGAGAAGAAAATGCATATTTATAGGGTAAACTAGATTCCAGAATATGTGATCACGCTGTTCCCAAGTTTATTTGTTAACCGCACGGATAAACGGGTTAAGGTGGGAAGTAGCTACTTCCCATACATTAATTAGTAGCAACCATAGTTGTTAGTATCCGTTCGTTAGAATGTAATAAAATTTGATAAATTTGTTTTCATTTCTGATTCACATGTTTTGAACAATATCATGCTTTTTGGTTTTGAATACCTTATTTTTATAATTTGTATCCCATTTTGGCACATTGCTGTCAAGTTTAATTACATGTTTCAGCATTAGTTTAAGACTTTTTTTTAAATTTATTTTCTAATTCAGACGTCGTATACTTTTTATAACCCCCTTCAAACTTAGTCACTTTTCGTTTCAAGTAAATTAACTGTAATGTCCTTACGCCGTAACGGGCGTACGAGGTCTTAGCATTGATGTAAAAAATCCTTTCTTTCACCAATGGTCCTAAATTCTAGTCAACCCGATCTTCTCAAACCCATAGTTGCTATAGGCTGAAAACGTGGTTATGCGGGGTTTTTACTGGAATAGGTACGTAAAGTGTCATTTTTTGGTTACTTTGAACGGAAAATTGATCCATAGAAACTCACATGTAGCAAATTATCCTAATTTCTGAACTTAAAAGTAACCCCATGGCGACACAATCGTGCAATAGAATTGCCACTTTTTTTGGTTTATTATTCAATAAGGTTATTTTCAAAGGGTGTAAAATGGTAAAAAATTTTCCGTCCGTCGACGCACGATTTCTCCCAAAATGTGGTGAACGGAAAAAGTTTCGCCGTAGAAACTCTCATGTTAATTTAATTGCCCTCCTAATTTCTGAACTTAAAACAAACCGACGACACAAATTCTTTCACTGGGGTTTATTATTCAATTAGCTTGCGTTCATGATTTGAATTTCTACTAAGCTTTGGAGTGTGCGTGTTTCACAAGTGATAGAGCGATTATTGAATTTCAGAAGGCACACAAATATGATCAACTGATCAATCCAAATAGGTATTTTGGTTGAGAACTGATTTAAGTGCTCTATGCATATCTCCTGAAATTCAATAATCGCTCTATCACCTGTGAAACACGCACACTCCAAAGCTTAGTAGAAATTCAAATCATGAATGCAAGCCAAATGAATGAAATTGAATAATAAAACCCCAGTGAAAGAATTTGCATCGTTTTTTGGAATGCTTGGCATTTAGGCGAAAGAACGAAATGTTATTATAATCAGATGAAAACTATCGGCTAGTATTGACTGCAAAATCCAGTAATAGTGTGGGAAGGCGGCAAAACGGAATTCTGTAGTGAAACTTGGTAAACTATTTTGGATTCATGAAGTAGCGTGATTTGATTTGAAATCTCCCACAAGAGTTCAACTTTCGGTGGTTGAACTTCCGCCCAACTGTTTTCAAATGACGAACCGTTTTGTGTGATGGATGATGTTTGCGGCGGGACGGATCACGCTCTAATAAACTCTTGAAATTGAAAGAATAATCCTGGTATTCCCTGGAAGAAGAGACCGCACGAAGGCCACGTGTGTGAAGTAGGTAGTGAAAGCGTCGGCGTCGTGCCCCTGGCCGCTGCTAAGAGCGTAATAATACCCACTTATCTATTAGTATTGACTCAGCCGCAATTACCAGGCATAATTGTAAGTACGACAGGCTCCCTAATTTGAGTCCCGCTTTTCTTAAGAATCACCCGGTTTTATGAGAACAATTTCCACGGAAAAGTACTCAAATCGAACTTTACTTAATGCTCTTTTCGGGTTCGTTCCTGTCAAAAATGAAGCGAAATGATTGCTTTATCTGATCCTGAAATTAACTGGAAAGAAAGTGAACTTTCCATAAATGTCCCGTGTCCCCCTCTCAATCGCTTATTGCCGCCCTCGGGGGACTTGACAGTCCTGTTCTTTGTTGGTACTCGCGGCGGCCCACGATTGCAGGACTGTTGATCGTTATGAGAGCGGCACCGTGACCTCCCTGACCTCGACAGCTGCTCTGTGCCCGAGCTGCTTCACTCCTGACCTACTGTCGCTTGAAAAAGATCTTTATTGTTGTTATCGTTTCTAAACTGACCAAGAGACGATCACGTTTAAATGTCTACATTTGGACACCACAATAAACTACTTAAAAATGAATACATGTAAATACTACGAAAGAAAAACTCGGAGCTCCGCCTTTCTGAACACGCGGATAATGTACCTAAATTTCAAACGTAGTACCAGAATTAGAAACATGGAACGTGCTTTACCTTCAAAGTACATTCAGCTTTTGGACCATCGCGAAACTCGTATTTTTAACCAGTCAATGATTAGAAAATCATCATCGTCATGATTAAGGCCATACAAATTTCAAATAACGAATGTGATAAGTAGATGATTCTATGTAGTCATCAACAACATAATATGTTGTTAAATATTATCTAGATATTTAGCAAGAAGCGATCCGTAAAGTTTGATGCCACATAAAATCTACCTTAAAAACGCTGCAAATTCTTTCACTGGGGTTTATTATTCAATTGGCTTGCGTTCAAGATTTGAATTTCTACTAAGCTTTGGAGTGTCCATGTTTCACAGGTGATAGAGCGATTATTGAATTTCAGGAGGCACACAATATGATCAACTGATCAATCCTAATAGGTATTTTGGTTGAGAATCGATTTAAGTGCTCCATATGCGTATCTCCTGAAATTCAATAATCGCTCTACCACCTGTGAAACACGCACACTCCAAAGCGTAGTAGAAATCCAAATCACGAATCATTGAATAATAAACCCAAGTGAAAGAATTTGCAGCGATTTCAAGAGCGATTACAATGGAAAAATATTCTATTTGAAAATTTTAAATTTCGTAAAACGGAGCATGCATATCAGAATATCCACATTCACTACATCACTAGGTTACTGCGATAAAAAAAAAAAAAAAAAAAAACGCTGTTTGTTTTGGTCGCAGTAACCTAGTGATGTAGTGAATGTGGATACAAATGTTGGCACCATAAATCGGGCATACATCGGGAATGGTTTGAGCTACGGACCTGGGGAAGGGCTCGTTCGATTCCTCACGGAAAGTGCTTAAAAAAAAGTTCAAATTTAGGCCGCCTTGACTTTTTTTGAGGTTTTTAGGGATTTTACAAAACTTTGACAACGCTTAAAGGGCACTTTAAATTAAGTGAGAGAGCTGGCTAAAGAATTGGGGTTGTCGGACCAACATGTCGGGCCAAAATTGTTTTGGCAAAGGAACATATTCTTTTGGTTTTTGACTCCTAGACATACATTTATTCGGAATCAGTGATCCATTTCCAGTGGAATAGAGTATCTGTGGAAATTTTGAGCGTCTATTCTATTTTTTTTTTTAGTTTTCTAAGCAGAAAAAGTCCTAAAAAATGGGAACTCGACAATTTTAGAATTTAATAGAGAAGTCGGAGGTCAAGTGGTCATATTCATTCAGCATTCAAAAAATCATGTAGATCGATGTTTTTTCCATGGCCAGAAAGTAACCTTTTTTTAAAGAATGTGTCATTTATTTGCTAGGTAGCTGAAAAACGCTCGATTTTTATTAAGTTTAGATCTCACCCATTCTAATGTGTCCATTACCACTGTTACAGGCAGAAGAAAAGAGGAGTTCGAAAGGTTTCAGACAGCTACAGCCAGGCGCCGCTAGACACGGGACAGGAGAGATGCAAAGTAAGTGTTTTCCCTTTCTCATTCAATCTAATTATTTATCAAATTTCGGCCCTATTTCTTTATCTATGTCTATAAGTTGGTCTGTCTTGACCTCGATTGTTTTCTACAAACTTGCATAGGTGTTTTCATGGGTTAAGGAGTTAAGTCCCCTAAGAGTTTTCTATTAAAATCAAAACCTGTTATTCTTGCACGTGGGCAAATGTAAAATCGAATGACATTAGTATTTCTATCAAGATGAATTCTGATGAAGCAGTAACAGAGAGAAAGGAAAACCGTCCCTCCGATTTTATACGATTCGTAAAAACTGAGCTGCTTCTGGCAATCGTAGTAGCGATTACGCTGATTCTTCGAGGCTTCAGGAGGTATCCATCAGTAATCAATCAAGATCACCAAATCCAAAGAGAACAGGTCACACTGGGGCGTAAAGATGGAAAGACGTATCCTTTGGAGGAAAGAAAACGGCCACGTAAAGGACGAAAACCAAGTGTAGGAACTAGTTATCTTGGTTCCTCTACTAATTTTACCTTCTCTTCTGAAAGAAGATGACGGTTTTTAGGCAAAGTTCTGGTTACCGGATCAGTTGGAGTTGGCAAGGAGTATTTAGGAAGTTTCCGTAGTGTAAACCGATGATTCCAGACGGCGGTACGTCTGCAGCATTAGGCTCAAACTGACGGAGAGGACAGAAGTTAAGTTACGGGTGACGGTGTTTCCGTGACATAAACTCCTCGTAGACCAGTCACTCTGACTTGGAATAGGATGGGTATTGAGCAGAGGAAGTCGATGATTCCAGACCTATGTCTGCAGCATCAGACTTCGTATCTCAGAGGTGAAGAGAGGAGGTTGAGCAGGGGACTCGATGTTTCCAGAATACAACATCTGCGGACATCAGAGTTCTTACCCGAGGGTGGGGCTAAAAGGTGTCCTTACTATAACCTACTCGCAAGAGGGGGTTATTTGGGGGTTTTAGCAGTAATAAGGCAAGGTTTTCAGCTCAGGAGAGAGCTCACAGACAAGTTCCGGCTCAGTGTCCGGATACCTATGCCTGGTTGTATCCTTTCTTCCTTATCCCCTTCCCGAGGAAGAAGGGCCCTGCCCTTGCGCCTTGGTCCCTGCGCTACTCCCGTTCGTGGAATAATTATGTGTCTGCCGACTAAGTCCCCTAACACCAAAAATCTACAAAAACTAGACCGAAAACTGATGACTGAGACCGCAAACCAAACTTTTCTATCTGAACCCTTTCCCAAGATATGATTTTTGAAGAAATACACATTTGGTGCCATGAAAACACACATTTCTTAACTTGAAAACGATTTCTTCCAACGTTTAATCAAATTTTTCGATTCAGCGTTAAATTCCCTACCCGGTCATTTTCACTATCAAAAACTAACATCTAAGGATTAAATTTATCCTTATTTAATTTTTAATTTCATTTTTAAAGAAAAAACGTTGTACCCATTATAAAACGGCCGGCAAGGAGTCCCTGGGATAGAAGGACCAAAAGTTCAAACGGTATAAATTTGAAAATTGATGAAGTCTTGGATTTTTGAAACTGTTGGAAGTGTCAAATGTTTACAAGCAAAACAACTTCATCGGGATTCCATATCCATTTCATGGAGAAATTTGTGATGGATATGGTTAGTTGGCCCCTTCCCGATTTTAGAATCTGTCGCCTTAGGGGATGAATCGGGCACCTGCAAGCGTCTAGATCATCCTCTGAGCGTGACGGAGCATAATAATGCATCCAGCTCATTGGAAGGGGCAACTACACCATTCCATCACCCTCACAAATTCCAGTTTGTGGGACGCCCTAGACGGCGAAAGAGGTACAGATTAAAAAACGTCTGCCAAGTGGGTGTGGCACATAGCTTCCTCGTATCCATAACATGACTGTATAGATCATTCATTCTGTATCAGACAGACACACAGACAGACAAGGAACCAAAATTGTTCAGAAAGGTCTAAAACGCAAAATGCGAGTGGAATTTTTGACTTTGGAGACAACAAAATTTTCACATTCCGAAAGTGAAAACAATGCTTCCGCTACCTTGGTAGACTCGGAAGCAAAATTGTGAAAAGGCCCTAACACCGTCATGTTAATAATGATGAATGAAACATGAGATTGTTTCAATTCTTCATCAGGAATTTGAATACGGCTATCCGTAAATTAATACATCAGCACCCCTGAACATGGCGGACACATTGTTGTCATTGTTTTATCCCAAAAAGTTCACAAAGCAAAACGACCCTAAGGAACCAAAGTCGTGCCCTTTAGCTGCATGTGATCGGCCAGCTATGACCGCTGGCCGTACCGCTAATTGATACATAAATCTCTACGGGAAAGACTTCCCAAGATGATATCTCCCTTTCCTCGCCGTCTCCTCGCGTTTCCTTCTGCTTCTTCGTTTTGTTTCCTTTTTCGAAGCTCGGTCTTTCTTTTTTTCTTTCAATTCCCTCCTTATTCTTCCCCCCCCCCCCCTCCTCTCTCAGATCCTCCTTCGCGTGCATATTTTTCACTTGTCCCGCAGACTGAGGTTTTATCGAAGAATCAGAGCGTACCCACAATTTGTTAAACCGCAGGTCCCCACACTTCTTTGTCATGGGGAATCACGATATCGTTCCAACTAGTCTTTGTTTTGTTTTGGAACCTTTTACTTAATTTACCTGCCTACTGAATTTTTTATCAAGCTTGATGCGTTCTCTTGATTCTCTGTGATAAATTTAATGAACCGCTCGAGCTTACTAACATTTCCATTTATTTGAACACTTTTAGAAAATGAACTCGCTCATAACAGTCGGTAGTCATATGACTAATTCAAATTTTCCATACCATAAACGCTAATGAAAATTCGACTGAATAAAAACTAATTCTGAATGACCCCTAGTATCACGAAATAAGATTGATTTGTTATTCTTCATTCTGATTTGCTAATATGTAACACAATATGTTCTAAAAGCGTTGAAAAGCGAAATCAGATAGAAGTTCTCAAGATTCAAATGAAAATAAAATATTATTTTAAATATTGTTATAAACAATAAGATTGTTAGAAATGTACTAGTGCAATGAAACAGATTTGAGGAATTTGACATCTTTGGCTTGTCTACTAAGCTTCATTTTTATCAAATTTTGCTTCTAGTTTAACCAAATCTGGTTTATATTTAACCGTTTTAGAAAGTTTGTACATATTTTTGGAATCTTTTTATTACATTACACTCTGGAAAGCGGGTATTTTCGAATCTTTTTAATACATAACTATGAGCTAGTTTTAAGTGAAAATCATCATAATGATATTGGTGTCGATGTTTCCAAATATGTTTCTGATTTATTCTTTCTGAGCAGTCAACCACAACAAGCTCTGAACCATACACTATCAACGTTACTTAAAGCTTCGGCTTGTACCGTGTATATTAACGCTCTCATAGGTGAAAGGTTTCAGCGCTCGGGGTGTGATTTCGATCGAATCAGCAGACGCTATCTCGGCCGGTAACGGACTAGCGCGTACGGGGATAAAATTAGCTCAATAAATCTCTTGAAAGACACGAGCTCGTCCCGTTCCCTATGATCTTATCATTGAATGCGATGTGAACCGTTCCCAGTTACTCAGATCCGAGAAATAATGGAAACCGTCTCTTGAAAAAACTGCCAGGGACATGCCTGTATTAAACCAGACATTGACACAGCTAATTGCCACAATAGTTCTGCATCGTTTCATCAATGGAAAGTCAGAACGATGGTAATGACATTACCTTGTCTTCAATTCAACTTCATCCAAAAAGAGTCTGCCTTGTGTGAATCACATAGCTTATCATATCTGTGACGTGCATGTGCAGATCATTGAAAAGTTTAAAATCACCTTCTAAGATTCCTAAGCAAGCTGTAATGGTTGGAGGAAATAGTAAATAATATTGGTCAATGGGAAATAAGGGTTGATAAAGAGATGGTTAACGTTCTGTTAGTGGCACCTCAACCTTAACACAATTATGGCCTGTTTTGTACGCGTACTTAAAACGTTTTCTCTTGCATAACTTGAAAAACTTCGTTTTTAAATATCAGGATTGTGTAAACAACACATTTCATTTTCGGTAAACGGTTTTGTACTTAGAAAAATAGTAAATATCTGGTTTATTCAAAAAATGGGGTTTATTATTCAATTGGCTTGCGTTCATGATTTGGATTTCCTACTAAGTTTTGGAGTGTACATGTTTCACAGCTGATAGAGCGATTATTGAATTTCAGGAGGCACACAAATATGATCAACCAAATCCAAATAGGTATTTTGGTTGAGAACAGATTTACGTGCTCTATGCATATCTCCTGAAATTCAATAATCGCTCTATCACCTGTGAAACATGCACACTCCAAAGCTTAGTATAAATTCAAATCATGAACGCAAGCCAATTGAATAATAAACCCCAGTGAAAGATTTTGCAGCGTTTTTTATGGTTATCAGAATGCTTCAACCCGTGTATCGGCTACAAAGCCTTTTAGGAGTTCACTCCAGTACCCACATTTACTACATCACTACGTCACTACATCACTAGGTTAATGCAATCAACACAAAAACAATAATAAACCAAAATAACGCAAATGTTGGCACCATAAATCGGGCCATACACCGGGAATGGTTTGAGCTACGGACCTGGGGAGGGGCTCATTCGATTCCTCATGGAAAGTTCTTAAAAAAAGGTCCAAATTTAGGCCGCCTTGACTTTTTTTTAGGTTTTTAGGGATTTTACAAAACTTTGACAACCCTTAAAGGGCACTTTAAGTTAAGTGAGAGAGCTGGCACAAGAATTGGGGCGTCGCCGGACCAACATGGATTTTATTGCAGATTCGGATTCTACACCCTTTGAAACGTAAACCATGAAATTTTCAGGGGGGTTAGAATTTTGTTTTCAAGAGCGATTACAATGGTTTATTATTGAATAATAAAAAAATATACCTATATTAGTTCAACGTACAGTTCTTTACTTTGGAAAAATGTAGGCTTGAATGATGATGTCATAGAAATTACATAATGGCTTTGAACTTTTGGTCTGATGCCAGTGTGAAAACTCAGTTAAATAAAGGAAGCTATTCTTACCATGGATTTGATTGCATAAGTAGCCCACTCATATTCGGAAGAATAGATTGGAATGAAAAGAAAATATTGTTCAACTCTGAGAGTCTTTGTTGGCTCGTGGCTTTTTAGTTTCTAGTTCACCTTCTGTTAGTGCTGCAGTTTGGTACTAGTCTTTTGCAGCATAAATACCGGCATTATACCTAACATACAAGTATAATTTTTAATGATCTGGAAGCAAATTTGACGACGTGAATGACTACTAAATAGTTCTTCAAGTGTGACGAGCACAATTTGAGTTTTTTCCAACTAAAATATTAACTTTTTTTCAAAGTAAATAGAAGGTTCACATGGTTGTATGTGAGATACGCAACTTACCTTTTCTTTAACAGTGCAACCCACAAATTCGCAGCACAAGGGCGACTGAGAGACTTTCCACAATAAGTGAGAATGAAAAAAGGAGGCCCCAACGAACCCTTCAGTTAAGCCTGACCAGCAATTAGAGAGCAACATGTATGCGACACATACAAGCCGCTAACGGGAGGTTAACGAACGGATTTGGTATGGTTGACAGATGTTAAATTTGAGCTATCAGAAACGGCGTTCATCCTAGACAATGTACCTTAAGGAGGTTGGGTACCCATAGACGCTCCGCGCTTCTCAAAACGATATGGTTTAACATAACCCACTATTACGTCGGTCAATATTGTAATAAAATACCATTGGAACCGCCAGGACCTCTAGTTTCCAAAAGTGTAATATTCTGCAAATTGGCTTAGTAACAAACCTCGCAAAGGTTCGATAAAGTTTATCTTTTTTTATGAAAAAAAAGTCAATTTTTCCCACTTTTGTCCCTTATTCTCCTGACTATTCCCAACTATATTTAGAGCAACTGGACAGATTGGATGTGATTTATGTGCAAAATCTGATTTTTGGTAGTGATAAGAAGTGATACCCTAAAGGTATCCATGAAAAATTGACTTTGTAGGAGTACTATGTGGATTCAAAGAACCATCGGCCAAAACCAATCTGTCTATCGAAAGAGAAACTTATTACCAACATAACGAAACAAAAAAAGTTGGATTCCGTCTGATAGAACCAGAGGAAATGAGTCAAACATGGTTGAAAAAGAAAATGTTCAGTAGAAGCGTTTGAAGTTTTTCACTCGTGCGGCCGACGCAACCGACGAGTTACTCACTCGTTTACACACCTTTTCCTTCCTCCATATTATCTGCCGGATAATTGTAGTTGTTTCTGTAGAATTCAAAGAATAAGAAGAAGAATAAAGGAAGGCAGCGAGCCAAGCTACGATCCTGGCGGTTACTAGATCGGTACGGCTTCAAAAATTTATATTGACCAAAGTAATCGTTCTACAGACATGGGGAGGTTTCGTTAACAATTCCACTTTGATAAAAAAATATTTAAAAAATCTGATTTTTTTGTTTGTTGAATACCCAACCCCCTTAAACTTTATTTGGCTTTAACCAAAAGAAGGTTGAAATTGAAATTTTCATCGAAATCGGGTGAAAACTGTAGAAATCAAACTTTCCATAAGGATTTGATGGATTTCACGACTATTGGTGTAACCGTGATAGAACCCATGTGGGTCATGGAATGCAACCGTCATTCCCACCATCCACAGAATAGGTGAAGAATCAAATATGAAGAAGAAAATGGAGCTAAACGAATTTTATAGTGCAGTGAAACTATTAACTTTTGATTAATGCAATCTATATCATTCTCAGTGTGGCCCACTCATTATCTACAATTTCCAGAGTAACAGATGATACATACAGCATTATCTACAAATACTGAGAACAGATGAGAGAGAAAAAACATTTTTACAAGGATGTCATACTCGTAGATAGGGGGTTGGAATAAATAAATGATACGATTGTATGGAAATTAATATTGATGATCAAGACGTTTTTTCCCAACTACCCTTGAGATTTAAGCGAGATCATGCTTGGATGATTTCAAGTTAGCGCATTGGAGAGAGTATTATTTTTTGAGTAATGTCAGTGGAAATGTTGATTTTGGGGAAATAATTTTTTTATCTTCCGAAACTGGTAACTCTGAGAAATATAAACTTTCTGATTGATCATTAACTGATTCAAGTTCAGAAATGCATTCCAAAATGCCATGTATGAGTTAATCATATTGAAACCCCAAATTATTACCAATTTAGGCGTTTTGTTTTGGTTTATTATTCAATAAACCATTGTAATCGCTCTAAGTTGAAAAAAAAAAAGAATCCGAATCTGCAATACTTTTTCAACCCCCCCCTAGATTCTCCCAGTCTAACTATGTGTAATAACTAGCATGTTTGAGGCATTGACACGTTGGTGGCACCAAACTTTCATGGTTTACGTTTCAAAGGGTGTAGAATCCGAATCTGCAATAAAAATGTTTCCGTCCGTCCGCCGTACGCCGTACGCATGATTTCTCCCAAACGGCTGGAGCAAAAGAGCTGAAAATTTCAGGAAAAATCCATCTCGGTCCGACGACGACCTAATTCTTGAGCCAGCTCTCTCACTCGATTTAAAGCCCTTTAGGGGTTGTCAAAGTTTTGTGAACTCCCTAAAAATCTCGAAAAAAGTCAAGGCGGCCTAAATTTGTACTCTTTTTGAAGAACACTCCACGAGGAATCGAATGAGCCCCTCCCCAGGTCCGTAGGTCAAACCATTCCCGATGTATGGCCCGATTTATGGTGCCAACATTTGCGTTATTTTGGTTTATTATCGTTTTTGTGTTGATATCAGTAACCTAGTGACGTACTGATGTAGTGATGTAGTAGGTATGTGGATACTGGAGTGAACTCCTAAAAGGCTTTGTAGCCGATACACGGGTTCAAGCATTCTGATAACCCTAAAAAACGCTGCAAATTATTTCACTGGGGTTTATTATTCAATTGGCTTGCGTTCATGATTTGAATTTCTACTAAGCTTTGGAGTGTACGTGTTTCACAGGTGATAGAGCGATTATTGAATTTCAGGAGATATGCAAACAGCACGTAAATCTGTTCTCAACCAAAATACCTTTTTTGATTGATCAGTTGATCATATTTGTGTGCCTCCTGAAATTCAATAATCGCTCTATCAGCTGTGAAACATGCACACTCCAAAGCTTAGTATAAATTCAAATCATGAACGCAAGCCAGTTGAATAATAAACTCCAGTGAAATAATTTGCAGCGTTTTTTACGTTACTCTAAAATAAAATCCCCTAAACGTTTTCTCTTCGAGAAACTTACCATTTCGAGCGATGAGGACGGGGTAAATCACTTTCTATTTTATGAAATTATGATTTCCTGAATATGATGATTGATTTTTGACGATTTTCCGTCTAAGCGCTACTTTGTATGTGACGCGTGAGAACTGAAAATCTGTTGTCCCGATCAGGAATAATTTTCAACGCTACTTTGGGTTCTCTCCCTCTTTCCTACGAACGCGATCACTTGCCTTGTTAGGTTGCGCAATAATAATTGTTGATGGTGCTCTTTCCAAACGTGATGATTTCACAGCTCAAACGGGGGCAGTATCACGCGACCAAAATGTGCAGGTACGTCTGTTGACAGTTTAATCCATTCTAAAATTCGAGGTATACTTCGTGATAAACGAGAGCGTAATTATTTTCATCACTGGTGGCACCCACCTAACTCTTCAATCCACCCAGTATTTCCAAAATAGGGATGATGGACCTTTCAAGTCGTTATTCATACATACAAATATAAACAAAAAAATGCTTACAGTACCCCAGCATCACCGTCACCGTCTATATTTATGTAGATCTGCTCCTTTTATGTCTTCCACATCTTTGAGGACACAGAAAAATAGAGGAAGACCGGAGGATCATTTGCCTAATTCATTCAGCGCTCAAGTAATACGTTACTTTTTCAGTCTTGTTCGGATGAATATTATTAAGCTTCCATGGCTTAAAAGAAACTGGAGATGTTCAAAAGGCAGATGTGCCCCAGGTTTTCAAATCAACCTATGGCATTTATCGATTTATCAGAATATCGTGGAGTTTATGTCTTATATGTCTTACTTAGATAGATATATAGATAAACATGCTTTATTATTAAATATAAATAATTTGATTTCGATAACAAATACAAAAACATGCAATAATCGTGGTCGCAATGACCGTCCGATGAGTACGCCGAGTATTCCGATAAATCTTAAAACAAATCAAAGAAGAAAAATAACAACAACAATAATAATGATACATAATTCCTGTCCCTTAAAGGTTAAACTTGACATAAGTAAATATTGCTGAGGTACCAATCATTTTACATTCATGTCACGTAAACCCATACTCAATCATGGTTTTATACCTCAAATCCCATGCCACCCTACAATATCTGATTAAACTTGGTTCTCCAGATTTAAGCAGCCCCACATAATCGTCTCAATCCAATTCCAACCTCCCAAAATGCCTCCTCCTTAGTGTGCTCAGCGATTTACACCTAGCGATGAAGTGAAAAGCATTCTCAATATTCCCGCCACTGCATATATCGCATTGCTGGCTACTGTTGGTGTTGTAGGGGCGGTACTTCAGTGCCAAGAGGTCTCCTCTAATCTTGAAAAGCCACCTATAGTGTCGGAAGTCCCTGAATGCCGAAAGGGGTGTCACATCGCTCTCTAGTCTGAGGGTCATGTATTGAGGATGCATCTGCGAACTCATTGCTTTTTGGACACATTCTGCATGGATTACACTGGACACTTTATTCACATTCTCCTCTATCAGTGTTTTCCATTCGCCCAGATTTTCCACTTTCATAGGCCGGGTATCATACTTTGCAGAAATATGCTCCCACTCCCTTGCCCAGAACACATTAAGTTCAGCACACTTCTTGGCTAAATAATTCGGAAGGCGGTCACTAGGTAGTTTCATAACCTTTAAAATGTAGTAGAAGTACATTCGGAGAGTGTACAAGTGGAGAGGCTGCAACCCACTTTAAATTGTCTACTTAAAATGTCTTACTTGCTCTTGTAATAATAATTATCTCAAGATTTCGTTCACCATCTTCTTCTTGATTCGGCGGGATTCCGTACTTCATGTAGGTAACCGAATAAATTGGGCAAGCACCGAAGAATCTCGGAAAATAATCATCCGTTAGAGATGCGAACGGTTTTGCTGTCCAAAAAATGTATGCTAATAATAACCCTCTACATTTTCCTATCTTTTATTACGAGTAGTGGTTTTTTACAAGGTAATGTATGAACATTTAAGAAACTCACGCTTTCCTATTCATATAAGAGAGAGGGCAACATGAAGTGTTTTTTTCATGTCTTTTGATTTCTAATTTGAAATTGATTCTTATGTTATGGCGTATAAAATCGAAAACCTTAAAAAAAGCGCTGCAAATTCTTTCATTGGGGTTTATTATTCAATTGGCTTGCGTTCATGATTTGAATTTCTACTAAGCTTTGGAGTGTGCGTGTTTCACAGGTGATAGAGCGATTATTGAATTTCAGGAGGCACACAAATATGATCAACTGATCAATCCAAATAGGTATTTTGGTTGAGAACAGACTTACATGCTCTATGCATATCTCCTGGAATTTATTTCATGGAACCATTACATCGCCATCAACCAGCACAATCTAACTAAGTTGTCATTGGTCCTACAAAACGGCACTCGTTGTTACTAGTGCGCGAATATCGTTTACGCAAAAAGCTGCTTATGAATACTACATTATCCACAAATGAAATTGAAATTGGAGAGGTACGTGATACATTTATCGAGAAGCCTCATTTGTGTACGGGTGGTACGAGGTAATTGGTGTGTGTGCGGGAGGGGGCACAAGGACATAAAATGTCCCTCGTGGTTGCGTACTTGTACGATAGCTGTTTTTTTTTTCAAGTTTACTACTTTTTAAAAATGCTGCAAATTCTTTCACTGGGGTTTATTATTCAATTGGCTTGCGTTCATGATTTGAATTTCTACTAAGCTTTGGAGTGTGCGTGTTTCACAGGTGATAGAGCGATTATTGAATTTCAGGAGATATGCATAGAGCACGTAAATCTGTTCTCAACCAAAATACCTATTTGGATTGATCAGTTGATCATATTTGTGTGCCTCCTGAAATTCAATAATCGCTCTATCACCTGTGAAACACGCACACTCCAAAGCTTAGTAGAAATTCAAATCATGAACGCAGTGAAAGAATTTACAGCGTTTTTAAGTGCGACTAATCCGTCGCTGTGGAAGATGAATTTCGTCAATTCATATAGGACAAAAATTTTCACCACTCGTTCGAACTTCTCGATTTACTTCAAAATACGTGAAGATAGAATGTGAAGTATTTAAATTTCAATTATTAATGACTTTATTCCAATTGGGATGTCAGTTGGAGTTTTTCTTCTGACGCCTATCGATAGTACTAATGTTTTGAGGGAAATCATACAATCGAAATGACGAATACTATGATAGATACGGATGGTTCTTAAATGTGTTAACGGAGCCTAGTTACGGACCATTCACCTTTCAATGTTGACTAACTTGATGCCTTTTTAGTTGCACTGCCCACACAGGCAAAAAGAGCAATAGCTTTTAAATATCAACGCTTAAAATTTACAACTTACCGGTGCACTGCCAGCTGCAAACCTCCCCGCTCTCGCTGATTGTTGAAAGCCCTGGAACGTGATGGACATGAATAATTCCCCCTTCCCGTTTCGTGCTACGTGGCAAATTTTATAATCAGTAATGACTATCGCGTTAGACCTTTCAGCAGCTAAAATAGTTATATAAGTGCCGTAAGCAATCTTAATGCAGCATGGGGTCCCTGGTTGAGACGTCATAACGGTGACCTTCATGTCCGGCCAAGGAGCTCCCGGTAATAATCCTCCGGAACGCACGTTTAGTTGAGACCCGAATGGCGATAAAGTCTGAGGATCTTCCCGCGGACACTTGCACCTGTCTCGGATTCCTTTTCATTTGAAATGCGAGTGCTTCCCTGGAGCTCCCTGGCATATTGATGTTATTACGTCTACATGGCATAACGCCAAATTTTCGTCCCCATCTACCCTCGAATCATTTCTCACGGGAATGGTAGGCTTTTTCAAACCAGCATTCTTGTGTGCAAATTTTTTGATTTTTTGCTAAGTATTCTGAAGCGATTCCTGGATTTTTCATTAGATATACCTGTACTGATTTGAATTTTAGGAAACGTTTTCCTGCGGAAAACCTATGTTTTGCACAGATATGCTGTGGCAATTTGCAAATGGGATAAAGAATCACAACTTACGGTGATATTTCAGCTTTTCCTAGTCAAATTGTAGACGTCTGACGAGAAGGCTCACGTCTGGGTAGCTTGAACGAATAGATATTGTGAAATGTTTAATGAAATCTCGAAATATGTTAATATAAGCTTGTTAAAACGATTCACAGGACAGAAACGGTGCACTGAAAAAAAGTGCTTGGTGAATTTTACCTTCGCGCATGATCAGACTGATGTATTCATTTCTTAGCAACGGAAGAGCGTTAAATTTTCTATCTATTTGATGTCAAAAAACATTTTTTTTTAATTGCAGTGAAAATGTGCGATTGCTTTTCGAAATGGCAGTTTTGTCAAAATCTTGAAATCCCCTGTTTTTCAACTCGCCTAGAAACCTCATTAATGCTTGATGCAGAACTGTGCAGGCCTGGAAAAACGCGCGCAAAAATGTCAGCTTTACAACGGTGTAGTCGTTTTGGTTTAAAAAAAAATATTTTTAGTTAAGGAAATGGTGTTTAACAGCAGAAAAACGTGTGTTTTCTGTTAAAATTGAGGTTTTTCCAAAAGTCTCGAAGATGAATGCAACTCATCGCAGTCGGAAATGAGTTGTAGAACACGTAGGAGTCGGATTGTGCGTAAGTCCTGGGACACTCTGTATCACCAAAAAACACGTAATGTTCGAAAATTGAGAAAGCTACGGAGGAGGCATTGTCTTGGTCAGGGGGAAGGATATGCAACGACCCGCACGACCGCTCGGTCTTGAAGGAGGGGTTGCTTTGTGCGCCGTGCATTAACAACCCCAATCTGATTTGGCTGTTGCATTGGGTGTTGCAATGTTGATAATTTGTTGTTTCTGACCGAATTCAGTTTTAGTAAAATGTTTGTTGACTGAAACATGTTATCCAGTTGTAGGACAATGGTAAGATATTGGGGTTTAAATCGAGTTAACACAAATAGTTAGCGTTAAAACAAGATTGTTAAGATATAAACCAAAAAATGAACATTTAAAAATGAAAAATGAAAATGAATTTAATGAATGGAAACGTTCGTTTGTGAACAGCGTCTCCTAAGCTGTATTGCCAAAGTCAGGATAATCGAAGAGCCGAGAGACGGCAATTGTTTGTGTTCATTTACGATTGATTGCGATGAGTTGCTTGCAGTTGAGTAGCTATACCACAAGTGAGTATATTGACATGAGTTTCGTGTACAGTTTTGCCAATGGTAATGCTTCTGAATCATCAAGGGAGTCACACTCCTCCTTTGTACAACTCACACCCTTTCGAACGCGTCGTGTAATATGAGGAAAGTATATTAGTAGATAATATGGTTTATGTCACTGATTCTTTTTTCATTTGGTAAACTATCTTTTTTTTCAACAACAAATCCTTTTTTGTAACTAAGGTTTTGGTTATTACTACCAACGCTGTTGTCCCATACAACCGACAAAACTAACTTGAATTGTCACTTGAGAGGTCTGGCGTTGTCACCATTCGATTCAGCGAGAAAAGTTACGTATATCCCGCCTCCAACCCTTTTTCGTCGAGACATTTGGAAAAACCTCAATTTTAACCGAAAACACACGTTTTCCTGCAGTTAAACACCATTTCCTCGACTAAAAACATTTTTTAAAACCAAAACGACTACACTGTTGGAAGGCTGACATTCGGCGCACGTTTTACCAGGCCTGCACAGTTCTGCGTCAAGCATTCTTAGGGTTTCTAGGCGAGATGAAAAACAGGCGATTTCAAGATTTTGACAAAACTGCCATTTCGCGTAGCAATCGCACATCTTCAATGGAATTAAAAAAATGTTTTCTGAGATCAAATATATAGAAATTTAACGCTCTTCCCAAAGGGGTCATCAAATTTGAGCTATCTTTAAAATTGAGGTAGTTATGGCAGTTTTAATGACAAAAGATCTTAAGTCGCAAATAACTCGGAAACGAGGCCTCTGGTAAAAAATTGCTATGAGGCATTTCTGTTCGTAAATGAGTTGTAGAATACGTAAGATTCAGATTGTGCATAACTCCTGGGACACCCTGTAGAATGAACTGTTTGCCTCTTCTGTGGACTGAGGCAATTTGCCTGCTGCACACTGAGAATACCCCTAAAGCTAAAACGATTTTAGTTTAAGCTCACGGTTACCAATTTTGGGAAAAGAGAAGGGATAACTATCTATTTATACCCCTTTAGGAAGTTTTAAGAAATTAGAAGGGGAGAACTACCCGTGTCTATCACATTTATTTATTTCCGAGTTATTTGCTTACATCTTCCGTGGGTTGTTAGAAATTTGGTTGCTTCATAGGGGTTTCTAGGTTTTACGACTTCACCTTTCTTAGCCCAACACATATCTTACATCTACTCCCCAAACTTGCTGAAACTCCATCCTTCTAATGTCCCTTGCTGGTCTAATTGCGACTATATTTCTGTTTTCAATCTCTGCAAATCTATTTCGCTCCATTCATCTAACTTTGCTTTTTATTTCTTTCATTCACTACAATTTTCTAGTTTCATTCCAATTCATACATTGCTTCTAAAGTGAATATTTCCGGCCCCGCTCTCGCGGCAGCTTTCGTTGATTGTGGTGTCACTCATCCAACTCGTGCCGTTAGTTCGTTTGTTTCAACAGCTCTGTTTCAGAATTGTTATACATTATAACGAAGAGGTGATGTAATGGGCTACTTGCCCCTTCAACGGGCTGAGCCTGCATCACTCAGAGGATATTCCTAAAGCATTTGTGCTCAAGGATAACAGTATACTCATTACAACATAAAAATAATTATAATAATCTATGTTAGAGTTAATGTGCTGTTGAATGTTCGAGAACACTTCAGTGCTACGAGCTTAAAACTTTCATTTTATTACGTATTTAGAATTTAATTTGGTATTAAGACATTTTATAGTTGTATAATTTTATTTTCAGAGCGGTCCAGATTTTTTTGAGCTCCTTGAAAAAGTGTCTGGTCGATACGAAGATCAGAGATGCGTTCTGCCAGCGTACTTCGAACGAGTGAGTAATGTATCAATTACCTATAATTGAATTGTTTTATTTATAAATTATAACATTAATAATTGTTTTCATAATGATAACATTAGAACCTATAAAATGATTCCGTACGAGTCTGCAACGCAGCGATACATTTTCATGTTGTTCCGGGAGGATACCGATCTAAGCGGCCAACCTATTTGATTGGTGTGAATTCGTTTCTACGCCACCAAGTGAATGTCGTTCTGGAATAAGAATCGTCACCACCATGACTTCAAAATATGAAAAAAAAAAAAAAAAAAAGTTATTGATTACCTCACAATTTAAAGGCATAATTATATAGGATCGAGTGAGAGGAGATTGAATTCTATTGGCTCAAGGAAGTCCAATGCCACTCAAGGCTTACAAAGTGGAAGGGGCCAAACAGTATCGACAACTATCGACCTATCAACAGTTGAAACTCTGTTCTTCATGTGCAACAATAATAATTATGCAACATTAGTTATTAATGACCTACCAGGACCACAGTGACAAGAACATCCTTTTATCCTGAATACAACCTGAAGATGTAAAAACAACTACTACGACTCAGTTAACCCATGTTTCAGTTAAGTCTCAGTATCCGCTGTTATTTGATTCCAAAGAAACAATCTTCTTGTTTACAATCATGTATAACCTGTCCTTTAATTCAATAAACTGCATAGGTCAAAATTGCATGAAAATGCAACTGCACATTAAATACTGAATCAAAAGAGACTTTTTGAACGACTGATGAAATATTCTTTTGGTTAAAAAATGAGGAATTTATAACCTTTGTAGAAACTTGTGGTTGTCGGTGACAAGCGTTTGATTTACAAGAATTTAGTCACCCTGAAGAGTGTCGTGTTGTGCTTTGCGGTTGTAAGCCAACGTAAAGGCATGAAAATGTCACAATGTAATGGGAGTAGTTACCTATTTATCTTTTACCACTCACCATCTTATAGTCTGGCCATAGAAATTCCGAACTTTTCGATTGAATGGCTTCATTTTCGCTACTTTAGCAAAAATTTCCTAATGGCGGGAACTATAATTACCCACAACTCTAGTACACAGTAAGTAATTGCGACAGGATTTCAGTGGAGGCAGCATTTTCTGACTGAACCGGTCGGTCGCGGAGAAAACGGAAATTGCTACGTTGAAAGGGTATATTTTCTTCTTTAATGCAGTCATTTGGGTGTGCGATGCGGTAAACTTGGACTCTACCCTGCATTTAAACTTCCTCGTTCTCAATTAGACCAGCGAATACATGCGTCATTAGTCTAAACGGAGCGTCACTCCCGACAATGGGCTGCAGGACAGCGCTCTCGGCCCTTGACAATTTGAATTAGACAGCTCCCCGTCGTCTCGTCGACTATTCCGTTTTAACCCTTCCCTTGAGACCTGAGTCCTCAGTTGTACGGCAATATGAGATACACGAGACAATTCAACGCACCTAATTAATTGAGGTTGTCTTCCTCAAATGGAAGTCTTGCCGCTTGATCTCGAGTTTCCATAATGATTACGAATTGCTGGAACATTCGCCCCTTTATGATACCTCCTCCCTCAGGTTCCTCCTTGATCGATGTTCGAGATGTCCATATTGAATAAATCTCCATGTTTCATTGGAATTTTATGGTGAATGAATGGATGAAAATATGTTTTCATTTTCTAACTCATTGATAAATCAATAACATGGAATCGTTAGTATTTTTACCAAAGTTCGATTTTAGCGAAGTTTGCTGTCACAATAAATCTTTCGTGAAGTAGTTGTTTAAAGCATAATTGTTAACTTTTAGTTCTTGTTAGTCGTTATTCGCTGTTATTTCTAGTTTTTAAAGCGTTAATTTAAATTTAATTTAAAGTGCCCTTCCCTAAAAACCTAAAAAAAAGTCAAGGCGGCCTAAATTTGGACTTTTTTTTAAGAACTTTCCATGAGGAATCGAATGTGTCCCTCCCCAGGACCGTAGCTCCAACCATTCCCGTTGTATGGCCCGATTTATTGTGCCAACATTTGCATCCACATTCACTACATCACTAGGTTACTGCGATCAAAACAAACACAAGAGTTTTTTTTTTCTTATCGCAATAACCTAGTGATGTAGTGAATGTGGATACTGGAGTGAGCTTCTAAAAGGGCTTATAGCCGATACACGGGTTGAAGCATTCTGACATACATGCTCCATCTCACGAAATTTAAAATTTTTAAATAGAATATTTTTCCATTGTAATCGCTCTTGAAAAAAACGCTGCAAATTCTTTCACTCGGATTTATTATTCAATGATTCATGTTTTGAATTTCTACTAAGATTTGGAGTTGCGTTTTCACAGGTGATAGAGCGATTATTGAATTTCGGAAGGCACACAAATATGATCAACTGATCAATCCAAATACGAGTAGGTATTATGGTTGAGAACAGATTTACGTGATCTATGCATATCTCCTGAAATTCAAAAATCGCTCTATCGCCTGTGAAACACGCACACTCCAAAGCTTAGTAGAAATTCAAATCAAGAATCATTGAATAATAAACCCCAATGAAAGAATTTGCAGCGTTTTAACATGGTACAGCACTATTCTATTTTCAATTACTTGTGTTATTTTCTGAAAATTATGAACTATAATTTATTTACAGAAAAAGATTAGAACCATAATATATTCACAACACTTCTGTTGATGTTAATAGTCGTACTCAGTGCCCTCTGTTGAGAATTTTATTTTTCCTTATTTTTCTCAGTTTTTCTTTTCCATTTTCCTATTTATAATTAAACTCTGCAACCAATGCCCGCTTGCTCAAGCTGCCTTTGCGAATCCGTAGTCCATTCCAATCAGGATTTCAATAAGTTCTTCCTGACTTAGTTCGCTCTTATTAAGTAACCCCTTCTTATGATATTCTAGAATTGGCCATATTACTGAGGAATTCACAGAATCCTCTACTCGTGATCCGAGAGTCAAATAGAGGTAGAATAATTTACAGCGGCGTTTTAAAATCCAAGAAATTCTTTCCAAGTCCAGGCCATGTGGGAAGACATTAACGTCCTGGTGCAACTCTCAGTATAGGTTTTGGTATTGTCCATCGTTACATCTGAGTTTTAATCGTCTTTTTCTCCTCTTTATTTTATGTGATGACAGATCATTACGAAACTTCAATAATCCTATGTTAGAACCAAACATAAACGAAACATTTGTCTATCTTCGAACCGAAAATTTCAATACCTGCATTTTAAAATCTATAAATTATGGAATTATAGGTTCTACCCGATATTTGATCGTTCAATTGCGATTTTAAAACTGTGCGACCGTTTTACTTTTGTAAAACAGAAAAGTTAATGAGCCTTGACAATCACACTTAATAATTGAAGGAATCACTTCTTCTGGACAACAATAAGTTTTCCTTATTTATTTAAAAAAAACTAACTTTTTTTGTAGACAAAACCATCACAGTTGTTGAGTATTTACTAATTCTACAACTCAATTCTCGATTCAGAATTGATCATACTGACATTTCTGCGGTTTTTTTTTTTTTTTTTTTTTTTTTTTTTTTTTTTTTTTTTTTTTTTTTTTTTTTTTTTTTTTTTGTAGAACTCCATTATTAAAGTGGGTGGTTGAAATATGAGTTCAGTTTTATTGTTGTAACTTGGAAGAAGAAAGAAACAAACTACTACAAGTTATTTTTAGGTTCATAATTCATTTTTTTCATTCATTCATTTTAGTAATGTCTATGGTCACCATACGGGTACAGATAACTTATATACCTACGTTAGAACCCCCATAACCAAAATGAATTATATTCATAAATTTTGTAATATTATATTTAAAACGTATGGTTACAAACAACCCGTAGCTTTCTCACTGCTAATTATTTCTTCAATTTGCAAAAGCCGCAGTCGTTGAAATACCATGAATGGTGCGTCATATAGATCTTAAAGCTTCAAACAGTCAGTTTTGATTCTTTATGTTTCTTAAATTTGATGGCTAAAATTCTATGGCTAGCATTTTTTTCTTTAACTTGTAGCCAATAATTTATTTTTAACTGAAAAGGATTTCAAAAAACAGTTACTGACCTAACTCACTACAATAGGAACGTAGAAAGCGAATGCTACTGTATTACTGAAGTTAGGGACCGTTCGCTTGTTGAATCATTCTAATTTGACGATTCCTAGAAATGGATACACTCTAGTCACTGAGTCACTACTAGATTTTCAGATCAGGCCTTGAACAACTGGGGGTTTCCCTCATTTATATTGATTCGTGCTCAAGATGATAAAACGATCTCCGATTATACCCCATGAATTCCGTTACGACTGACTGTAGTAACCATCGCACATACCCGATGCTTAATTTGGTTTTTACCGGCGAAACTCAGAGTCTAATGGAGCGATTTTTTCCTCCCTAACTTCCATTGAAGTATTTATAGCAACAAGAAACTTCGGAACAAATCACGTATCGTATTTATAAAGTTGCCGTCCAATTATAATACGTATGTTGTGGATCATCTCGTTGTGAATAATTGTTGCGTTCGATTCTCAACCGTAAAATCCTCTGTTGAATGATTTATGTAGTCTACTGTTCAATGGCCCTTGTACTCTGCCCACGTGTGGGGATCGCTATCTAGGAAATTACATCACCCCTGGCTTAGTCATGGGTACATCAATTGCACATGTGCTTTGCATATGTGGACTCCATAGTGGCCAACGGGCTGCTTTAAAAAGGAAAAACGTCTTCCATGCTAGGTGGGAAGTGTATTTCTTCGCCAATCGGAACGCAATAGGAGTATTTGGTCATAAAATTATACGAAATTATTGTATGTAATTATGTGTTAACCATTACTCACTTGTGGTTTAACATGAAATTGCTAGGAAAGATTTTTGGTCCGTATTAACACTTAATTTTTGAAAAATCCACGAAACATGTCCTTGGATGAAGTTTCTACTTTTCCTTTGAATTCCTGACGAAACGTTTCAGCTTGAATAATAGGCTGAACTATTCGCAACGAAATTCATGACAGAATCCAAGAACCATCTTCCATTATCAAGCGAAGAAATAACTGCTTCAGGAACTCACAAAAAACTTCTAAAAAGTAACACCAAAAATCCCAGAAAGTTTAATTCACACTGACGTCCCTCCAATTTCGAAGAATCTGGGACGATAACACTTTAGATCGTTATAAATAATGACCTTCTCTATGAAATTCGTTTCAACACCAACTGAACCGAAGCTGGTGAAAAGCAGGGTCCGAGACAATCCTATCAAAATTGGTTTGTGTTCAGTATAGAGTTAAGAGCAGCAAGGGCTTACAACAAACGGAAGGAGAAACACTTGCACAACAAAATTCAAAAATGAGCGATGGGAAAACCGTTAAAACTTCCAAAAAAATACGCTGCAAATTCTTTCACTGGGGTTTAATATTCTTTGAATTTCTACTAAGCTTTGGAGTGTGCTTGTTTCACAGGTGATCGAGCGATTATTGAATTTCAGGAGATATGCATGGAGCACTTAAATCGGTTCTCAACCAAAATACCTATTTGGATTGATCAGTTGATCATATTTGTGTGCCTCCTGAAATTCAATAATCGCTCGACCACCTGTGAAACACACACACTCCAAAGCTTAGTAGAAATTCAAATCATGAATGCAAGCCAAATGAATAATAAACCCCAGTGAAAGAATTTGCAGCGTTTCATGCATATCGCATATCAGAAGGATTCAACCCGTGTATCGGCTATAAACCCTTTTAGGAGTTCACTCCAGTATCCACATTACTACATCACTACATCACTAGGTTACTAATTTCAACAAAAAAACAATAGCAAACCAAAATAACGCGAAAGTTGGCACCATAAATCGGGCCATACATCGCGAATGGTTTGAGCTACGGACCTGAAGAGGGGTTCATTCGATTCCTCGTGGAGTTTTCTTCAAAAAGAGTACAAATTTAAGGCCGCCTTGACTTTTTTTGAGGTTTTTAGGGATTTTACAAAACTTTGACAACCCTTAAAGGGCACTTTAAATTAAGTGAGAGTGCTGGCTAAAGAACTGGGGCGTTTTCGGACCAACATGGATTTTTCCTGAAAATTTCAGATTTTTTGCTCCAGCCGTTTGTGAGAAATCGTGCGTACGGCGGACGGACGGAAAAATTTGCATTGCCGATTTGGATTCTACACCCTTTGAAACGTAAACCATGAAATTTTCAGGGGGGATTTTTTTTTTTTTTTTTCAAGGGCGATTACAATGGTTTTTTATTGAATAATAAACCAAAATGAATATTTTGATTTCAGAAAAAAAAATGTTTGGTAAACTAATTGCATGAGCTTCTAATCCTTCTGTTAATACGGACCAAAAATCTTTGTTTGTAGCTTTATTTCAATATCACTCGTTATTTCTGATTTCCCAAATAGCGGAGTATTTTACGTAAAAATGCTGTATCATGAAGCCGCAGAAGAAGTCAAAATCCCGTTCCCACAATGGTGATGTTGGTTATTCTACAGACAATCGCTACCAATCCATTCATCAGATCCGAGATCCATGACATTAGTTACGGCGCGCCTGAGGCCCTCGAGTTAGTTTCGTGCTAGCATTCTTTTCGTCCAACCCACCGCTAAATGGGGAGATCCAACGAGACTTCCCTATCATTCTCCAGATCTCGACATCATTCTGAGGAGATACTTACTTCGTGAAATGAAATAGAGTTCTTACGAGATAGATAACGACGTTAGTATTATAGCCTCAATCGGAACTCGAGTGCGAATCAAGCTTACAACACGGTACATGTTGCATTGCCAATATAGAAGAACTTTGATCTTGATGCTTATAAACTTGGGACATTCATAAGCACTTGTTCCTAATTTAATAATTCTCAATGATCTATACAGTCATGTTATGGATACGAGGAAGCTATGTGCCACACCCACTTGGCAGACGTTTTTAATGGTTTTCGCTAATAATAATTAGAAGAGAAATAACTTCTTCGTAGAAGAAGTAAGAGAGAAATAACTTCTTCGTTCTTTCTTTCCAAAAAGTTAACTAACAGCAAAATTTGACTGACTAATTTTGAATTAGAATTCAGGGTGAAATCCTGGAACGTCTTTTATATATTTCATTTCCATCAAACCTTTAGCACCTGTTGACAGTCAGGCTTGATTGGACTTATTGATAACGTAATAAGTAACTTAGGTTAGTCGGAATCATATCGTGCAACTCAGCAAACAAAAAAAAGTGACTCGTAACTATGTTTTCGTTACAACAAGTGACGATACTACACCGCCTTAGCTACTTGTAAGAGATTTCTGTCTTCTAATGTGTACTGAGGTTCATTCGGTCCTGAAAGATAGCCAATTTTGTAACTTGGTCACATGATGCTGACTTTGAGTCGAAATAAAATAACGAATTTCTTTCTCCTATACGGTTTTGTATTATTGGTACTTCATTTTTTTTTTTTTTTTTTTGGTGGGTTTATTTCTCCAATAACTACGAACCTATGGAGCAAAGGATTCAAGTACGTATGTAAGAAAATCGTGCATTACCCTTTTAAAGCTCAGTTTAGTATCCAGGCTGACATTTACACCTGTCTCTTATATTCCACGTAACAATCATCCTTAAAGTATATTGAGACAAAGCGCCATTTGTTTCCTTCGTCTCTGTATTCGTCAGATTTGCTCTAAAACGCTCAACAGTTCTACTGTGAACGGCTTTAAATGCTTTTGTTGAATCATGATAAATTCAATTGATCCTCGAAAGATTTTCGAAGCGGAAGATGGCCTTTTCTGTGTGCTTCCGCAAGATGTAGGCTAAGTAATCGTTCAGGGGTAATGAATCGCCCGAGCGTTGGCCCACCCTTCGGTTCATAGCGCAGGCGCCCGTCCCCAGTCTTTATTTTCCTCGACCGACTCACCCACATTGGTCGACAACGACGGTGATAACCTGATAAGTCGAGTAAATGTAGACGTTTGCTCGTTTCAAAACGCACTAACTCCGTCCGATTTGCAACGCGTTCCGTTACATTTACACCGTCCGCAGGCAATGTCGCGTATTGACGTTTTCCGTGAATTTGTGTGACGTCCGGGAGGCGGGATGATGTGAATCCGCGGGATAGACTTGTCAACCCCCCAAATCCTGCTTCTACATTGGTTGAAATACTATTCATGATTCAGCACAGACGTATCCATCATATTCCCATTCTGTAAGTAACATTGCACATTATAAATTGATCAAGATGCACTCAAATATCCGTAGTCTACACTAAATTGAAATTAATTGGCTCATGTACAATTACTCTATTATTGGTAAACGAGTTGTTTACTAAATGTGTTACGAAATAGAGCATTATAACGCATGTATGAGTCACTATTCAAAGACTCGTGACTAGTTTTCCTAGTTTCCTTTTCCTCGTTCCTCTCTAATTACAAATAGGTGATATAAATATCCAATCACTATAAAATATCCTTCCAATGATGACTTCATTGCTACGTCACCGAATAATGTGTTTTCATCAATTATATTCAATGGTTTTTTTCTCCCGAAAATTAACATTTTCGAACTAGTGATATGTTATTGTCCATAAGTTGCATATATATACTTCTAACATTTTCATGAAATTATAATTTCAAATTATGCTCCTTGCCCGATAAAAAACCAAAATACATAATTTATATGTTTAACTAGTGATATGGTTATTGTCCATAAGTTGCATAAATATACTTCTAACATATTCATCCAAATTATGAGGTAATTCTTGTGAGATTCTTCTAGAATATTTGGTGTTAAGAAAATTGCGAAAAGCACTGAAAATACTGTTGTTTACGTTCATTATGCTGCCATCCTTTGCCCGATTTTTTTTTCGTCTCTATGCTCATGGAAAACCAACATCAATCCAAAAAAAAAAGGTTTCTGTATGTTTATTGTTTATGTGTGTAAGTTTAGAATGTTGAAAGGAACACAATGCATCGGATACATAGGATATGATTGAGAGATATTAATGTTGCAGCGTGATTTGTTACGTATTTCATAATATTCCAACATAACATCTTTAATCAAATTTATATACTTAAAATCATCTTGTCTTAGTTAGGAATATGATAGAAATACAGAAATAATCGGACATTTATTATCAAATACAAACAGTAGCATTGAAATGAAATTGGAACAGAAAAATATGGGAGCTAAGCGTATTTCATGGTTAGGGCATGCGCAGTGGGCATCATCGTTCGGAATGTAACAAAACTTTTAAGCTTATAGCGACACTTACAAGCTTTCTGAAACATATAGATCAGATTGGAATCGGAGATTTTACGAGTGTTTCATTCGCAGTGACCAACATTGCTTTTACTGCGATAAACATTGAAGGAGGAATGGCTGATAGGATTATCCCTGATGACTCTTCGACAATGAAACCGAAATATGTTTATACGTGAAAGTCTGGATCGAGTTTCTTGCAAACCCCACGTTTGGAAATGAGCACTGACAAAATACCGCAGGAAATCTGTAATAACTGGGTGATGAAAACGCGTTGCGAAAACCACATCGCTAAGTGCTGAGGGGAGATATTTTTCTTTTAGAAACGTTTGTGGTTTTCCAACATGATCCGTTGGTTGACTTGGAAGCAATAATGGACCTAGTAATACCCAATAATAATAACCCCCACAATAATAACCCTTTATTGAATGATTGATTATAATTCGAAAGAAACAATGAATACCTAAATATATGGTTTTTAAGTAATGAATGAAGTTAAATTAAAATGGAGTTGCATAGCTAGTGGTATGTATTCTTGTTGGGGGGAATCATGACTTAAATAAAGATTTACAAAAATTTGATAGGTTTCGATAGGTAAGCTGCCAAGCAATAACAATGATTGACAATTATGTTTCTTACTAAAGAAATATTCAAGGCAGTAGAAAACGTTTTCATTTGGTAACTCAAGTTTTATTCGATGAAATGTACTTTTATAACTTCGTCACGAATTATGAGAAAAGGGCGACCTTCAAAAATAAATATTATTAATTTATCATTATATTTACTTGATACAGGGAAGTCCAATACATATACCAGCTGTAATATTAGGAAAGTCAGTAAATCAATCAGTAATTTTGAGCAGGTTGCCCAACTGTAAAAAAGAAACCAAATTAAGGAAATTGATGTTGTTGTAAAACAATTTTCGGCTTGAAAAGTCGAAATCTTGAAAGTTGATTTTGAAAAGCAAAAATAATGGTGTCATAATATTGTCAAATAACATGTTAAGCTTGTGTTCTGTACTCCAACTAACTCACATGTTATTATTGATGTAATTATGTAATTAGTTGGTAGTTTATTGTATGGAGTGCGGTACAACCGTTATCCGCCCTCACGAATTATTATCTCATGTCGCCAAGAATCCCGACCATTCTTACTCAATTAATTACCTGATTTCTGTTCTATGAACAACTTTCTTCGTATTCAATGCTTCGTCAAATACGCTTATGCTCAAAAAGCATGAATGATTATTCAAAAGTTAATAGCTCTCAATTGAAAGCTTTCGTCACGTGTTCACGCTTTCACGTGCGGCTTATCGACATCAACGATAACGTAGGAGTATCATCCTTTCTTTTATCATTGCTTGAGGAGCTGTAGGAAATCACAAGGAATTGCTAATTATGGTAACATATGTGAAGATTCCTGACTACAGTTACAAAGTGAACCATGCGGCAATGAAACAGTAATTGTGAGGAAATGAAAAAGTAGAAGCCATAGTTCAAACCACTTATTTTACAAAAATGGCTGAACGCGGATAGGCACTCGTCCACTCTATCAACTAAGCTGTTTGCTACCAAGATCTGTTACAAGAGCGTGTTTGAATCACCATTACTCTTGTTATAGATTTGTCAGGTGTCAAAAATAACAGTGTATTCAGACACCGTTCTATCTGACATTCCAGGATACGTTTTGCAACCCACCTCTATGGGGTTCCTTGATTATGCAGAAACATTCCTGAATGTTTGAGTGCGATGAGTGTAGAGAATTTGCTGCTACACAAACCCTTTTTTGGAGGATCTACCAAACATTATAGCTCTCAGTCATAAGAAAAATAGTCAAAAACGAATCGCCAGTTTCAAACCATCATAAAACAAATCCGTCATACAGTTCGCAGAATTTTCAATATGCATTTGCTGTGTGAATGTACAATCTAAAGGGGTTGATATTGAACAATCCCCTGGACATTACGGTTCAAGGCGATTCTGAATCGGTTTGAATAATTATCTTTAATGCAGATTTGTTTAGGATCTTGATGAATATTATGTGTTCAGAGTTGTGAGTGTTTTTTTAAGTAAATTTTGGAACTTGAGTTGTTTATTGTGGTTACTTATGTACCTTCACTACACTCCATTCTGTCAGAAATTAAGAATTCATCCTTCTTAAATTCTTAACTAAATATTGGTACAAGGAAATTCACCGAAAATGGAATCGTCTACCTTGTACCTTCCATAAATAAAAAGTTTAATTTATTTCTTCAGCACTTCCCTATCTCCTTGCTTAAAATAGTCTACCTGTACCTGAGAATGTTTCCCAAAGGTTTTCTTCTGGTAAATTCTTTCACCAAATCTTACGAGTACAACTGTTCAAGTTGGAATATAGGTGTATGATGATTAAAACGAAAATCATTGAAGTCAATTTAACTAGATGCTTTTTTTTTTTTTTTTATCTCTACCTTGATCGATTTTGGCACGCGCTCTCTTATTAATGACAAAAACTTATTGTGTAAAGCTTGTTATAATTTACTTTGGAACGATCACAAACAATAAAATCCATCGATTCGTACTAGTGACCTTCAACTAAAAGAAAAATATGTTCCTCATCAATATATTCCGTACTTACAAAATAACCCTGGATGCGTCCACTGAAAGAATCGCTCTAGGTACGGTGTTACCAACCCAAACTTTCAGTATGGTGGAATACGTTTTTGAAGTCCACTGTCACAATGAGTAGGTACCTAGGCTAAGAGAATTGCTGTAAGGAACTTGAGCTCGTGATCTTCGATATTACCAGTCTGTATTATTCTATTTGATAAAATTCAGGTATATTTAGATGTGTGATTTTGTATTATCGATGAACGATGGCAGGAATATGGAGAATTGAAATATGAACTGAATGGCGGGAGGGGGTCTCCAATGTTACGAGCGCGCGAGTTCAGTTTCACCCTTTGTACGCGCTCTCTCGGGAGATCTCGGAACTTGACCGATGATTTAGTTCCCTCAACTGCCGAGAGAGGTAAGAGCCTTCGCTTTCTTAGCATTGAGTTCCATCCCTACTTTTGAAACCTCGCGTTCCCGCTACCATTTGAAATCTACTGCCTCACCTACAGTGCATTGCTTCAACAGGAGCTACGACGGTAAATGTGTTCTTAATTTATAAAAAAAAAAAACTTTAGTAAAATAAGAAACTAGGTACACAAATTGGCTTTTATCATTCGCTGTTGAATGGAAATCGGTTTAGAATGATAATTACAGCGCTATAATAGCATTCATACATTGAATTGAACCTTAGGCGAACAAACTTCAACTTCCCGCAACCTCAATTTAAATTTAAATCACAAATTAACCCTTAATATCCCAAGATTCAAAAATCTTGATGAATTCCAGTTTTTCCCCCTTTTTGGTACAACTATTTTTCTTTTACTTTCTTCAAATTCATAATTTATTTTAAAAGGAGGAATGAAAAAATTGAATGTTATACGTATCTTGTAGGATTCCTTTTTGGGACACCCAAAACGCACGGTATCCTCAAATTCAGCCGAATATTTTGTGATTTGCTCGATTTATTAGAAGACATAGGTAGAGAACTCTAGTTAAATTTCTGTCAAGTATGATATAATCATCACTAAGACACCAAAAGGTGGGAAAATGATTTTGTTACGTTCAAACTTAACAATTCCCGGAAGAGAGGTATTCTAGCATCTCACTTAGAAACCAATAAAAATACTATTGACAGATAATTTATCATGACAAATGGGGTTTAAATTAGACTAAGAACCCATTTTTATTTATATCCTACATTCTCCTTTGCAGGGAGTGAGGTTGAAGAGAGAGAGATAACAGGCAACCTCTTGTGTTAGTCAATACGAAATATAACGTTTTAATCTTGAAAAGGTTTTTGCGATGGGACCCCCCGCCGAAAAGCGACAGGAAAAAGTGAGACAAAAGTAGCCCGTATTTTTATAATGAATTTCACTTACAACCGATTATTATTTATAGCCTTCGGCTATCATTTACGATTTCCATTTCGTTGCTTACTTTGAACAGTTGACTAAGTTTCGCGTTACTACGTTAACTGGAATAATTTTAAGAATATAAGTTACACATTATTATTCAATTTTATCCATTTGGCTTGCATTCGTAATTTGAATTTCTACTAAGCTTTTGGAGTGTCCCTGTTTCACAGGTGATAGAGCGATTATTGAATTTCAGGAGGCACACAAATATGATCAACTGATCAATCCAAATAGGTATTTTGGTTGAGAACCGATTCTAGTGCTCTATGCATATCTCGTCAAATCAAAATAAAATCATGAATCATTGAATAATAGACCCCTGTGGAAGAATTTGCAGCGTTTTTTCTTTCGAACAGGTGTACAACATATTCAATATTGATATTTTATCATTTTTTGAGTTCTACCTTTCAAATTAATTATTTGAATGCCCCTGTTGCTCGCTTACAAAGGTAGAAGTTGATAAATGTTCTTAATCAAAACTTTGGATTTTATTATTGAAAATATTAACTAACATTTCCTAATATTAATCATGTTTTGTATACAGCTGATTGTCTTTAACTGTCAACTGATGTAATAGATGGATTATCTATAGTAACTGTGCAATGAAACGTTATGAAAACATCTAGGTTAATAAAGTTATTGGAGCTCTTCATTTTTATACATATTTATTGTGAACGTTTCGTCAATTCAACGTGAGCTTCTTCAGCACTAGTAAAAATAATTAATTGATATTAATTTCATCTGGATCCTCCACCTCCAAAAAATGTGCTGGTGTCCTTTCAAATCTTCCAAATTAACAATAAAAAACACATTAATTCAAAAATTTCTCTAGTCAACAGAATAACATGTAGTGTAATGCACCTAATGAGTGATACACATAGCGAAAGTGATCTCTACAAACCAACAACAAATATAAAAACGCTGCAAATTCTTTCACTGGGGTTTATTATTCAATTGGCTTGCGTTCATGATTTGAATTTATACCAATCTTTGGAGTAAAGGCGATAGAGCGATTATTGAATTTCAGGAGGCACACAAATATGATCAACTGATCAATCCAAATAGGTATTTTGGTCGAGAACAGTTTTACGTGCTCTATGCATATCTCCTGAAATTCAATAATCGCTCTACCACCTGTGAAACACGCATACTATAAAGTTTAGTATGAATTCAAATCATGAACGCAATCCAAATGAATAATAAACCCCAATGAAAGAATTTGCAGCTTTTTTTAAAATTTTTTTAAATCGTTATTAGAATGTTTCAACCCGTGTATCGGCTACAAAGCCTTTTAGGAGTTCACTCCAGTATCCATATTACTACATCACTACGTCACTAGGTTACTGATATCAACACAAAAACAATAATAAACCAAAATAACGCGAATGTTGGCTCCATAAATCGGGCCGTATATCGGGAATGGTTTGAGCTACGGACCTGGGGAAGGGCTCATTCGATTCCTCATGGAAAGTTCTTCAAAAAGAGTTCAAATTTAGGCCGCTTCGACTTTTTTTTTGAGGTTTTTAGGGATTTTACAAAACTTTGACAACCCTTAAAGAGCACTTTAAAGTAAGTGAGAGTGCTGGCTAAAGAATTGGGGCGTTGTCGGACCAATCTTGATTTTTCCTGAAAATTTCAGATATTTTCCTCCAGCCGTTTGGGAGAAATCGTGAGTACGGCGGACGGACGGAATTTTTTTTTTTTTTTTTTTTTTTTTTTTTTTTTTTTTTTTTTTTTTTTTTTTTTTTTTTTTTTGATTCGGATTTCACACCCTTTGAAACGTAAACCATGAAATTTTCAGATGGGGTTAGAATTTTTGTTTTCAAGAGCGATTACAATGGTTAATAATAATGAACCAAAAGTTTAAAGAAGTTGGGTTGCCAAGGTACTTCAATGTATAATGCCTAGCTGCAATATTAATATAAAACAAAAAATTGACGACTGAGACAGCACATATAAATAACATAGTTGAACACGCCGATGATGATGCAAACACATCAGAATATTCAACACCAGAAAGACTGTTGTTTATATAAAAATATAAATTTAAGAAAATACTAGTGCTGAAGAAGCTCACGTTGTATGGGCGAAACTTTCACAATAAATATGACATATTTATTGTATAAAAACTGAAGAGCTCCAACAACTCTATTCGTATATAAAAATTGTCACGCCTTACCCCACCAACTCAACCAACATCTAGGTTGAAACGCATTTTTGTGAGCATCTCAAGAGTGACGAAATTGAATTTGTTCGAAATACGAGTATACGGAATCGTTTGAGAGAATATTCGGAAATGTATCCAAACCGGATCTTTCAGAGATTCCTCTATGACAGTGTAACAATTCCAGGGATATTATTTCAACCCTACTGCAGAAGCTGCTTTAAACGTGGTGATTGTTTCTTTCTTCTTTTTAAAAAAAGCAAAGAGCTAAAAGACTATTCTTGAGCACTAAGAATGGATAATGGTTCCATTCGTAGTACACTCCGAAAATCCTCCTGCTAAGTCAAATCGACTTATAATTAGAACTGTGGGATCACCGTTGGTAAAAGCCCGATCATTCTAGACACCACTGAACTCGTGACATGAGATGAAAGTTCGAGGACCTGTTATTACAGTAATTACTCTCGCCATTCTTATTATAACTCAAGGTACTGTCGGGATATTGGTTTTTGAAGCAACATGTAATATTAAGATATCCCACTAATTTATGGCTATAGCACAGTACACGCACATGATACACGATAAGAGTCGCCAATGCTATTCAAAATTTCCCCTATAGTAATTATTACAATTCGGATAGGATCTGTAATCGCAAAACACTAGATATGCATGGAATACTTGAAGAAGACAAAATTGTACTGGTTCTTGCAAATTTTACTCTCTCTTTGACGTTTAATAATACTTAATAATGAAACCTATGCTCATTTAATTAGGGTTTCTGCGATTTGCTTCTCCACATGTTTCATCAGTTAACGATTAAAGTCGATCAGCTGTTTATAAAACATGATAATTTTTAACAGAATAATATTTAAAGTACCACCATACTAATGTGTACCGTTTTGAGGTACTTATTCAATATTCAAATTTGAACTTCAGAAAAAAAAGTCCATGTGTGTTTCCAACCATACTGACAAAAAAAGTTCAAGTGAAGAAGTTTTTTAAACATTTGCCATTTTCAGTTCTAGTTTCGAAAACTTTCTGAGATGATGCTATCTAGCGTGAGTACCTACTTCCATATTTGATCTGTTCTTTGAATGAAACTTTCTGAGCATTAAAGTGCTTCATGCGGCTAGAAGTCGTCAAGTTGATTTCGAAAAAGGGTTGGAAATAAGAATTAGTACAGAGGTGCAGGTTCTAAATTTCCTGTGTATATTGAGATAGAAAGTGGTTTGTTGCATTTCACACTAAAAACGCAATGTAGTAGCACCGCGTTTTTTTTTTTTTTTTTTTTATTATTATTTTTTTTTTTTTTTAACTACAGTTTGTTTTGAAGAGTATACGTATAGAGTCACTAAGATGGATGTAGGTGATTGATTTTTAATAATGTACATTGTATAGAGCACTGTAGCCAAAGCGCACTGGAAAACACTTTTAGAACACAAAATGACAATATTTTAAAAAGAGTTAAATTCTTTATTGAAAAGGGTAGAACGTGTAATAACATAACATTAATTTATTTTGTCAATTGAACACTTCGAAGACATTGCTTTTGACGTGAAATATTAAAAAGTCAGTGGGAAAATTGGTCCTTAAACATTTTAAAATCCGGTTAAAAAATCGATAGAAACACCAGCGGAATGTTGATAATCCAAATATCTGGTTTAGATAATATTCAGAAAGTTGAACTATTGAATTAATTTTTAATCAACGATGCAAAGTGTCAGTTGTATCAGCAAAGTTTCCAGTTTTAAACTAATATAATACGACAATTTGCGAAAATTAGCTCATTCGATCATGATGCGTGAAAAGTACTTTCGAAATCGAATTTTCAAAAGGGTTCCAACTGACCAAAGTGGCTATTTATGTTTTTGGCTTTATGAAAATGAATTTTTTACTGGTACATAGTGGGGATTAATACTTACAGATTTTTTATAATAAGCCATACTTGAGAGCGTGGACTTTAAAAACTATCTAGCTATCAAGTAGTTTACCACGAACAAGTAACCAAGTCAAAAATTATTCAAAAATCCGCGTCAAGTGGTCGTGCCGGCTTGATGAAAAAGACCATGTTCGAATCAGGAGGGGCTCATTACTTTTTACATGTATGAAGTGCTTTATGTAATTATATATAACCATTAATTGGTTTGGAAATTAATAGATTAGAAGCTGCTTTGAACTCAATATCAACTTTTTAAATGCTTCAACAAAGAAGGGATCTTGGAATAAGTTGTTTCATATGAGCCAGCTTGTAATGGTGTCACGGTCACTCCTTAAAGTTATTGAAGTACTAACAATGTCAAATAGTGTTCTACTTCGTCGTACTCCATTTTCTGCTTTGTGCCTCCAAATTTTTCCTTCATGTTATCACCATCATACTACATACGTTTAAAAACGGATAGATAACAGAAAGGAACCGCCTGTCTGAATTATGCGATCGTTATAACCACGTCTAACAACTGTGATCAAGGGCGTAGCTAGGGGGGGTGCTGAAAGGGCTTCAGCACCCCCCGAAATTCTAAAAAAATACCTTCTTAAAATACCTTAGTTTCGCTGCTTTGCTGGTTAGTTTACGAGTAAAAAACTATTTGAGAAATCGAATGAACAATGACCGATTAACTGATCTAGCACTCTTGCCCGTTCACTACGGCAATATCAGTGTTTCGCCAGAAGACGTGTTGGATATAATGGCGAATGTGCCGAGGAGGGCTGTTGTAGTTTTTCGTGCTATAAAAACTATCTACATTTTAGAAGTATCTATGGAACTACTTAGAACATATAATTAATTATATCATAATACGTTTTCTGTGATAATCAATTAAGCGATAATAAAATTGACATTTGTTGTAATTTTGTCTCTTGTTCGCTTTTTTATCCCATGAAACTATTACATCCTTATAACCTTCCTGCCTATTTCAGCACCCCCAAAATAAAATCCTAGCTACGCTCTTGACTGTGATATGAATCCAATTTGCACAGTACGAACACAATAAAACACATGCAATACTTTAATGTTTATAGTTGCCAACGATCCCATTCAAATCTGATGTCTCAACTAGGCAACCGACTGGAAGAGTGATCCTAAAAATAAATGGAACGGTGGAAGAATTCGTCTCACATTGTGGGGAACGGCATCTAGCTGCAACATCAAGCCATTGATGATGGAGGCTATTTCCTCATATTTCATGCAGAGCTAGCTGAAAAAAGGGTGGCACTTGTTCGATTTCAGGCGTGAGAATCTCCTTTAGCTGAATAAGTAGGTAATGTACTGGTGAAACAATCTCTGGGCAAGATAGATATTGCCTACATCTCTTGGCTATAGTTATGTGGCATTTTTATTCCTTTGATACATATATCTCTCATTTTCTCCGCATGTTATTTAGGAGTTAACGAAAAGATTTTCGTCAAAGTATTTTGTTGTTAGTTGTCACCGGATCCACAATCCAGGTTGAGCTGCCATCATATGGAAAGTTGTTCCACTCTCGTCGTTCACCTTGTGGGAAGGCGGTTGGGGAACCGCGAACTCCCATGGTGGGGGGAAGCTATGCCCTCAACCGAGTCAGTGTGCTTTCTTGCCGCGCTTGAGGGTGTTGTCCGACCGCACGGGTCTCCTATAGCAATCAGGACAACCTTATTGGTCAATATTTATAGATTATTATACAAATGTTCCGCACGCCAGATTCATACCGTCCGAATCAATCTTGAAAAAAAATAAATACTCGTCATTTATGTAGATGAGGGAGTGCGATAGTGATAGTTGGGTTCATTCCGTTATGGGCGTACTCAAGTGGAGGAAGTCGTCGCAGGAATCGGCTCCTTCATCTGTTTCCCAGTCTCAGCAGCATTTGCAGCAACAGCAGCACCCTCATTTGCAGCATCAGCTGAGCTATCAGGTACCTATAAGCCCTTTCTCTAAGTCGACATAGATTCTAGTAATACATTCAGAGTTACGATTCCTAGTGTCTAACAGTGTCCCTGAATTAACATATTGCTGTCCAGTTTGTTAGGCTTCATCCCTCTTCTCTGGATCGTTGAATCAAATTTACAGTCTCTGAAAAGAAAAATGAAATTGTTAGAGCATTCAATGCCTTATAAGGGTAGGAGGGCTCTCTCAACTGAACTTCCTTGGTGGCACCAGTCTCACGCATAACGTTACCATGGCTACGACCATCGGGGTAGTACACAACACTGTAATCTATCGGTTCTCCTTTCTGAAGATAGAACATTTTGACCGTTTAGTCGATAGTAAATTATTTTAATAGCGAAATCGTTACGTATCCAATTTACCACTGCAGGGCACTGTTATTGCAAATGAATTAGCAAATCCTGATGGATTTTATGCTGTTGAACCAAGGATACAAAGCTTCGTTTTTTCACTAACTGGTTTAGATTATTCAAACCTTGTTTTTTTGTTTTTGTGCATATTCAGATATGGCCTATAAATTGTACATAATCACATTACTTATCAGACGATTCAATAAACACTATCAACCACTATACTGATTCAGCATCATACATGCTTAATCATGGTACTTGATAGAATCACATGTTCTAACAATCAATGTCGATGCTGACTCGATAAGTAGATGTGCCTAAAGGGTTGATGATTTCCAATGAGCCTATACTTCCACTGCCACGTCAAACTGCACGTTTAACGGACTAAATCTAAATTAAAATGAACGTTAATGATAACGTTTAAAATATTGAGTTTTAAATAGTGATTAAGTTTTGTTATTCTATTCAATATTAAAAGAGAGGATCTTTTTATTCCAACCCAGTGTCGGTGAGATGTCCAACCGGTTTGCTCTACAGTGGGCATTCGATTTTAAATCCTTGGGACTTACGGAAAACCCAAAAAAATTAGTTCTTTATCTTCTCATTACGTATGATACCAATATGTTCCTCAAAAGGAGTTGCAAAACCAGACATCTTACCGATATGAGGTTCATATAAGAAGAAGACCACTTGGAAAAGAGGACTTTTTGGTCCATTTAAAGGAAATTTTAAGCCTTCCAAAACGGATGTGATTGAATCTTGCACTGAAAACACTTTTCCTACTAATTTGTGTTACAAAGTGGTCAGTTACCAAGATTTTAACAACATTGTTCGGAAAGTTGTAACAACCCGCTCGGAATGCTTTGAACATGAAAGCTTCAAACTACAAATTTGTGGTACGAAATTTTGATTGAGCCGTTTCGAAGTAATACGGGACTTATTGCTGCAGCTTCTTCACCCAGGATGTCAGTGGCATGACTTGTTCAAGGATACGCATCAAGATCTTTTGCTCAAGAAGTATCAAAACTGAAAAGAAATAAACACAACCGAAACATCTGCCCAGTTTTCGCGTAATCGAAGAGAATCTTGTTTGACACTTCTACAAGGAAATTCTTCTCGCGGTGGTCTGAAGTTGTAGTTTTCGGAAACCGTTTGCTGGCGAAAACCTGTGTGCTAGATGAGTTGAAGCCATAAAAGTTGACGCGGTTGTTCGGAGGGACATCCGTTGGCTTTCTACACAGTTCTATTCACAGCATTCGAAGTGAATAACTTGGGTGCTTATGCTTTCATCTTTAAGTACTGTCATGATTAAGTAGCGAAAGTATTATCTTCCGGATTGTTCTAATCAATCCTCTTACTTTTTAAGAAGGAGAAGTTGAGAAGTTTTTGTAAATTATCAAGTGAAACAATTTCATTTTACAATTATTCTAGAAGGTTCAAATGGTTATTAAAATAGTAGGTAAATTGTTAATCTGGGTTTGAAGTGCATGATGTCGATACGATGATTCATTTTTATGGAACCTGGTCAATGCTGTTTGCTCCTCAGTTATTTGAACATCAGCAAACTGCCATTTCAAACGGAGCCTTCCACAAAGCACCTTTTGGTATCGTAGAAATGATAAGGTTCTTGAAAGACATGTATAGGCAACAGAGAAGGATAGGTATAGACATGTGTATATAGGCAACCATTATACATGTACGCTCACCAAAACAATATGATAACAATGTGACAATGCTGCAAGTGAAATGTATAGGTCACAGGAAGAAAACTTGAATATTCAAACCTAATCAGGTGGTTCTGAACAGGGTTCTGGAGTCAGTTGTACCATACATTTTCACTTCATTTTTATTTTACTTCATAGCCAACTCAGTGTGAGGTCACTAGGGCACTGAGCATTTCAAAATTTTGACAAGTCTAAATTATCCTATTGACTGAGGTCAAAATTCTCAAATATAGTTTACGGAATGTTAACTGAATGGTTGGTTGACTATCATTAAAAGCCCCAAGAGGATGAGTCCGGTTGGCCTCAAACTGACCGATGATTAGACGCTTTCTTGGATGTTGTCAAACTACCGTCCCGAACTAATGGAAGTGCACCCGTCTCCTACATTGTATCCCTTGAATTAACGAAAAACATAAATTCTCTTAGAAGTTCAGAGCTTCTCTGAGAAGTCTCAACTTTATCTAATACCATTGATCTTAGGTAAAGCTGTTTTCAGTCCTTTCTACAACACAATTTAATGTCAAATTACATTCATGTACATGTACATTGCACATATACCAAATATTAAGGATATTTTTGTTGCCATTACAATTTCTCTATTGTTTTTCTAAAACATGACAACTAAATCTGTCTAGAAATCATTTTTCAAGTTGGCATGTTCACCTAAATTTTTAAATCGCAATGAAAAATATAAAATTTATATTTTACATTTAATGTGATGCGAATGGAATATGATACAATCTTACCTACTTTGTAGCATCAACAATTAACATGAAATATATACAATAGCCCAACTATTTTTCATTTCACAGTTAAACATCTGTTACCTGTAGTTTTTTATTTACTCTTTTTGTATGTTTATGACATTAATTGACACCCTATATTGTGAAAAACGCATTTTTGAATAGTAAGTACGTTATACAGACAATAAAAGTTTAGTAATCGTAGTTCTATCTTTCTCCTATAGGTATGGTTTATTATTCAATAATAAACCATTGTAATCGCTCTTGAAAAAAAAAAATTCTAACAACCCCTGAAAATTTCATGGTTTACGTTTCAAAAGGTGTAGAATCCGAATCTGCAATAAAAATTTTTCCAGCCGTACGTCGTACGCCGCACGCAAGATTTCTCCATAACGGCTGGAGCAAAAGATCTGAAATTTTCAGGAAAAATCCATGTTGATCCGACGACGCCCCAATTCTTGAGCCAGCTCTCTCACTTAATTTAAAGTTCCCTTTAAGGGTTGTCGAAGTTTTGTAAAACCCTAAAAACCTCCGTGTGCTCCATGTGCTGATTTATGTGCTCTATGCATATCCCTTGAAATTCAATAATCGCTCTATTAACCTGAAACACGCACACTCCAAAGCTTAGTAGAAATTCAAATCATGAACGCAAGTTGAATAATAAACCCCACTGAAAGAATTTGCAGCGTTTTGAAATGAGCATCATCCAAGGGTTTGTTCGGGAGAAAACAATAATACCTCTCGATTAGAGACCGCATAGTAGTTAAACTTGAATATCCCCCTAGTTTTATTTGTTCCCTTGCTTTCAGAATGTATTGCTGATGTTTGTGAAATTTCGTTAGTTTATCAGCCCAGATTCCTCTTCCTTGTGGAGTACATTATCTAAATGGTATACATTTTAGTAAACTATTTTGACATCAATCTGAGATCGTTCTGAAGCTGTTCATCTCGAATTTTGCATGCTGTCCGACCAAAGTTTTGTTCTATGACATGCTTTATAGTGTTCATCGAGGCCAGAGAGAGAAATTAAGCTACTTGTTGAGAAAAGTCACTAATCCTTCATAACATTTGACATCTCTGGGAAACACTACATACGAGATAATGCTACAAGTATATGCTCGAGTGTATGAAATAACTTGAAAATATCCCGGAATATTTCATCACTCACGCTGTCTACTCTCATTAACTAGCTGATTTGGTTTGGATCATACCAAGTTCGTGGAGCGTTGCACATTGTGACATTTTAAGGAGGTGCTTTTGCAATGGGTCCGTCTCAAGGATTACAATATCGTATTTAATCCCATCAAGGCCCGATGGATGGCAAGTGGGTCATATTCATAGCCTTGAGCGGACGGCATTTAGAAATTCGTGAGGGTGAGCTTGTTTCTGAGCCCGAATCGGGAAATCCCTAGTTTTATTTCTTGATCTGGGTTTCATTCAAATCCAACGAAAGCATTTACTTCTGTATTCGTATAGGCGGCTTATCGAATGGTAGAAATGATGACGTTTAAACACAAGTTAGTTGCCTTTTTTGCGTCGTTTTTCGTGTTCTTCAAAAATTGATGTGAATTTTGCATTCCATCCATTCTTTAATAGCCAATTATAAACTTTATTAAACTGCCCACTAATTTCTATTATACCTTTCTCGAATTAGTGTTGGTCGCTAATGGCCAAATAACTGGAATGAAATTAGGAGATTTGTAATATAATTGATTGTCCGTACATGGTTGTTATAAGTCATAATTCAGCTGTCAGTTGAAATGGGGCTTTTGTTTTTACATTTAAAACCTGGCTTTAATGTACCCTAGATGTGTAAATTATTTGTCATCATTTTTCTGTGCGGAAAAACATACCGGAGAAGGATGTTGAAATCATACAAAATCATTCGCCATTGTGTGAATCCATAATCTCGATGTTGCAATTTAATGTAGTAGAAAGTGTAAAATCAATACAAAATTATTAATTAGAATAACTTATAATTGTGTCTGTGTGCTACTTCGAAATTAAGCAATGGAAATATCAGTAGGGTTGCACGGGGTGGTATCCCATATCCCAATCATTCGTATGTATAAAGATGAAAGTATCAGAATAGGTATATCCGTTTTTCATCCAGGGGTGGTTGGACGCTGGGCGAGGGGAATTCACCCCCAGAACCCCTCCGACCGCACCAGTGAAGGGGAGAGGGCCCCAGCGGGGTGGAGCGTCTCCCAGGGCAACCGACGTGCTCCCCTCCTCGGGGACTTGGAACATTCAATTTTTTTTTAACTTTGCGTATTGTTTTTATACTCCCTTATTGTGTTATTCACCTATTTATTATTAACCTGCATAGCAGGGCCTTTAAACTAGTCAATCAATATAATTATTTGTAGTAAGTCAATACTGACTGTTACGAGGCGTCACTACATTAGAGGTGAAATGATCACCTCTAGGGTGATCCGATGTGTCCAAGTGTCTAGCTAGTTGCTCGTTCCTACCTACTTGCACCTTTCGCCTTCGCACTAGATATCTAAGACGGTAAAATTGAGTGTACCACGTCAATCGATTAAGTTATATTGAAGGAAAAATCCTAATGAGGTATCCATTATCTGACGATCAGTCCATACTAACAATGTAAGGGAACAAATTCATCATCTCCCTGCATCATCTGAAGTAATTTTTAGTTTTCCTATCCCAATGATGTTTTTACATTGGTAATTTTCTCTTCCTTGTCGACCTCTTCATCACTGTTTGGGCACAATCCCGCCTACGCGGAGCTCCAACGAATTTCATTGTAGACAATGGGAAGGGATGTACCGGTGTCGCAAACGCGGGTACGTGGGAGGTGGGATGTGGATAGGTGGAGGCGTGAGCCGCATGGCCGGTGCCCCGGCGACAGCGGTGAGCGGCGAGGGGTGAGTTAGAGCTCGAGGTAATGAGGAAAGAGACGAGTCACCGAGTTTACCCTTTTGTCTTTCCCTCATCTATTATGCCTAAAACAAGATGGTCGCGGATTTCGAAATATCTTGCCACAATAAAAAACGAAACGTCTGCAAGCCGGGTGTGGCACGAAGAATCATCCTATTAATCCCTATAGGTGACGTGCGAGTATAGATCATTGAGATTTTGTAAATAATCCTAAAAGATGTCGAATCAGTTTTCGATATATAGATAGATAATGTGCACATATTTAAGAACGGGGAAAACAACAAAATTTTCAATTCGCCTTGCCTCAATGGCCGTTAGGCGAAAAACAGTCGTTACTTTCCAAAATACGTAAGTCTATTTTACACCAGTGGCTCTAAGCTAAATTAGATCCCAGTTAATTAATCATTTTATATCATTATTATCATTAAATTAAAAATTCATAAACAAAATCATTACTTATAAGTAGTTACAGCGTCAGAAAAGTTGTGTTATAGTATTAGTATTATTATCACAATAGTTTTTAAATATTCAACATTATATCCTCACCCATTTGTCATCCCCTTAATGTATCATTCCATTCATAATTCCGTAATAATAATTTCCTTGAGGATTTCAAACATATTAATGGACCACAATTCACAACGACACCATTGTTAGTTTGCACTGAACACCTCTGCACTAGTCAAAATTAAATTCATCAATTAGAAACTTTCTATACGACTATGCTGCTCTATAAAACGATTTAAGTTGTAGTAGTATTCTTCTTCATTGAGGATCTTGATGACCTCCTGGGTTGACAGCTTTGGTTTTCCCAGAAATTGGGTTCTCGTACTACTGAGATTGGTACGTCTACCCGAAAAGTGCTCTGTGGCCTCCTGCTCTCCAAGGTTGCACATAGAACATAGTTGCACAGCATCCTGATTCCATGGGCGACTGTACAGTGGGAGCAACTCTCCACGCAGTCTCATCAGCACCTTTTGCTCCTCAAAGCTGAGAACTGAATGGATGTAGCAGGCTCTTTCATCAAGCTGTTTATACAGGAAATGAAATTCTGCCTGATTTGAATGCTCAACCATTTGTTGCTGAGTAACTTGTTACCACAATTCAGGGACAGAGATTGATCAGTTATCGGGGAAAAACCCTTGTCAGTGCCTCAGTTTATTGATCTAGAAATATGAGTAAGTCATCGTTTGTGAGGTATAGTTGTGGTATTGTGAGGTATAGAATGGGATAGTTGCTCCTTCCATTGAGCGGAATGCGGTAGTGCCCGCCACGGTCAGAAGATGACCCAGACGGTTGAAGGCGTCTGATTCATCTCCCAAGGCGACGGATTCAAGAACGGGAAGGGCCAACTAACCATATCCATCATACGTTGTAATTAAATTTTCATTACTGTTTGCATACACCAAACTTGAATTGAATACATAACTTATCTAAATAAATAAAATCAGGAAACGGTAATTTGTTACTTTCTCTGAATCATGAATTCCTAGCCCCTATTACTTTTGAAACTCGTTCATTCTTATATATCCCAGTGCCCCGCACTCAAAATAATTTAGAACATCTCTTCAATCTTCTCCACAATTGGTGTATGAAAACGAAATGTCCCCATGGATACACCTAATTTATTTGGGTTCCTTATGGCACCCTTGCAATGTAGTTAGGATGCCCCTACGCCCAAATGGTCCCCACACTCCTTCCAGCCAGATTCCACGGAGCAGTTAGGAAAGCCATAAAACACCTTATTCAACGCTGAACATCAGCATAACATTAAAGAGTCAATTGAGAGGCCCCTTTTCCCCACTCCACACGTAATACGCCTGTTCATTTGTTCGCGTAAATGCAATAATGGGAGATATTTATCACGAAGGGTTGAAACGGTTTTGTGGGGCAACAGCGTCAACCTAATTCACCTTCGTTATTGCTCCAGCCCACCCGTGAAAACCCATCTTCAGCCGGAAGGCACAATATATTCAATTCTGCGACAAAAATAATTTATTGTGCGAACAACCGCCCACTCTCCAGCTTTCTATTTCGCTTATATTTTCATATTAGGAGCTCTGCTGTTCCGCAGTTAGGAAGGGGTCCCGCCAACGCAAATCATTCGTTTGCTTTCTCCTCGTTTTTCTCTCCCGAGTATCAACTTTCTGTTAGGTATCAAACTCGGTTGTTATTCACACAGATGTAAGAGTGTTCTCTTGTATGTAGTACTTCTTTTTGCACGACATAATGATATCATTTAATCAAACAACACTATAATATTGTTTGAACGCTCAACACATGTCAACACAAACAAAAAACAAAAAACGCTGCAAATTCTTTCACTGGGGTTTATTATTCAATTGGCTTGCGTTCATGATTTGAATTTCTACTAAGCTTTGGAGTGTGCGTGTTTCACAGGTGATGGAGCGATTATTGAATTTCAGGAGATATGCATAGAGCACGTAAATCTGTTCTCAACCAAAATACCTATTTGGATTGATCAGTTGATCATATTTGTGTGCCTCCTGAAATTCAATAATCGCTCTATCACTTGTGAAACACGGACACTCCAAAGCTTAGTATGAATTCTAATTATGAACGCAAGCCAATCGAATAATAAACCCCAGTGAAAGAATTTGCAGCATTTTTTTTTACGGTTATCGGAATGCTTCAACCCGTGTATCGGCTACAAAGCCTTTTAGGAGTTCACTCCAGTACCCACATTACTACATCACTACGTCACTAGGTTACTGATATCAACACAAAAACAATAATAAACCAAAATAACGCACATTTTGGCACCATAAATCGGGCCATCGATCGGGAATGGTTTGACCTACGGACCTGGGGAAGGGCTCATTCGATTCCTCGTGGTGTGTTCTTCAAAAAGAGTACAAATTTAGGCCACCTTGACATTTTTTGAGGTTTTTAGGATTTTACAAAACTTTGACAACCCTTAAAGGGCACTTTAAATTAAGTGAGAGAGCTGGCTCAAGAATTGGGGCGTCGTCGGACCAACATGGATTTTTCCTGAAAATTTCAGCTTTTTTGCTCCAGCCGTTTGAGAGAAATCGTGCGTACAGCGGACGGACGGAAAATATTTATAGCAGATTTGGATTCGACACCCTTCGAAACGTAAACCATGAAATTTTCAGGGGGGGTTAAAATTTTTTTTTTTTTTTCAAGAGCGATTAGAATGGTTTATTATTGAATAATAAACCAATATTACTCGTTCAAGTTCGGAAATAGACTGGCTTTCTTGTTTTCCTTGTTGGACGATTTATTTCCATTATATCGCCTCAAGCACCTCACGTTACATGTCAACACTCTTCCAAATCCATAGGGGTGCAGAGATTTTTCTCCGAAAATGGTCAACTACCCTTGTTCGTACAAACGTTGCGGTCATGTCCAATGTAGAGTGGTGTAATAATAGGGATGTTATGCAGGTCGTTTGAATTATATTCGTTGCATCGTAATGTAAACACGAATTCCACACACTCGTGTCTCCTGAAACGGGTCGTTGACTTCAAATCCATGTTTTGGAAAACATTCAGAGTGATTCTTTCCCCACAGATCGCATTGCAACAAAATAATACTTCATTAGTTATCAAAAATCTATATCTATATAAAGTTTAGAATAAATTCCTTGTAAGGTAACCCATCAAAATTTTGTGAAGAATGTGCTAAAGTAGACAGTGAAATTTATTTCCACATCTAATCTTATATAGTGTCTGAGCACTGCAATAATGATTTTGTGGAATGTATAACCAACCAAGCGATATCAGGAACAGTCGTAATCACGTTGGAGGAGCGTGGTGTAGGCAGAAGTAATTAAGTCTGTGTGGGAAGCTGCAGATGTGTACGCCGTCAAGTATTCTTGATTAAATTGTAATTCGCAACCCATCCGACATTCCTTACTCCTCCGTTGCGCATCAGAAGTTATGGTTTTATTGTGTGAATATAATTCACGTAGATGAGATTGTGCGGTCTAAATGGTACTCAAAAAATATAATAGACGCAATACGCTGCACGTAAATGATTTATGAACGTACTGCATGGTACGTCTTTGAATTGAACCAATACTTCCCTGCATAAACTGTAGATGGTTAAATCGAACGTAACGTGAAGAAACAGGTCATTTAAACATTACAGTCCCCAGTGCTTTAGGCTCAATTTAATCTTTAAGGCCTAATTTTTTTTCTTCCTTGTTTTTGAGTAAATTGATCATAATTATGGAGTGAAATGGGGCTAGAGAACAAAAAACCGCATCCTCAGCTTTGGACCAAATAGAGAGGCAACTGAACAAAACACTGTTGTTTTCAACCATTCGGAACTGTAAATAATATGATCATGGGTGTTTTCTGAACTGCGTCTGGAGGTGTGAAAAGAGCGCCAATTACCGCAAACAAGAACTGAGAAGCTCGGTTGCACATTGTAAAAACGGCTAAAATCCTTTGACGTCGTTGCGCTAATGATGGTTCTTTGTCCTGATTTTCAAGGTTTATGAGTCAAATAAAAGGATAGAAACCGTGAATAGGTAGGTTGGTACTGACATTTGTCTAGTATGAAAGTTAATTGAGCTAATACATGCTTGTTGTGAAGAGTCGTAATCACATTCTCTAAATTTATTCGATTCTGATCGCACTCACCTGCGATATTACGACATTTAGAGGGTGATCTCGCCCATGCAAGATAAAACCTTGCTGAAGAACATGCGTTTGGAGTTTAGGTTCTTTGTAGACTCCATTACTATTGCTTACAGCTTGTAGGTATCGTCACTTCTTGTTCGTTATTCAAATTGACTTCCCTAACTGATTTGGCTGCTTAGCTACAGCTTACCCAGCTGTTTGTTTGATAACTGAGAAACTAGTTCTCGTATGGAACATTATACGGTAGTAGGCAGTACACTTGATTAGGTATGACTTGGTGAAATATTTTGTGAAACACGGAGTTTTCGTTGCGCACAATGTAGCCTGCGACCTCTAAAACATACCAACGGTTCCCCAGCATGGAACCTTAATTTCACAAACAGTGTGAGAGAGCACTCTTGTTGATTACTTTTTTAGATTGAATTGAATGCGTTGTCAATATAAAGGTCGCCTCCGCGTTGATCTCGATTCCAATTTCGTTCACACCGGTAAACCTCGAAGAATGGTGGTCTCTGTGACAGTGAGTTAAATTGAATTGGAAAATAAAAAAACATCAATTCCTTTGGCGAATCTTATCGTGGTTTCTCTATTACTTAAGGTAATTATTTAGCGGACGTTTAATTGAGGAAGACGTAATTTTTCCAAATAATTTTGATCACTTCTAGTATCCTAGTTTCTTCATTTGTGACAAAGCCAATGATGTAGTCCAATTGTCTTCAAACAAACGATTCGAATCTCGCTCAGGAAATGTTTTGATTTCTGTTCAATTCGAATGAATCGGATAAGACATTGGACAAGAAAGAAGAAGCAGGGATCCTTCTTTAGTTTATTTTTTGAAAGCGCTCTCGGATAAGGTAGAATAAGCAGAGATTGGCTTCCTTGGAGCTGAATGATCTTTATTCCCATTGCCCGCACTGTTCCATGTTAGCCCGTATCGTATTATATCTATTTTACGACGATTTTCCATGATCCATTTTGGGTTATTATTTTCGATAATGAACCTTTTTAATCTACCAAGAAAAAAACATCTTTCATCACCCTCCTCAAATACTGTTGGTTTACCTTTCGAGATTCGTAGATTTTAAAAAACCGCCATCCGAAGCTTTTCTTCGAAACTGCTAAACCATAGTTTAGGAAACTTGCCTTAAAAATCCAACATCGATCCGGGATATGACAGTAACCTTTGCATCTTGATCAATCAACCTTAAGAGATTATATTTAAGGATTAATCTTATTAAAAAATCGAAATCTCAAAAACATTGGATATTTTGGTTTATTCAGGTAGAAATAACTTTTATTAAATCATTTGTTCCTTGAATCGAATGAGACCGCTCCGGTTCCTGCACCATCATCCGTATGCTGACAAATCGCAGGTCTGTCTTTAACCACGTGGATGCTAGAAATGGCTGGAGACAGACCTGTTGCAAGATGGAAGTTATACAAATATACTTATCATATCGCTATACTTATTATATTCGATCGAGTTTTTTTTATAACTTATTTATTTATTTGCAAACAAGTGAAGCGTCTATAGGTGTTCTATTTCATCAAGTTGAATCTCAGTTGTTCTATTGGAGGATTTCTACGACGTGCCGATGTACAGTGTATCACACCATTGTAGGTATTCCGGTAGCAGCGTTTGTTAAATTTCAGGTGTACGGAGGAACCATTGTTTCTGGTTGTACATCCAGATATAGCAGTCTGGTTATCCAATACAGAAATAAGAAACGTTTGTGTAATAATTTTAAGCGCTTTTTTCTTTATTTCAAGACTCTAACTTAAAAAAATACTTATTCTTGGCCCCTATGGGGAGGAAAGTGCATGTTCCTCTTGCATACTACAAGTCCAATTCTCTTGTTAACCCAAATCATAATGAGTGATAGAATCCATAAATTACAAATCTAGTGGCTTTCACATGGAGCAACATGTATTCATTCTCTATTTAATTCCAATAGAATTTCCGGAATAGACCGTTTAATCGGATATTAGTTGGCTACCCACTAATTATACTTGCTCAATTATATAGACTCACACTAGACTTATCCCAGACTGTCTGGCAGTCTTTAATGGCGAGTCAGCCTCGGGCTAAACCTCCGGATATTCACCTAGATTGCCAAGGCTTCCGTCGGTGACTCACAGCTGATGAGGCGAGCGCTAGATTAACAAGAATTCCTTGCATCCTTATCGAACTACCCGAAGAGGAGTTGTTGCTGATCACAAGCTCCTGCAGACTTCTGTGATAAATGTTGTTAGATTTAGATAGTTGAGCTCACGAAATTATTAATCATCTGATAATATGTAACTGCTTAATCGACTTTGCATCATCCAGTTAAATACCTATTTAACACCTCTATCCACTTTTCCAGAAAGCTGTGTCTATATTTCTATAGCTGTTTATAGATCGGCTTTCTGTACTCACGATAAAAAGACCCCGTTGATCCTCCGTAGGACAACAGCTATTATGGGATAAACTATTCCAAAAATAACATGATTTTGGTTTATTATTCAAAAATAAACTATTCTAATCGCTCTTGAAAAAAAAAAAAATGTTAAGCCCCCTGAAAATTGCATGGTTCACGTTTCAAAGGGTGTAGAATCCAAATCTGCAATAAAAATTTCTCTGCAATAAATATTTCTCCCAAACGGCTGGAGCAAAAAATCCGAAAATTTCCCCAATTCTTGAGCCAGATCTCTCACTTAATTTAAAGTGCCCTTTAAGGGTTATCAAAATTTTGTAAAATCCATAAAAACCTCAAAAAAAGTCAAGGTGGCCTAAATTTGGACTCTTTTTGAAGAACTTTCCATGAGGAATCGAATGAGCCTCTCCCCAGGTCTGTAGCTCAAACCATTCTCGATGTATGGCCCGACTTATGGTGCCAACAATTGCGTTATTTTGGTTTATTATTTTGTTTTGATTGCAGTAACATAGTGATGTAGTGAACGTGGATACTGGAGTGAACTCCTAAAACGGTTTATATCCGATAAACGGGTTAAAATATTCTGATAACCATAAAAAAACGCTGCAAATTCTTTGTATGGGGTTTATTATTCAGTTGTCTTGCGTTCATGATTTGAATTTCTACTAAGCTTTGGAGTGTGCCTGTTTCACAGGTGATAGAGCGATTATTGAATTTCAGGAGATATGCATAGAGCAAATAAATCTGTTCTCAACCAAAATACGTATTTGGATTGATCAGTTGATCATATTTGTGTTCCTCCTGAAATTCAATAATCGCTCTATCACCTGTGAAACACGCACACTCCAAAGCTTAGTAGAAATTCAAATCATGAACGCAAGCCAATTGAATTATCAACCCCAGTGAAAGAATTTGCAGCGTTTTTCTACAAGCCAACGTTGACTACAGTTGCCGGTGAAACTCATGTGGGCTGCACTGTTTTCACAATAATTGTGATTTCGCAATAATAATGAGCAATTATTGCTGAAGGTTCTCAATAACTCCACGGTTGGAATGTTCTGGTGATAATTCTTCGGGGAATATCTCGTGAAAATGAGCGTAAAATAGGCGAAATCATTCTGATTTCAGGATAATATTTTCAGCTGTGCTAGGTAATGCCTAGTTTCCGATTTAGGCGCATTGATTTAGAACAGAATGTCTGTCGACGTTTATACCAGAAAATGGTCGTTATGGGTGCTCTATTGCCACGAGGTGCCAAACGGCCAGACTCTCTTTATCACATTTCAATAACAGCTCCAACTGCACAATGGATTGCATACCGAATGTAGTTTCTGTTTCAATAATCAAGCAGAAGTAAAGAAAGTAGTGGAAAACCTGAAAATAAATGTTTTTCCCTTGCTAGTATTGAAAGGATTGCTCCATATAAAGAATCTATTCAGAACATGAATCTAATCAGCCCTAAAATATCAGCAAAATGGAAAGTTATCGTTCGATAGAAAATCTCGCCGCTAATTTTAATGTAACATCTGACATTCCCGTTCTCTTGGGGAAATTCGTTAAGCTCATTATTCTGACGAGCGGCCTTTAAAGTGTAGGGTTTTCTTGTAATGAGAAAGACGTTCTGTGCCTTGAACAAGACTGTTGTCCTTGTGAGCGCCTTGAAACAGCGGTGGAAGGGGGAGGCCAGACCGTTCCAGGTATCCCTTTCAAGTTTAATATCAAGTTTAAAACCTCCGGTTCGAATTGTAATAATATCATTTCACAAGGTGTTCGTTACTTCTGAACTAGCGTAACAGTTGGTACCAGCTTCATGTGAAAAACGAAAGAGTTACTTCCTGTTTTGCCGTTACTATTCTTCATCTTGTGCGTCGCACTTGATAAATATATGTACTTACTATGTCAAGATGAAGAGCTGGGTTAGAAACAATGTGTACATTCGTACGTGACATGTTCCAACGATGTTTGGAGTTTCTGAGGCTTGATGATACACATCCCCTCTGATAAGGTTCGCTTACACCTTGTTCATGAACCAAATTGTCATCACTGCCAAGGGATCGACGAATGTTCAGGTAACGTTCGCAATTGTATTTAGTATTTTAGTTGGTGCAGCAGGTCATTCATGATGATAATACCCACCACCGTAAGTTGTAAGGGTGCAAACAGTACGCCGCACCATCACTGTTCACCATCGATGTTCGGACCCTCGCGGTAAACAGCGATGTTCAACATCGCGATTCCACATCGATGGTGCGTGTTCATAGTAGTCTATTTTTGAGAGGTTCACCATCGATGCTTTCCAGCCTTCTTCCTTTTTCCAGTTTGGCAAGAGCACTGAAAGAGGTGACATTAGTGGTCGTAAGTTTAAAAAAATCGGTGGATAACATGAACAGTGATAGTGGTGATGAGTTGGACATGGGCCCTGCCGCTAAGTGGTTTTGTATGAGTGGACTCTTCGCAAATCGGCGGTTCAAAACGTTTCAAGCAAATCAGTTTTATTTAACTGTGAAGAGAGGTTTTATATGAGGATGTCAAAAGAGACATTTGATTATATCTTATCTAAAGTGGAGCCCCATTTGGATGCTGAGGAGACGGTGGTACGGGCACCTTGAAAATGTGTTTCATAGAACAGTGGAAGACAGAGGGGGTGGTCTGTCAGCCAATCACGATCGAACCCACATCGCGACTACGAGGAGAAATCAAATGAATTTGTTTTCCTGAAAACAGCGAAGGTTGACCGCGATGGTGCGATGGTCGCATCGCTGTGAATTTGAGTTACTATGAACGCTCCCATACACATGTACATGTTTTATTTATCGCGAGGGTCCCAACATCGATTGTGAACAGTGATGGTGCGGCGTACTGTTTGCTCCCTAAGGTGACTACATAGCTTGACCACCATTAACGTTAAAATGTTCAAGGTTTTGCAGCAGAATTTTAAATTTAGTGTGCCTCGTAATTTATCAATTCTTGAGTTGGTAGTTCATGAATTGAATTGAATGAACAGAGATAACGCAACAGTGGAAACATCCCGTTTTCTTGGAGTAAATTCGCATTCACTACTCTAAGTTGTTTTGAAACACACCATTGTCCGATTGAAGCTTGTCCGCAAAATTTCGTTCATTGTTCACTGAATTGTATAATATCAGTCACCGAAACATTATCTCCTCTGATGCCGTCAACTTCATGCTATGAAAGTGAACAACAGACGTGATTAGTCCCTAATAATTGATGGAAACTCCAGTTTCATGTCACGCTTCTGAATCAAAAGCAACTTATGTATATTCAAACGTCTGTTCAAATGATGTGCATCAACGTTGCCGAATATCAAGGAGCCAGAAGTACCTTCTTGTTTACTCAACGGCTGGTTGGCCGACGAAACCGCGTGTCAGACTCAGCATCGTCATATGGATGACGGTTCAGTTAATTTCTTTCATTAGGCTCCATCGAATGGGACGCGAGACAGTAATATTCAACTGACTCTGTAATGTTCCGAAGCAACTTTTTAATTGGTGTTGTGTTGAGGAAGCGATCGCTGATGAGGTTGGACTTATTCAACTACTCATTTGAGTGAGTAAGAAAATATATTCAATACTGATTTGAAACAAAAACGCTGCATATTACTTCACAAAAGTTTATTTTATCTGTATTAGGTAACCCTTCTTCGTAAATCGTTATTCTATGTTCATTTTATACAGGCTTTGGCATTACCTATTCTAGTAATTTTATCCAAGTTGCATTGAAGTGAGTTTTATTTATATTCCAGCATCGTAGATCAATTAGGGAAGCAATTAGCGTGTGGAATTAGCATTTACGGAGTCTTTGGAACATCCAGGTTAATCACAAGGTATGGAGACACAGTGATCAGCTGAAGTACCCTTCTGGCTAATTTCGTTTCTAATCGATCTGATTGGAGTTGATAAATAAATGGGGATCTTTTTATAGGAGTAAACAAGACAAGATGCAGAGGCTCGAGGAGGGGAGACTAGAAAATACTCCCCAGAGAACGTCTGATGAACATAGATACGGATTTTGCGTAGAAAAGTAATTCTAATACTGAAATAGTACACCTCTGAGTATTGGTTTGCAACGTTTTTTTTCTTGTTGGTCTGTTACAAAGGTTTAATATTGAAAATAATAAAACAACAAAGTCGACACTGGTTTTCCAGTTCGAGGTTTGTTAAACTTCCTGGTTGGGTTAATAGTTTTATGCTAACATTTCATCAAAGTTTGACTTGAAATAATTTGAAAACTTCAGGAAAAATTGTTCATAATTATTCAATCTTGGTTCATAATTTGAATTTCTAATAAGCTTTGGAGTGTGTAAGATAGAGCGATTATTGAATTTCAGAATTGAAATTGATCAGTTGACATATTTTTGTGTGCCTCCTGAAATTCAACAATCGCTCTCTCACCTGTGAAACACGCACACTCCAAAGCTTAGTAGAAATTCAAATCATTAACGCAAGACAATTGAATAAGTGAAAGAATTTGGAGCGTTTCATGCGTATCAGTGCTTCAATATCATTTCGGCTACATCTTTTAATTAGTATCGATTACTACATCACTACGTCACTATTTATATCAAAACAAAAACAATAATAAACCAAAATAACGCGAATGTTGGTTCTGGAGTAAGATAATTGTGATGTTCCATGACATAAAATTTAGATCTTTGATTTGTAGTGCTGTCGTCTTGAATATCTTCAGAATCATCCATACTTCTTCCTCTGAATCACTAAATACGACGTACCCACGAGAGTGTCTTGTTACAATTAATTTTGTCAGGGAGGTGATATATACGACCAAAAAATTAAATTGACAAGCTTTTATATTTTACAAAATAGGTTCCATTCAACATTTTATCAATCCATACAAGATATGCAGTAAGGTCTTTCTTTTAAATAACAATTACACTTGTTGGCTTTATTCAGTATATAAAAAGGAGCAATCCTGTGTTTCGTGTTATTTCGTTTCTTGACCTCAGATAACCTTTATGGGCTCACTGTCTCGACAATTACTCATGTATTTGTTTATCATTTCTCGGTGTTTGACAGGATTGTTGTGAAAGATCTTCATCAACAACATTCCCTTACACCCTATTTTTCCAACGAAAGCATAATAGAAAGGAGGGAGGCAGGTTCAGATGATTGCCGAGAGACCCAGGTGACGACGAGACGAGTTGAAAAATGAAAATGGTTTATTTCCTCCCAGCAGTCAGTTAGTAAAGGAGTCAAATGAATACCTCTGCCCCTTCCGTCGTCAAATATTATCATTACCTCTCGCTCCCGGGGGCACTTCCTTCGACGTTGGTGTTTCAGCAGTTGTTTTTTAAGTCTTCTACGTTTTTTAATTTTCCGGTGCCCTTCTTCCCCTCTTCATAGATTAAGAACCCCCTACATCATAGATCCTAGCTCAGTGGATCTGTTACTCTGTCATCCACAGTCAAAGAATGACAGGTGTCCTGCACGGTTTGTTGTTTCTTCTGTTTCAAACACACTTAAAGGCTGACTGATTAGAAATGCTCAGGCTGCCTTGGTGAGTGGGTCCGGGTTCTCAACTAACCGGTTGAGAAGTCCAGCAGGAATTCAGCACTTTTTCGGGTCAATATCGGGAAATAAAAATTAATTTTGCTTGAAGGTATGTACATTCTCTGAGTCTTGCCTTTTCCGTAGATGTTTGCCCACGTGTAAGTCTGCTGCGGAGTATTCCACTTGGAGGTTAGGGAAGAAAAAAGGTGATTTCAAGAGTCATTTGGAAAAGAGAAACTAACCAAGAGGAGCTAGGTAATGACACTACCTAATATAAAAATGAATTTAAAAAACGCTACTTTTCAATGAAAAAATAGTAAGGAAGTGGGCCGTAGAAAATCCGTGAAAACTGTCCTCACGAATTCGTTGTGGGGTAATTTTGATAATGCCAACGCCTCGTTGGTCATGCCTTATGCCAAATACCTCGTTAGGTAAATAGACACAGCTAGAAGACACATTCAACTAGTTTCTTCGTCGTTACGCCGGTATTATTCTCTTTACTAATGTCTGAAGACCTACTTTTTTTTCAATACCAGAGCTGAGTGGGTTTAAATTTCCATGTTCTCGCGGAAGGAATCCAAGGCAATGTCAGGCAATTTCATTCGAAGTTACTGCTCCGTACAAATAGGAGCTGTCATTACATTCTCTCTGTTCCAGGAGCTCGTTATCTTGGAGGTTCACCTGCACGACCTTCTTCCGACAGTTTTTCCCCTACTAAAAAGTTTCCTCTAGTAAAACTCCTGTTGCCTGAACACCGCCATCTCTTATCTTGATCCCGAAATAACAAATTGTAGCAACAATGTTTGCTCTACTTACAACTAATGGGCTTCATGTGTCGTACTTAAATACCGAATAAATTACTCGTTTTGCAATGGTGGCTTTTTATCCTACATTTCAGCCTTCGAACTCTAACGTGAACGAGGCAGCGTTTAGCTTCTTGATTAACCTTGTTCGTTGATTATCCGTTGCTTTACAGTAAATACCAAACAATGACGGCGAATGAGCAAAACTACACCTCAACACTGTCAATTTAAAACATCACGAAACGTAGTAAGGGACCTCAGGCAAAAATCAAAGTAAATATAAGATATTAGGTTTTCTCTCTCGAATAGCAAGGAAGTAAAGCATGACATTTGGAAGAAACCTATAATTCACTTCTTTTTTCTTAAGCAAATTTAGACCTGCTTGTCATTTTGGTTTATTATTCAATAATAAGCCATTGTAATCGCTCTTGAAAACAAAAATTCTAACCCCCCCTGAAAATTTCATGGTTTACGTTTGAAAGGGTGTAGAATCCGAATCTGCAATTTTTTCCGTCCGTCCGCCGTACGCACGATTTCTCCCAAACCGCTGAAGCAAAAAATCTGAAATTTTCAGGAAAAATCCATCTTGGTCCGACGACGCCCCAATTCTTTAGCCAGCTCTGTCACTTAATTTAAAGTGCCCTTTAAGGGTTGTCAAAGTTTTGTAAAATCCCTAAAATCCTCAAAAAAAGTCAAGGCGGCCTGAATTTGGACTCTTTTTTAAGAACTTTCCATGAGGAATCGAATGAGTCCTTCCCTAGGTTCGTAGCTCAAACCATTCCCTATATATGGCCCGATTTATGGTGCCAACATTTGCGGTTTTTTGGTTTATTATTGTTTTTGTGTTGCTATCAGTAATCTAGTGACGTAGTGATGTAGTAATGTGGATACTGGAGTGAACTCCTAAAAGGCTATGTAGCCGATACACGGGTTGAAGCATTCTGATAACCATAAAAAACGCTGCAAATTCTTCCACTGGGGTTTATTATTCAATTGGCTTGCGTTCATGATTTGAATTTCTACTAAGCTTTGGAGTGTGCGTGTTTCACAGGTGATAGAGCGATTATTGAATTTCAGGAGATATGCATAATCCAAACTTTTTGGTTGAATCGGTTCTCAACCAAATTACCTATTTGGATTGTTCAGTTGATCATGTTCGTGTGCCTCCTGAAATTCAATAATCACTCTATCACCTGTGAAACACGCAGACTCCAAAGCTTATTAGAAATTCAAATCATGAACGCAAGCCAATTGAATAATAAACCCCAGTGAAAGAATTTGCAGCGTTTTTTTAAGCAAATTTAAACCTGCTTGTCATTTTTTACATTGTTTTTCAAGACCTATCTTGACAACTGATGTAACCACCATGAAGAGTGAATTTAGACTTAATCGTTGGATTCGTGTTATTTGAGACATAAGCCTAAGACACCATTAAAAGTTGTTAAACAGTTTTTGTCATAATAGGTTGAACTATTTCTCAACCAATTAATACACACTGTACTACGGCATCTTTCATTAGGTAATGCAAATAATCGCCCTCCTGAGCCAAAACATTTTGATTTCCATTCCACCCAGTTATTTCCTCCGTTTGTTTCTCAAAAATATTATTCCCCTTAGGTGGTCCGATTGTATAATTTATAACAAGAGTGGTTTGTTTCGTTAAATAATACTTGATACTATTCTTATTATAGCACGTTGAGTAATAGAAAATACTTTTATTAATGGGGAAAAAGTCAAAAGAAACTGTGACATTTATTAAAAATGATTTTTCATATTATAAAGCAGTTGTCAAATGGAGGAGCAACAAGTGACGAGTTTTCCTAAGGAGAATTGACATCAGAGAAACTCACCTCCGGAGATAAACATGATGCATGATTCATCATAACAATGCAACCGTGAAGAATATACGTCACGAAAACTTACGAAACGCAGAACTTCGCCGCTAACCTTCCCTCGCCCTGCACAACTGATGGAGATCAGTTGATTTATCCAAATCCACTTCGTGCGGGCCTCTCAGGCAAAAGCTATTCAGGGTTTGTAGGGCGAGTTTCACCCGCGCTAAGACGTGGGATGGAGTCATGCTGTTCCACATTTCAGAGACACTTTCCTTTCTCCTCCTCGCGTTTCGTCCTTTTGTGTTTTTGAAGCACCACCTGTTTTTTCGCTCGAGCCACCGATTTAGACAATCCTCCGGACTCTCTTTTTTCAACATTTCAAAGCAATTTAAAGTGACTGGACGACGAGCCAGATAGAGTTGGTTGAAAATCGACTGCTTTTCTCGGTATTTTTTACTGAGCTTGAGCGCTTCCTTTTTTTCTAAACCTTGGGTTACATTTTATTTTCCGTAGGTTAAAAGTTAACTCAACTTTTGCAGTTTCGTTCAACAATTTTTAAAGACTGTACGTAACATTACGTATAATTATCGAATCTCCTATCAAATCCATCAACAACTAATGCGAGAACCAACGTAATCGATGATCAATAGCTCTCAAACATTTTCGTCCTTATTGATGTCCCATCAGCTGATTGGAATTTCGGAGAACGGTGGATTCCCCTTAATAAGTTGAATTCAAACATATCAATCGAACTTGTATTCAATCACGACCCCTCTGACGTGTTGTGGAAACGCTTGAAAGATGGAAAAGCTCCAAATGCCTCATGGGAATATTAGGACTGAATCATTTCAACAAATTTATCGTTGAACAGAATGAACCATCTTTCCTACAAGCCACCAATATATATAATGAAAAATAGGGCTTTCTGCTTGTGATCTAAACTGGGAAAATTATCATATTATGTACCCACAAGAGTTTTGCATACTGATAGTGATTGAATAACACCAATGTTGCAGAAATATTACCAATTTAAAGGTACTTATTTATCTTTTCACGAATGAATAAGCAGGGAAGCGTCCTCGGGGCACTACTGTACCTGATGTACACTCGGGATTTACCCCAGCAGGAAGAGACAATGATAGCCACCTTCGCGGATGACACAGCCATACTCTCTGCTGGACAAGAAGTAGAAGACGCAACCCAAAAACTACAAGAGAACAAAACTAACAAGATTACAAACTGGACCAAGAAATGGAGAATGAAGCTGAACGAGTCCAAGTCAGTTCACATTAACTTCACCAACCGTAAAATCTCAGCCCCAGAACTTGTGTTAAACTCGAGCTAAGCCCCATAGGTACTCTGACACTGTGAAATATATCGGTATGACTCTCGATTCAAAATTGGTGTGGAATCGTCAGATCGAGAAGAAAAAGGAGGAACTGAAGATTAAATACAGGAAAATGTATTGGCGGCTGACAGCGGATTCCCGTCTTTCACTTCACAATAAACTGCTTATTTACAAACAGATTTTACGCCCTATTTGGACATACGGGATTCAACTGTGGGGCTGTGCCAAAAAGACTAACGTAAAGAAAATACAAACTTGTCAGAACAAAATCCTGAGAAGCATAGTTGGTGCCCCCTGGTATATGCGAAATGATGACATTCATCGAGACCTAAGACACGACACGATGAAATTAGGTAAGTAGGAAAATTACACTGCAAATAGCAAACAAACATAAAATGGTAAAGCAGTGACTTGTTCAGGAGATTTCTGCAAAACTGTTCTATTAAGCAGCGCTGCTTGATTGAAGATTAAAAGGATAATGCCGAATTGAAATCAACCGCCGAATTCCTTGGAGCTTGACAGTCGTTTGGACAATAGCTTGTATAAATAAACACCACCTCACCCACAAGTCAACCATTTTCGATTATTGCCAATCCAAATACCTAACAAATAACCTAATAATGAACCGGGCCTTAGTGTTACCTGATGGTTTTGAACGTTGGTGCCACTTCCAAAACATCTTCAACTTTTATGATGAACATAGAACTGATCGGATTTTCTGATGCTAAGTCATCATAGTAGCAGGTAATTTACCTACTTGAATTTTACCTAATTGTATTGATTAAAACATTCTAGAAATGATGTCAGGACTGTCCTATTTCAAACAACCATAATTTGAAAATCCTAAGCTTCAATGTTCACTTTTTGCAAACTTCGGTAATAATACCATAAACCGTCTGTCGATTGTCTTCCGTTCCAGTCTTTTTCCACTGAATCTCGGGCATTGAGATAGTGGCGAATGGAAATCGGGTCACGTTACTTCAAAAACGGAGTCATTTTAGATTCGTAAAACAAGTTTTATGGAGGTCTCGACAGCGCGTCTCGTAGAAAGTTGCTCCTTCACTTTCCACGTCTGATCGGCAGTGATCCCTTCTCCCGAAACCTCTCTCTTATCTCCAGGTGGTCCCAACTTTTCTTTGAGTCTTTAGCTGGGGCCCCAGAAAAACACTCGCGCGAGTGATTTCCGCTTCTATTTATACTCGAGGGATTTGGGCAACTTTACATCCGAGCGCCGCGACGTTTTTCGTCTGTGAACCTGGAACCTCTCCAGCGATCCTTGTGCATTTACTGCATGAGTGACAAAACAGCTCCGCCGTTATTCAAGTCTTGAGCGTATTTCCATTGAGAGTGATGACACTTGAAATGAGTTTCTTCTCATTAGCATTAGTCATTGTTATGCCCACATAGTTTAAGCTCGAAAGTTCCACTCTCCATTGCTCCCATCTTAACAATACATCCTAAACCCAAATTCTTGAACCAATACAGCTATGGTTTAAATTTCGATTCCTAGCTATTCATGTTTGATAATCGACATAACAAATAGAAATTTATACATCCTGATATCATCTGCTGAGGTATATGACGAATGGAAACCTAGCATTCCCTTGTTCTTCCCACCATAAGGTATTATACATTTGCAGGTCGATACCGAATAGCTATCAAGACCAAGCGATCTGCTAATCCTGCAGATCGTATTGTTAGGGATGATAGTATTGTATGAATTGCGGTTAATGTATGGTTATTGGAAAGGGTGCTCTGAGTAATGGATTAACCGATGGCGAGCGGTAGGCTCTCGCTGTTAGCAGCTAATTAATTTCGGTAGGATAGGTACCCTGTATACGTCATGAATTATTTAATTATATCCTCTCCGGCAATTCAATTACTGTGGTTAATGATAATGAGTAGACGAATAAGCAGATGAAACTGATGACAACGTATCACATAAGTCTGTAAGCCTAAAAAATGCGCAAAAGCCTCAGCTTTCCAATGGTATAATTATTTTTTATTTTTTAGAGGGAACTTTTTTGAGAAAATTGAGATTTTATGCGAAAGAACGTATGTTTTGAAGCACATTTGGGATTTTTTAAAAAAAAAAAAAAAACTGCATAACTAAAACTTTTTTTTATATTTTTTTATTTTTGGGAGTAGAATGTCATTTTAACAGCATTACTTAAGGAATTTATGTTTGAGTAAGGGCATCCGCCCTTAGAGACTAATGAGCCATTAAAAAAGTCTTTCTTCAAAATTTGACAAAATTTACTTTTCAGGCTAGCTTTTAACCTTTTAGTTCCCTTTAAAAAATCACTGTTGAAGACTGAGACGATGGAAAATTCAATGCTCTTTCCAACGGTATCCATGGATTTGCAAATACTCCGAAAACACCGGAGTTACGGCCGTTTTAGTGACGTAAGGTCGAAGACACCTCAACCTCAATTTTAACAGAAAACGCACGTTTTTCTGCAGTTAAACACCATTTCCTTTACTATCAAAATTTTTAATAACCAAAACAACTGCACAATTGGAAAGCTGACATTTTGGCGCACGGTTTACCAGGTCTGCACGGTTCTGCGTCAAGCATTAATGGGGTTGCTAGGCGAGGTGAAAAACAGGCGATTTCAAGATTTTGACAAAACTACCATTTCGCGCGGCAATTGCACATCTTTAATGTAACTAAAAAAATGTTTTCTGACATTAAATAGATAGACAATTGGACGCTCTTTCCAACGGTGTCGCCAAAATTGAGGGAGTTATGACAGTTTTAATGACATAAGATCGAAAACACGAAAAAAATCTTAAATCGCGAATAACTCGGAAACGAGACCTCTAAAAAAAAATTGCTAAGAGGCACTTTTGGTCGGAAATGAGTTGTAGAACACGTAGGAGCCGGATTGTGCATAACTCCTGGGACACCCTGTATATATACCTATTTATATAAATGAACTATATAATAAATATTACAAAAAGATGGGGTCAATCGAAATCAATAAAATGAAAGAAAAAAACATTGAGACCCAAAATCCGCGAAACGAACATAAAACCAATAGTGTTATTCCAAAAGTTTTCGATATTCAGATTTTCGAAATTTTAGCGCTTCGATTTCACCCTTCAAGTTTGGCTGAGAATTAAATGGCAGATAGAAAAAAAAAAAAAAAAAAAACATTACAACCAGACTTTGATCAATATTTCTCATGATTTATGGAATTTTCAATTTCGCTCAGTGTAATACGAGTATAATGCAGCAGGTAAGTTTCAGATAGCTCCTAAATATCGTTGGAAGTTCCAGTTACTTAGATTCTTAAAAGCTGTTCTTTTTTCTTTCAGAAGCTTTGATCTCAAGCTGATTTAACTCAAATCCGAAGTTTTATGTTACTTTTTAGAGAAATGAGTTGCAAATCTTCAAGTCAACTATACAGTTGTCTCCCCTCACATAAGATAACCAATTTTCAATGGCGTTGATCATGCTCGAAAAGTACCTTCATTGTCAGAATCAAACATCATTCGGATTGACATGAGTCAACAGGTGATTTTGTAAAATCATCCATCAGGTTTCACTTCAGATCGTATTACTTGTCGGGATTACGGCAGCTTCTTACTTTCGGATGGTTGATTGAAGCCGGTTGGTAATAGTTGGCACAAAAGAGAGCCTTGTGTGCGGTAGGGAACTTTCTCGATTGTTCCCTTCCCGACCGGATCTCACCTCAGGATCTTGCCGTGGAATCAACGGATGTGGTGAACAGCTGGCGAGGCGGAGGAACAGAGCAGATGTTGCTCAGCTGTTCAAGGTCCGTCTTACACGGCTTGCGCCCTGAAATCATTTTATTTGGGTCCCATCAAGACCGTATTCTCATTCAGGTGTGAAGGAAAAACCTGATTAGATGGAGGCGCTTCCGTTCAGGGTATGTTGAAAATGGTGCTTACTACTAAACGACTCTTAGAACATCGGTACAAGATAGATACCTACATAGTCGACATGGGTGAACTTTTGTTGCAGAGTTTAAAAAATCCAAGTGAAGGGGTTAATTGATGACGTTCCTTGAAAGTTCAGCTTAAGCAGGAGCTAAGAAGCAGTGTGTGCATTCATTGTGTCCCAGAAAGGGCGGTTCTCCCTTAAATACCTATTATTCAGCTAACCGTTTACTTTTGGTTTATTATTCAATAATAAACCATTGTAATCGCTTTGGAAAAAAAAATCCTAAAGCCCCTGAAAATTTCATGGTTCACGTTTCAAAGTGTATAGAATCCGAATCTGCAATAAAAAATTTTCCGTCCGTACGCCGTACGCACGATTTCTCCCAAACGGCTGGAGCAAAAAATCTGAAATTTTCAGGAAAAATCCATCTTGGTCCGACGACGCCCCAATTCTTGAGCCAGCTCTCTCACTCAATTTAAAGTGCCCTTTAAGGGCTGTCAAAGTTTTGTAAAATCCCTAAAAACCTCAAAACAAGTCGAATCGGCCGAAATATTTACCTATTTGAAGAACACACCATGAGGAATCGAATGAGACCCTCCCCACGTCCATAGGTCAAACCATTCCCGATGTATGGCCCGATTTATGGTGCCAACATTTGCGTTTTTTGGTTTATTATTGTTTGTTTGTAACCTAGTGATGCCGATAACGTCGAGTTGTAGTGAATGTGGATATTGGAGTGATAGCCGATTTTGATACTTGTAGTTTTTAGCCGATACATAGGTGATATATAGGTAAATATTATTCAATATTATTAGTGGGGTAAATAAGTATTCTTTTTCTGGGAAGTTTTAACGCAATACGAGTGCTAAAGGACTTGATAAATTATAGATGTTTTTATTGTGGGGGGTATCGAGGTTCAATAAAAAAACGCTGCAAATTCTTTCACTGGGGTTTATTATTCAATTGGCTTGCGTTCATTATTTGAATTTCTACTAAGCTTTGGAGTGTGCGTGTTTCACAGGATAGAGCGATTATTGAATTTCAGGAGATGCACGTAAATCTGTTCTCAACCAAAATACCTATTTTTGTTGATCAGTTGATTCTATTTGTGTGCCTCCTGAAATTCAATAATCGCTCTAAACTGTGAAACACGCACACTCCAAAGTTTAGTAGAAATTCAAATCATGAACGCAAGCCAATTGAATAATGAACCCCAGTGAAAGAATTTGCAGCGTTTTTCCTTTGTACTCAAATTGTCACCCCTCCTTATTTCTTTTTTTTCCTCTAAGTTTTCTATTTGCTCAATGAATAAAATATCGGTTGATGGGGTTTTGTGTTGATGAAATTTGGCGTAGAATTTGAATCAGCGATTGAAAGGTCGAGAGAGGGGTGGTTCCCATTGTGATATAACGATGTTACTGCTAATTTGGTATTTTCGGACTTGCGAGCGAGATAATACAGTAGCAGCAGTAGATGTTGCGTACATTAATCCAGTGCTCTTTTTATTACATCATCCAGCACAAGATATTATTGTTTAAATAAAACCAGTTTAATCAGATTCAGCTGTCCAAAAAAAAGCAGGACCATCTGTCTCATTCGAAACTCCTTGCAAACCGGGACGAATGGTGTGTCCCTCTTCCGTGAAAATCATTTGTAGATTACTCTGACCTGCATGCGACTCATCCGGGTCCCTGCCGTCGCCGACTCCCCAGTTTCCTTCGGCTAATAGCATGTCGTGCTACGGGCGTCATGGTAAATATCTATGAAAACGCCTTGTCCCAAAATGGATTTTCCTCTTCTGACACCGAGAGAGAAGCATGTCCCTCCTAGCTAAGGGCGAGTGGTGTAGCTTGATAAAAAGAACCGCAAACCTTGATGACAGTCTCTCGTTCCTAAAGAAGACCACTTTTCTTGAGCCGTTCCAGTTCTGGAGTGAACGCCGGTGACCTGGTTTTCAGCCTTCACTTCTTTTTCTCCAACTGTGCTCTATTGCGTTCCTCTCACAATTAACCGCTACTTACTGAGGCCCATTGCGGTTGTATCTCGCCACGTATCTCCCGAGCTGAGAAAAGAGACGGGGTCTACGTATTGGACACATGCGTAACTAATGTCATTCCAGAAAGTGCTAAAAGGATGATAGAGAGCAGTGCAGTGTAAAAACGACGGGACTTTGTTCACCTTCAAGATTCATGCGGAACGTGACTTCTAGTAAAATGATTTCTTCTTGTAGTTCATAACATTGTCCCTTAGGACGTTTTTCAACACGTGTATCGTGGAACCCAAGTATTCATTTCGATTATTTATACCTGATCAAAGAAAGTTTTCCTACTAAATATCGCTTCCGAGTCTACCAAGGTAGCGGAAGCATTGTTTTCACTTTCGGAATATGAACATTTTTTTGTCTCCAAAATCAAAAATTCCACTCACATTTTGCGTTTTAGACCTTTCTGAACAATTTTGGTTCCGTGTCTGTCTGTCAGCAAATCCTTGTTACGGGCAAAACTACACGAAGTTATAGTCCGATTTTGATGCAATTTTCATGGATTGTGCGGGTTGGGGTGTAGATGGTCACCTATAGGTTTCATGACGCCCGGATCAATAGTAGTCTCTGCGCATGCGCAAACGTGAAATCCTTGTTACGCGCATAACTTTGGGAGTTCTTGACCAATTTCGATGAAATTTTCAGGGATTGTTTGGTTTGATGTGTAGATGGTCCCCTATGAGTTTCATGACCTCCGGATCAATAGTAGTCTCTGCGCACGCGCAAACGTGAAATCCTTGTTACGCGCATAACTCCAAGAGTTCATGACTGATTTCGATGAAATTCTCAGGGATTGTTCGGATTTGGTATATTTTATAGTTTGTTCAATAGTTGAACATGCCTACCTTTATTTTCTCAAGTTATGCTCCTGCATAACAATAAATTACCCTAATTCTTTTACTTCCCATCTAAGCAATCGGACTAAGGCCCCTGAGTTACCCTGACACCGCATGGCCAGGCTGTGGTCCGCCATGGTACAAGGATAAATGCAATTCTAAACTATTCCTGACATTTCGTTAAATTGGGCTGAGCAGTTTTTGTGTTTTGCCTCTCGCAACTAAGGGTATCTGGGGCAGTAGCCATATCTGTCTAATTCATGAGATATTAGCTTCGGTCCATCTTTCGATCAAACTTAAGTTTTTAGCTGATTCCAGAGAGAAACAGGTTTTTAAAAAATTCACATAATTCAAACCCTATTAATTTGCAAAACGCAAATGGAAATTTTGATTCCGGAGGATAAAAAAGTGTTATTTTCATACTTATAGACAGCACTTAAAACCATGGGTATACAAGTTCTTCATGTTGGCCTGCTTGAAGACCATTCACCATGTAAGTAAGTTACTTCCAATATAAAAGAAAAAATAGTTACCTGCATTACCTATTTATTATAGTAAAGTCTACAGAAGTTGGCTAATAATAACATACAACAAGACCTGGTGGGGAAAACGAGGTAGTATGATCTGCAACAATCAATGTGTATACTTTGTGAAGTATAGCGTGTGGTTGTAATTATTACTATACACATACACAGAATCACTTTACTGTCCTTATTCAATCTTATTAACAGTTTCAAATCCTAAAAGGTTGTTGATTGTCAATAAAGTCCATTAAACGTTCACTTATAGTTTACCAACACAAATGTGCCTATAAAAATTACGCAGAGACTGGATTGGTTTAACTCACGGGTACAAAAACTGTTGGAAAGTAAGTATTTTTTTGTTTTCAATTAATTGCTTGGTTATTGCTAAAATATATTATTACATTTTGTTTTTAATATCAATTTATTTCATTACAACTCGAAACTGTACTTATTTGTTATTTTCAATCAATACACTAACATGTAAGTGAGCATCATATGCGGTATTGTACAGTTACTATGAAAGCTCTTCAAGAATCAATCGGAAGAAGAAAATACAATTCCGATATTTAAAAGATCTAATCCGAGTCGCTTCCGAGTCTGTTTTATTTGTTTTAGTTTTGTTCTTCTCAAGGGAGACTCATCTCACTAAATGTTGGGAACCAGCGACTTATTATTGAATCCATTAATTATTGGCTAGATGACCTTTCATTTAAAAAAAAAGAAGTGAGAAAACAGTTTGAGGACGTCGTTAAGTGATAATATGTATGCGCTTACTATGCATATATATATTTAGGGCGGAAGTATCGACTTTCCATAACGATGAATAGCACTGTGTACAGGAACTGCCACCAACTTGTTGTGTCACATTCGACGGCTCTGCTCTACTCCATTTAAAACTCGTTATACGGGATCAAGCAAAAACTCAAGCGGTCTCCGGAACACCTGGTTTATTAAACAGTTTTTAGTCCTGGAAAGTAGTGGAGAATTAGAACATGTTACGTCGTCAAACTGGGGGTTACTATAAATATATTGTTGAACACCTTTTACACTAACTTTGATGGATGAAAGAGATATTTACAGCGACCCTGCTCCAATGTAACACGATTGATATTGACTAAGAAAGGTTCATATCGTCGGGTGTTGGTCAAACAGACAAAATGTTGATTTAAAAAAAAAAATAAATACTTATGTATAATATAGGTGGAATAGCAACCGACCAAGATTTACACAACGCTTACCCTAGATATGAAGGAAGTTGAAGGTGAGAGGGGTAAAAGAAAATCTACATATATAGCTTTTCCAAGTCGAATTGAGAATTTTCCAAACCCAAATTGAGATTTTCCCAAACCAATTCGATAATTTTCCAAACCAATTTGAGAATTTCCCAAATCAATTTGAGAATTTTCCAATCTAAGAAACTTTTTCTACTAAAAAGGGAGAGGGAGTTTTCCAAACCGAATTGACAATTTTTTAAGGCAATCCAAGACCTTTATTGAAAACAAAATTAGTGAAGCAAAATGAAAGAATAGCACTTTATGAACAAATTAACATTGAAATCAAAAAGACAAAATGAACGAAGAATGCATCGTAAATATGACATGAAAAATTGGGGTCTTGTTTAGGAGAAAATTCAGTGAAGAGGGTTCCCAGCAGCTGCATTGGTTAGCTGTAGGAACATATCCATCAATAGACTTCAATAGACCAGCCAAACGCAGAGTGGCCTCGATTTTTTTGTTCTTAACAAGAGCGTAATTTTTATGAAGTATTCTTCGTTCATTTTGTCTTTTTGATTTCAATGTTAATTTGTTCATAAAGTGCTATTCTTTCATTTTGCTTCACTAATTTTGTTTTCAATAAAAGTCTTGGATTGCCTTAAAAAATTGACAATTCGGTTTGGAAAACTTCCTCTTCCTTTTTAGTAGTGAAAGTTTCTTAGATTGGAAAATTCTCAAATTGGTTTGGAAAATTATCGAATTGGTTTGGAAAATTCTCAATTCGACCTGGAAAACTCTCAATTCGACTTGGAAAAGCTATAGAATGACCACCAGTTGAGAAAATAGTCTAGAAACACATGGGCGGTGATGCCACGGAACATTGCTGCCAAGATACCCAACTCGACCAACTCAGTGGCAAATTTTCCTCGCAATGACCTTTATGTTATTAGCCTCTCTTTTTAGATTAGAAATCGCTTGCACAGATAATTTGTATCACAGTTACTTATCTTAGCCCTCTATGTCCACGCTGCCACTGACAATCCTAGACCAATATGATTGTGAGAGACCTTGGCAACGATATCCAGCTTCTTGTTTTAGTCACTCGGCATGTGGCACGGTTTCTGCTTGACAACCGCATCATCACGTTGAATTCAGCCACCTTAATGCTTGGTAACTGTTGCACTAGACAAGTTTCTCATTTTTATGGTAAAGGCACTGGCAAAGATCCCACACTCTCACCTCAACAACCTCTGAAACAATGCACCGTTTGAGTTCTTGACTATCAACAGAATCCAGTGGGTTTGGAGTAGTTGATTCAAATTACACACCTACACTTAGCTAAACGTCTTATACAGTTCACTCATTTTGCAAGTCAAAGATCGTTTTTACGAATTTGGATGCATAATATTCTGGAATTGTTTAAACAAGTTTTGTCCTTTTTCCATTCCAAATTGAATGCATCCATTCGTCATTTACTACTGAGGAACATTCTGGGAAACTGCCAAATAGACTTCCGGTTCACGTCATTTTATCAATGCAGAGACCGCTTTAGTGTTGAAGAAAAACAAAGTCAGCCAGTCGTGGAAGCGGTGCTGTAATCCATGGGAATAGTTGAGGGTTCATTGTAACCAAGACTCGGTTCGCTGCTCTCCCGCTCACCGCAACGCGTTCTGATACGCCCTACCTTCTTGGAGTGTAAAAATGTAACGTTTTGGAAACTTCTCGAACTCATTCAAACAATAAAATCTCTTCTGAACATATTGAAATCGATTTTGCTCGCTAAATGTGCTCTAAAAGTCGTCAAGTTCAGTTATGAAAATGTCTGAGTTGAGAAATTATTACTGCCTTGTTCAGTTGGTTATGCACCATATCATCATCTCATTGCCCAGTGAATAGAATGATGAAATGCGTGTACTTAGATGTCATTGATGTTACGAAATAAATATCAATGTAAAGTTCTTCGTCCGACATTCTTCCGCCATATTACAGCCGGGCTGAAATTCGGGAAATGTGTTTAAAAACGCTGCAAATTCTTTCACTGGGGTTTATTATTCAATGGGCTTGCGTTCATGATTTGAATCTCTACTAAGCTTTTGAGTATGCGTGTTTCACAGGTGATAGAGAGATTATTGAATTTCAGGAGATAGCATAGAGCACGTAAATCTGTTCTCAACCAAAATACCTATTTGGATTGATCAGTTGATCATATTTGTGTGCCTCCTGAAATTCAATAATCGCTCTATCACTTGTGAAACACGCACACTCCAAAGCTTAGCAGAAATTCAAATCATGAACGCAAGCCAATTGAATAATAAACCCCAGTGAAAGAATTTGCAGTGTTTTTTTATGGTTATCAGAATGCTTCAACCCGTGTATCGGCTACAAAGCCTTTTAGGAGTTCACTCCAGTATCCACATTACTACATCACTACATCACTACGTCACTAGGTTACAACACAAAAACAATAATAAAATAAAATAACGCGAATGTTGGCACCATAAATCGGGCCATAGATCGGGACCTACGGACCTGGGGAGGGGCTCATTCGATTCCTCGTGGAAAGTTCTTCAAAAAGAGTCCAAATTTAGGCCGCTTTGACTTTTTTTGAGGTTTTTAGGGATTTTACAAAACTTTGACAACCCTTAAAGGGCACTTTAAATTAAGTGAGAGAGCTGGCTCAAGAATTGGGGCGTCGTCGGACCAACATGGATTTTTCCTGAAAATTTCAGCTTTTTTGCTTCAGCCGTTTTGGAGAAATCGTGCTTACGGGATACTGCGGGCGGACGGAAAATTTGTTATTGCAGATTCGGATTCTACACCCTTTGAAACGTAAACCATGAAATTTTCAGGGGGGTTAGACTTTTTTTTATTGAATAATAAACCAAAATTGAACATCAACCGAAGATGAAATCTTGGGATCACCTTTAATCAACCAAATGATTAAACACCTAAGCATTGAATGATTCAAAACTACATTCATCATGCACTGCTAATCACCTGCTGTGTTTGATGTTTTTTCCAAATTCGGCGATTGAAATTAGGTGCTGATTGTCGCTTGTTCAGGGTAAGGGTCTTTAGTTGCCGAACCATCCATTGTGAGACCATTTTAAACTTTTCTTTCTTTGGTTTGTCAGTCTTAGCAACATACGTTGCACCCCTTAAGGACCCCACTCTCTAGTGTGACTAGCTAAAAATGATAGAGAGAATGATAAAGAAGAAGAAGAAGTATGAAATCTACTTCCATTTCAAAGTATTGAACAAATATTTCAAAAGAATGTGTTGTCTTCAGGTAGCAAAACCTAAAACTAAGGATTTAGCATTCTATCTTCTAATGCTCAGCATGTACTTTAAAACTAATCCAGCCAGATTTGATAATACAATTTGACATTTTACCTCAAGTAAGGCATAGAACTCAGGTATTGGACAAGCACCAGTTTTGTAGTTCAGGACGATACAGTAGATACGAATCCACGAAGTTTGTTCTCCCATTCCACATGGCATTTACTCGTAATAAGTAGTACCTACCTACCTATGGTGGAACGTTTGCCGAGCCGTAGAAAGCTTCATCACGGTGCTATAGGTCAAGGTAAGAGAAACATTCCCTCGGAGTCAAACACCGTGGCATTCTGGTCCATAGGGTATGAAACACTCCTCTTGTTCTTGTCGAAGCCTAAATTTGCGAGGATAATTATCCATTCACACTTTTCTGTGAGTTTTCAAATTTTTCATTGGCGCATTTCAATTACATTTAAGTACATTTTGGTTTATTATTAAATAATAAACCATTGTAATCGCTCTTGAAAAAAAAAAAATTCTAACCCCTCCTGAAAATTTCATGGTTTATGTTTCAAAAGGTGTAGAATCCAAATCTGCAATGAAAAATTTTTCCGTTCGTCCGCCGTACGCCGTACGCACGATTTCTCCCAAACGGCTGAAGCAAAAAATCGAAATTTTCAGGAAAAATCCATATTGGTCCGACAACGCCCCAATTCTTCAGCCAGCTCTCTCACTTAATTTAAAGTGCCATTTAAGGATTGTCCAAGTTCTGTAAAATCCCTAAAAACCTCAAAAAATTTGGACTTTTTAAGAACTTTTCATGAGGAATCGAATGAGCCCCTCCCCAGGTCCGTAACTCAAACCATTCCCGATGTGTGGCCCGATTTATGGTGCCATCCCAGGTTACTGCGATCAAAACAAAATCAACAGCGTTTTTTTTTTCTATCGCAGTAACCTAGTGATGTAGCGAATGTGGATACTGGAGTGAACTCCTAAAAGGGTTTATAGCATGTACACGGGTTGAAGCATGGGTCTGATATGCATGCTCCGTCCTACGAAATTTAAAATTTTCAAGTAGAATATTTTTCCATTGTGATCGGCTTGAGGTGATACAGCGATTATTGAATTTCAGGAGGCACACAAATATGATCAACTGATCAATCCAAATAGGTGTTTTGGTTGAGATCAGATTTAAGTACTCTATGCATATCTCCTGAAATTCAGTAATCGCTCTATCCCCTGTGAAACACGCACACTCCAAAGCTTAGTAGAAATTCAAATAATGAATCATTGAATAATAAACCCCGGTGGAAGAATTTGCAGCGTTTTTAGCCTAATGTTATGAATAAAATGCTGATTCCAGATCATAATTGATACATTTTCTAGTACCGATCAAAAAAAGTTTTACAAACTCGTGCTTTTTTTTGCTAATAAACGGATTTTTCAATTTAAGTTACTTAGGCAAAAAACAAATCCCATCTAGGGAGTTCACAAATGAAATGATACATTTCAGTGTGAGAATTGTTATTGTGGGTATTGTTATTCAGAATCAGCGTGGTTATTGTTATTGTCATAAACCAACAATGATTTTGGATCCTTATAAGCTTGCAGATACATTTGTCGGATGATTAATATATTAACAAATATATATGTTAAAATTAATTGATTTATTTTTATCGCTATTAGAAGAACGATAGCATTCCCCTCAAAATGTGTACTCCTTCCCCTTTCTAGTTATTCATGATAAGAAAATCAAGTAATAAACGAATACTACTGGCATATTATGATTTCATCATCGGGGAATGGGTTTTTATAAGTTTAAGATGAATAATTTTACTGGTGATAAAAATCAATTAGTTTGCACATAGGGGATTATTTATATTATATTTATGTCAGGATAAATAGCTGATGGCTGAATGATGGTTCAAACTCCTAACGAGTTTCTGCCTGTTCGCGTATGACACAATCGCTCATGTGACCTCCTTCACGTGTGATAGGCTTGATTAATTGGCCATTTGCCTTACTTATCACGTCTTCTCCCGTGAATTGGAACCATGAAGGTTGGAATCAACCATCTTAAAGTGGTGGATAGTTATATTTTTATCTTGCGTCTAATGCAAGTTTTATTTGACCCAAATATACTGAATAATCATATCCTTTAATCATGATCTAAAATACCAGAAATTAAACAAACCTGGGAAAGTTGCACAGCCGTTTTTTCTGGCAACCCAAGAAATGTTGATTCTGTAGTTCTATGAAGTGGAAGACACAATCATTCTTCCTATTATATAGAGCCGTTCATTGTACAATCATATGGAATCATTGAAAACTATGCGCAACCTACCATTTGCTTGTTCCAATTTACTTTTCTTAATTGTTATGCTAAATTAGGAGATTGCAGAAAATCGGTTATACTAGGTGTCCCAGGATGGAGTACTTATTGACTTATCTGACTTATTCCAATTGCTTGCTTATAGTTGACCAAAATTGGCTACATTTGACTAAACTTGCTGATAACTCCATTATTTTAATGTGAAAATGTAAATTTCGAAAATACCGTACCATTATTACAAACAGATATGAACATAACGTGAGTTAGAAATAGATATACATTGTTACAATTTTTTCTAATAAAATTTTCAAACACCTGCATAGTGAAGAAGAAGAAATAATGTTTATTTGTTTCAATCAAGTACATACATTTTTGGATAGGTAGAACAACATTATAGGACGGGGCCTTTGGCCAACTGTCCGGGTAGTCGGATATCTCAGCTTCCTGCATTTTCAATCATTTCCATGAATTTTTCGCTTTTAGTAATTTTTACTAAATAACTAAACATGATTTATAACGTTATAGTAAAAAATAAACATCATTTATAACTTTTTTTAAATTATACACACACACATATATGTACACAATACTGATTTATTAATGCATACACCTGTTGACGTAATATAACACAATGCGACACATCAGAAACGAGCAATATTAAACTTAATATAATAAAATAACAGTACCCAAATCAAAATAGTAACAACCAAACACTAGGAACGAGCGCAACAATAAGAATATACAAAGAACTATCAATTCACAAGACAAAACAAACCAACAATGTACCTTGTAAGCACTTGAGCAATCACAATACTGTCTACAGACTGGTTAGAACTAGTAGTTGAAATTGCCCACGAGGAACCTTCTGTAATTCAAGGACTCCCTTGCAAAATTATACAGCGTTTTCCACCCTCTTGATCCATTCAAGATTCCCTATCAAAATACTCTTTCCTAAATTCAGAAACGATTGGGCAGACACAGAGGAAGAGATGACTGGTTTCGGGCTGATCCAAGTTGCCCATCGAACACTGTGACTCTCTTGTGCCAATATTCCATGGCTTACAATTTAAGTACATTTGTTCACATCGGACGCCAGCGATCAGACGATACTCTCTCTGGCTATGATTTCGGATGCAATTTACACTTGCCACCTGCAGCTCAGCGTACATCTGATAGTGGTCACCTGCATAGTGTATGACTCTGACCGATTCGAATGATGTATTCATACTGTACTACATGCTTTCATTAATAATACGGTTTTTGAATTGAATAGTAAATCAATTTAATACTAAATAGTTTCATACCATTCTACTAGAGAACACATGAAAAATACTAAGGGTGATGTGTACGTGTGCCGACAATGCCGAGGCTTATATTCATAACCGATTTTCGTGATTTGTAATGTTTTGAGATGAGGTACTAGCTCTTAGTAAATTCTTTTACGGTTGTAATGAAGATACAATCATGATCTATTCATTACTCTCACAATGCTCATCTATACATAGGTACCATTGTTCTGCATTTCTTTCAATCGTTTATTTCAGTGTTCCAATCGTTCCACTTAGTTTATGTTCCTAAGCAGTGGCCTATATCAGACTTCATTAGACCGTTAACGAACTCTTGAAAACACAGAACCGGAGAATGAAAAACGAAAATGTCCTCAAAACCGATTTATGACTCATTTGATCTGGCTCGGCCTAAAGAACCTACTGTCCCTTTCTCTCCATTGACCTCAAAAAGCTATTCACTTCTGACCCCGCCCGATCTGGTTTTCTCGAATAATTCAACAATAGCTCTATCGAACGACCGGGGAAACTCTGTTTCAACTGCTGCGGGAGACAGGAAGTAATCCGTCCCACCCGAGTGACTTTTCACGTGCTAACGAATTTCCGGTTACTAACCCTGCGGCGTCGGTTCCTCTCAGCTGCAGTGCCCTCAAGTTGGTTCGACTTCAAAACACGAAGGGCTAAAGTTGTTTTGAGCTTAATAACGTTTGTGCAGCGTGATTTACCACCTTATGGTCTGTACAACAGTCCACATCATATCAGGACCATTATTATTGACTTAGGATGAACCAATAATTAGAATCTTGAGGGAATACATACCTGTAGGCTCTACATGTTCCATCACACTATTACTTTTGGTTTATTATTCAATAATAAACCATTGTAATCGCTCTTGAAAAAAAAATTCTAACCCCCTCTGAAAATGTCATGGTTTACGTTTCAAAGGGTGCAGAATCCGAATCTGCAATACAAAAATTTCCGTCCGCACGCCGTACGCGCAATTTCTCCCAAACGGCTGGAGCAAAAGATCTGAAATTTTCAGGAAAAATCCCTGAAAACCTCAAAAAATGTCAAGGCGGCCTAAATTTGTACTCTTTTTGAAGAACAATCCACGAAGAATCGAATGAGCCCTTCCACATTTTGACATGAATAGTTGACGAGTAGGCATTAACTTTTTGCTGATCAAATTCCAATGTAATTCACGGGTAATTAGTTCCTTGCGATCGTCCTTCTATCACCCGTCAGATCAAATTCTGGTGTTTAGATCGTGAGTGGTTCTAAAACTTCGATTAGTGCAAGCGCTGACGGTTTAAATGGCCTGACAGTTGTTAAGGGGAGTGTAGTTTGGGGCTATTTCGCGTACTAAATTTTCTGATTAGGCTAAATTTAAAAAAATAATAAGATTATTTCACAAAACACCGGGAGCAACCCCTATAGCGAATACTGCTTATAGCCCCTCACCTGGCAAATTGTCACTTTCAAGTTTTGCTATTATCATTTTTGTTTAACAGTGTCCGGTGTCCCTCTTGTGCCTGGGGATCAATTTTTCGTTTGGTCATGCTTGTAAGACACAGTAGAATCAATCACAATACAACTCGAGGGAAATCACTACTAGCTCAATTCTCCAATTATCATCCGACTTTGATCGAATTGGGGTCTTTGAATTGGGATCGATATGACTAACATTTTGGCTGTAAATTTCCCTGCGGAATAGTCCATATTATCGGAATAACCAGGTGAAATATGATATTAACCATCCATAATTTCAGAATAGCAAGTATGTCGGGGCTTCTGCCCCAACGATCACGCCTACCGTTAATTATTCCATCGGCAAAGAGGGTCCAGCCCGTGCGGGACCTGGAGCAGGTGTGCTCCGAGTGAGCATCCCAGGTCAATAGATTCAATGGGGGAGATGAAAGTTTGATGAATGGGTAACGCAGTAGGTACCTACTCCGCTCTGGTCCGCTTAAGTGTTTCGTCCGTTAGTAAATGTGGGTGGTGAAATTGCCACACGTTAAGTCGTTTTTCGCTGTGATTGGACCTCTTCTAACACTTCTCAGCTACTGTTCGATTTATTAAAAACGCTGCAAATTCTTTCACTGGGGTTTATTATTCAATGATTCATGATTTGAATTTCTACTAAGCTTTGGAGGGTGCCTGTTTCACAGGTGATAGAGCGATTATTGGATTTCAGGGTGCTATGAATTTCATAGAGCACTTAAATCGGTTCTCAACCAAAATACCTATTCGGATTGATCAGTTCACCATGTGTGCTTCCTGAAATTGCATGAGGAATCGAATGAGCCCCTCCCCAGATCCGTAGCGCAAACCATTCCCGATGTGTGGCCCGATTTATGGTGCCAACATTTGCATCCACATTCACTACATCACTAGGTTACTGCGATCGAAACAAAAACAACAGCGTTCTTTTTTTGTTTTGATAGCAGTAACCTAGTGATGTAGTGAATGTGGATACTGGAGTGAACTCCTAAAAGGGTCGATAGCCGATACACGGGTTGAATCATTCTAATATGCATGCTCCGTCTTAAGAAATTTAAAATTTTCAAATAGAATATTTTTCCATTGTAATCGCTCTTGAAAAAAACGCTGCTCTACTCGTTAATAAATGGGAAGCAGGAACCAGAAACCCTTTTTTGCACTAAGTGGCAACCTTCCGCTTTTCATCTTCCGTCCTTGAGCGAGTGCCGCACTAATTGCAGAACAATTGGATTCATCCACTTCCTGTAACTTTGTTGTTGATCGTGTTGAGAATGAATGTTTCTCAGTGAACCAAAAATTAACTCATTGTGATAAAAATGTGTATACATTTCTTGTAAATCGAAGCAGGGTAAACTGAAGAATCAAGTGCAGGTTGTTACAGACGGAACTTGTTTACTTTTTCCTGCATCAATTTATAGTTTAAATCTTGACTCATATTTCTCATAACTGCCAGTCAAATTCAATTACAAAAACAGAAGTTATTTAGAACAAACCGAAAAGTATGAATGTACTATTCCAGCTGTTGGTTAGGTCGGGCGAGAACTAAAGGTGAATTTTGAGAGGTTCTCAACAATAGTATACGATGCAGAAAACGATACAGATTTGTATAAAAAGGTTTATTATTTCTGTATTAGACAGCCTTCTTATGAGAAGAGATAGCCTTCGTATGGCTAGAGAACAAAATAGTAACTATTTTGTACTGGATAGTTTCCAAATAGTAACAACTGTTGTTAAATGGAGTGTGCGGTAGATTAATTATACATAATTAGTGTGAGGTAGCCACATGAACAGATCTAGTGGCCAAAATAATAATTGGTGAATTAAGAATTTACTGGGAATAGTGTTTTCATTGAAACTACTTCAGCAAGGTTCACAAACTTGAGTGAAAAATTACATTTGGTGTCTAGCTGGGACTGCCTTCTTGGATTCACTTTCGATCAATTCTAAAGAACTGCAAAGGCGGAATATAGAAAATCGATATTTCAAAATCAATCCGGTTAGGTAGGATCCTATAGTGTTTTCAATTATGATTATATAGATCACTTCAATGAAAAGAATGAGCTCAACTGAATCGGAGTACATTCAGACATTCGCTTCCCTCGGTCGATTACACAAGTTCATTATTAGAAACTGTAAACCAAAAGGATTTTCGGTTTCTAAAGCTCAAGTACGGTGGAATATACCAATATGCACAGGGTAATAACCAATACGCTATCGAACTACTTATAATATAATTTTGATTAAGATCCAAGTTTGCAAAATCGTATGTAGGGGCGCCGATGCATACCGTCCGTCAAGACGAATTGGTTCTTCAATTTGCCTTATCTCCATTTCGTCCTATGTTGGTAGGTACCTATTGTCTTTTTTTCAGACTCGTGTAAACTTTTTTTACTTCTATGAATGAGAGAAAATGCGCAGCACTACCCTTGTGAGCTTGTAGGCTTCAAAAACTAAATTGGACGCTTGGGAAACTTTTGTCATAAGGCGCAATCCAACACAAACATTTCTATCGTGTAAACCGGGTTACAAGAAACATCGTGGTTGTTTTTTTGTGGAAACCCCGCCTCATGGGAACATTCTCACGTGTCGCAAGAACGAAATCAAGATTGTGGATTATGAGGAATACTACGGGGTCCAGCACTTCCCAAACGTTGGAGGCTCTACCGAATGTTGCAATTTCCAACTGTGCGATGGACATGCAATCTAACTTGGTAGGTAGAAATATGTTGTGATCACGCGTTGCTGTTTACAACGACTCCCCCCTTGAGAACTGAAACTGCAATGATTCTTCCATACTTTAGTTACGTTATTAACTTTAGTCTTCCCTCCCGGTATTGCACATCCTCTCCCGAAGGTGGGACGATTTTCTAGAGCCCACCGAACAATGTTACAGAAAAGTTATTCATTGAGAAGACGATGAAGAGTGCGGAATTTCTCCGGCTGTTTTTCTTGGTAAGCTTCATCCAACTTTTGCTCAGCCTAAATTTTATTGTTCAGTTTCATTTCAGAGCTAACAAATTTTAGGCCAGTCAATTTGTACATCAAACATTGCAAACGCGCAGCTATCTACGATTTTGCTTCCGAGTCTACCAAGGTAGCGGAAGCATTGTTTTCCCTTTCGGAATGTGAAAATTTCATTGTCTCCAAAATCAAAATTCCACTCGCATTTTGCGTTTTAGACCTTTCTGAACAATTTTGGTTCCGTGTCTGTCTGTGTGTCTGTCTGTCAGCAAATCCTTGTTACGGGCAAAACTACACGAAGTTATAGTCCGATTTTGATGAAATTTTCAGGGATTGTGAGGGTTGGAGTGTAGATGGTCCCCTATAGGTTTCATGACCCCGGGATCAATAGTAGCCTCTGCGCATGCGCAAACGTGAAACCTTGTTACGCGCATAACTCCGGCAGTTTTTGACCAATTTCGATGAAATTTTCAGGGATTGTTCGGATTGATGTAAAGATGGTCCTCGTGAGTAATAAAGAGAAATAAAGTTTTAGCCTCGAGCTTGGATCGAACCATATTGAACCATCATTGAACGATGCATTTATTTTATTTTATTTATGTAAAAATAAATAAATAAATATAGTTTGTTCAATAGTTGAACATGCCTACCTTTATTTTCTCAAGTTATGCTCCTGCATAACGATAAATTTACCCTAATTCAATATTTACTTGGCCTAATTGAACGAAGTTCTTTAGTCAATAATAATTTTCAATGATCTATACAGTCATGTCATGGATACGAGGAAGCTATGTGCCACACCCACTTGGCAGACGTTTTTCCATATGATGTTAGGACCCTCACGGGTAGTTTACACCCAAGTTTGCAACCCCGAAAACCCTGTGCTAGCGACGTAGTGCGCTAAAAACCACGAAATTTTCGCTGATTTTTCGGTTTTTTCCTTATAACTCCTAAACGAGTCGTGTCTCGGTAACTCTTGTCCTATACGTTTTTTAAGTAGATTACATTTGCTACAATTTGAGCTCAATCCGAGCGCTGTAGGTCTGATAGGTACGGAGATACGCCAATTTGAAAAGTGACGATTTTTTCCAAAAAGCGAAATTTTTGTGTTAAGGTCGTATTTTGAGCCTCGTACTGGCAAAAGTACTCGTTTAAGGGAAAAGTCACGAGAAAGGAATTTGAAGGGAATGTAATAAGCTTCAATTTATGTAATTGAAGCTTTATTTATGTAATTTATGTAATTGGAAGGCAATTAATGTGGATACTGGAGTGAACTCCTAAAAGGCTTTGTAGCCGATACACGGGTCGAAGCATTCTGATAACCATAAAAAAGCTGCAAATTCTTACACTGGGGTTTATTATTCAATTGGCTTGCGTTCATGATTTGAATTTATACTAAGCTTTGGAGTGTGCGTGTTTCACAAGTGATAGAGCGATTATTGAATTTCAGGAGATATGCATAGAGCACGTACTTCGGTTCTCAACCAAAATACATATTTGGATTGATCAGTTGATCATATTTGTGTGCCGCCTGAAATTCAATAATCGATTGACTGGCCTATTTGAGATTAGTTTTCGGACGTTTTGTCATTTTCCCTTTCTGATTGGATTTGTGTTCTTTACCGTCTCAGGATTTCAATTCCAAACTAATATAATGAATTCGGTACCTACATATTTTCATGAATTTGGGTAGGAAAAATTGTGGAGTTGCTAATAAGATACGTTTATGATATGTGTTACGCTTGTAATGTTTTGAAAAGTTGATATTTTGTTTCCTTTTGTCGTTTGTTGTTTCGTCTATATTTTGTTATGTTAGTGGGGTAGACTTTTGGCTGTTTCAATACCGTTGAATTTTGATTTCTTTCAAATTCACTATTCCATTGTGGAAATACCGCAAATTATAATTTTAATAAATAATTATTAGTGTTCTTCAAGACAAGCAGTTACTTGCGGAACCTGACTTAAAGTTGGCAATGCAATAATCTTTTTCAAATCAAATTCAAAATTAGCCCATAATCCCGACATAAATATAGTCAAAATAGATAAAATAATAAACAAACTACAAAACTACTACTACAAAACAGAGCCAAGCACTTACTAGACAAGCAATTACTTGTGGATTGAGTTTGAGCTCGTTACCTGTTATGATTTTAGTTGCCTTGGGAAATGATTTTTATAGAACGTTTGAATGGTACGATACGGTGCTTCGATGGTTTCTAGGCTGCTCAGATGGTTCAAGGTCGGGGTGAAAGATAGGTAAACGCACCGCATTAATATTTAAGATTTCATCGATCGTCCTTTAACCGCAACACTTATTTCTAAGGTCCCTTGCCGGTCTTCATTTCTTGAGTCGAACTCACTGCGTACTGATCCGTTTGGAACATTGAGGGCTGTATTGGCTAATGCATAAGTGCTGCTTGTCCAACATTGTTAGTAATACCAAGGTTCGCTCTTGGGAGTGGCCAGTCCAAGTCCGTGCCATTGAACGATACTCACCTTTGACTTTTGGGCCACAGTCTTAATCCTTCCAACCTATACTATGCCGTTTCATCACAATTCGTGAGGCCCTGGAGTCAAAATTGTTTCACTCAAAAAAAAGAACAATGGCTCCATCTTGAATAGAGACACCAAAAGTAGACGCAACTCGGTGAGCATTGCTATCAACCGGGATCGTTGAAACGAGATGGGACTGATGCCCACAGTGACAGCTGCGGTGTCGTTTTGTTGCAACGTCTCGTCTTTCTTTTCCAAGAACACTCCTTCTCTCCTGCTCGTCAATTCTCAAAGCTTGTATATTCCAACCTATGGAACCTTTTGTATTTTAAATATTTATCTGATATTGTACCACCCAAGAAGTTGTGTACTTGAAGAAAATCGGATTCATTCCCGTAATCGGGAGTAATTTAAGCAGTAACACAGATAGAATACCACTGGAGTAGAAGATGAATCTTTGAACTATTATCGAATTCCACAAAATCCATTATCTGAGTCCCATTATTGATAGTTGTACATTTTTTTATTAGCCATTGTAATTTAACAGCGAAAATACGTTTCGTTGAATGACATAATTTTAGAACGGCTGATAAAAGTGAACATTCATTCTATGTTTAATTGAGCCAGCTCTCTCAAATTTAAAATGCTGCGAAGCGGCCTAAATTTGTACTCTTGAAGAACAAGTCCACGAGGAATGAGTTTATTATTAAACATTTTTTGGTTTATGTGTTGATATCATAACCTAATGTCGTAGTGATGTATACTGTTGAATGATGATACTACTAAAAGCTTTGAACTATACAATGTTTTTCTGATTCTATCAAAATCAGAAAATTATGAAAATTATCTTCTGTTACTAATTTCAGATAGCAGCGATTCAATCGGCTTATTGAATTTCAAGAGCGATTATGAATTTCCATTTGTAGAGCACGTAAATCTGTTCTCAACCAAAATACCTATTTGGATTGTTCAGTTGATCATATTTGTGTGCCTCCTGAAATTCAATAATCACTCTATCACCTGTGAAACACGCACACTCCAAAGCTTAGTAGAAATTCAGATCATGAACGCAAGCCAATTGAATAATAAACCCCAGTGAAAGAATTTGCAGCGTTTCATGCGTATCAGAATGCTTCAACCCGTGTATCGGCTACAAAGCCTTTTAGGAGTTCACTCCAGTGTCCACATTACTACATCTCTACATCACTAGGTTACTGAGATGAAAACATGAACAATAATAAAACAAAAAACGCAAATGTTGGCACCATAAATCGGGCCGTATTTCGGGAATGGTTCGAGCTACGAACCTGGGTAAGGGCTCATTCGATTCCTCATGGAAAGTTCTTTAAAAACAGTCCAAAATGTAGGCCGCTTCGACTTTTTTTTGAGGATTTTAGGGATTTTACAAAACTTTGACAACTTTTAAAGGGCACTTTAAATTAAGTGAGAGAGCTGGCTAAAGATTGGGGCGTTGTCGGACCAAAATTGATTTTCAGATATTGCAGATATTTTGCTCCAGTCGTTTGGGAGAAATCTTGCGACATACGGCGTACGGACGGAAAATTTTTTATTGCAGATTCGGATTCTACACCCTTTGAAACGTAAACCATGAAATTTTCAGGGGGGTTAGAATTTTTTTTCAAGAGCGATTACAATATTTTATTATTGAATAATAGACCAAAATGAAGTTTACCGTTTAGTGTAGACGGTCAAAAATTCAGGAGGAATGAGAATGGGAAAGTCCGTGAAAACGAAGGTCCTCTTTCGACATGCACTTTTTCGGGTTGTCCTTAGAATAGGCGCCAGCCGGCAAATTAATTGCTTCGTCGGTAGCTATCAGTGGAATGCGCTATCAGGCAAGACCTCAGATGTGAGCGTTGCCACAATAGGGCTCCGAGACCTTGGCAAATGTAAATACGCCTAAACCCGCTGGAGGCTCAACTTACTTCAGGGCTTCAATTCCCGAAAAGTCCAAGCGCTCAAGGCCCGGCCATTCTTCTCACAATGATGTAATGTATACTGGTTGAACAATCTTAGATTTCTTGAGACATTCCTCCTTTTATCAAGAAACGAAATATTCTTCTATTTCGGAAGCCGTTTCTAATGTAGTTCAATTGTCAACACCATCGAGTTTTTCTTCATATATCTCGGACCCGTAACCAAGTTTAATGTCGTGAGAATATTGATATCTCATACGGGATCAGTGTTTTTTAATTGGCTTTTTTATAAAACCTTCCTTAGTAAAGATGTTTATTCTAATATACAGTTTTCAAACAGAAATGACAAAATGGAGTATTCTGTCGACCTTCCATAGACGTGAGCAATTCATTGGCCACAATCCATTTCCGCAATTTTCTATTTGCATTCACCGCTCAGCTTATGCGGAGTTTGACTCATTGTGGAGACGGAGTCTGAATCATCGTGACATAAGCGGTCGTTTTGGGCTTACGACCCCTGCCATCTCGTTGCCCTTGAGAGCCCACCCTACACACAGAGGTGTAGATGAACCTGCGTCATCTCAACAGCGCGGTTAATCATTTACGTAATTATGTGTGACGAAAACAACGGGTTTTAGACAAATCGACTTTTCAGACTTGGATTATGAGTGTACGGTTATTGCAGGGGTGCCCACCCCCCTAAGCGTCTTGACGCACCCCCCATCGAAGTTGGTACCCCCTTTCCAAAACAAAAATGTAAAGAATACTCGTAAGCACCCCTGATTTTATCTAAGACTAAAAGAAGATTTATGTAGGTATTGAAAACCATGCCGCGTGCCGGCGCCAAAATCATGGACAATATTCGAGCGCTGTCATTGTCATTTATACATTTTCAGATAGAAAAACAAACCATATTTAAATTAATTACTAGGTTCATTATTATTTACGTTTTAGTGATGTAATATATTTTTGAATGTCTTCACGTTAAACACTGTTTCAATCAACTTTACCCCCCCCCCCCCAATGTTTGTTGGAACCCCATCCCCCCCAAGAATTTCAATGACGCAGTCTGTGTCATGACCCCCCCCCCCCAAGCCTGTGGGCACCCCTGTTTATTGTGTTAAGGATTTGGGTGAAATTTCTGGTCTAACCACAAATACCCTATTCAAATCTCCACACCATTTCCCCAAAGGATGTGTTTAACTTGTTATACTTGCGATTGTGCTATAATTACCCCATTTTCGCCTCGTATTGGGTGCTGCACTGACTATTGTTGTATTTTTTGAAACGTCCTTCAGTAATGACGTATGTTCACATGGTTTTGGCCTAAGTCGAACAAACTCTGTTGGTTAAAATATCCCGGGATATTGATTGTCGTTGCATTCGCGTCAGATTTAGTTTACTTATAAAACGGTATCTTTCGTTATAATGACGTTGTAGTTTAATGTCGTTTATGAAATATGTAAAACATAACATTGCATGTTATGCCTGACAACTGTGTTTATGCTGTCCACTGAAGTCAATTTTCAAGTGATTCAAATAAGTTTTGTTAGTTGAACGTAAAATGATTTGGTTGTTAAATGGTTGATGCTTAAAACGCTAATTGAAAATGCTTTGCTAATATGTTGTTTGAAAAACCGTTCCCCCTGTTTGTTCTGCCATGAATACGAATCCATAGGCGTTCTTGTAATGACTTCACCAATTAGTAAACAATATGTTTACTTCCAGTTCTTCTACTTTGTAATAGCAAGTTCTCATTTCAGTGTTTAGAGCCTCTCGTTTCCACCTCACGATATTAAAATCTGATTACGTTCTTATTAACCACGAGGACTTCATAATTTCCATTATTAAGCTCCATTATGATCCTTTCCAACCAAGTAACGAATGTTAACTTTCTTTCTTGCAGTCATGCCGAGGAGGGATGATGGAGGAACGGCGAGAGACAAATGCTGAACGGGGCAAGCAACTTCTGAAGAAGACCCTCGAAAGCTCCGGACCTTATCCAACGATCGTCCTGCCAACCGGTGGAGGGTATTGGGCGGACTGCGGCGAAGTTAACCTAAGCCTGCCCCCATCCAACGATCATCAGCCCAAAACCTATAGACATCACTTCCTCGGACAGGTCAGCTTAATCTCTCTAATAACGCTTTTAATAGTAGTTTTAACATCTCAATACGTTGTTTTCTTGTGTAAAGAACCTCTTCATTGTGAATTGGTTTTGATGCAGTACTTTCTCTTTTGCACTCTTCTTTCATCTCCCATTATTTATCTATGTAATTGAGTAACTTGTCGTTTCTTTTCGTAAAAACAGTAACATCAATTTGATTATAATTTTTCAATTTAGTTATTTCGAACCACATGTCACAAACACTTTGAAATGTAATTCAATAATCAAATTCATAAAAAGCCTGAAGTGCGAATTTTGGAAGCCAAATAAATAATTTCTAATTTAGCAAGTCTGTGGCCACCCCGACTTCATGGTTAACTATTATGGCCATCTAATTCTGATTTTATTCTTCTGTGAAAGCCAGATATTCATACACGTGGGTCCATAGCAAAAACTGGGGTTTATTATTCAATGATTCACGATTTGAATTTCTACTAAGCTTTGGAGTGTGCGTGTTTCACAGGTGATAGAGCGATTATTGAATTTCAGGAGTCACACAAATATGATCAACTGATCATATTTGATACTACATCAAATATGATCCAAATAGGTACTTTGGTTGAGAACCGATTTAAATGATCTATGCATATATCTGAAATTCAATAATCGCTCTATCCCCTGAGAAACACGCACACTCCAAAGCTTAGTAGAAATTCAAATCATGAATCATTGAATAATAAAGCCCAGTGAAAGAATTTGCAGGGTTTTTTTCAAGAGCGATTACAATGAAAAAATATTCTATCTAAAAATTTTTAATTTCGTAAGACGGAGCATGCATATCAGATTGCTTCAACCCGTGTATCGGCTACAAACCCTTTTAGGAGTTAACTCCAGTATCCACATTACTACATCACTACGTCACTAGGTTACTGATATCAACACAAAAACAATAATAAACCAAAACAACGCAAATGTTGGCACCATAAATCGGACCATACATCGGGAATGGTTTGACCTACGGACCTGGGGAGGGGCTCATTCGATTCCTTGTGGAAAGTTCTTCAAAAAGAGTCAAAATTTAGGCCGCCTTGACTTTTTTTTGAGGTTTTTAAGGGTTTTACAAAACTTTGACTTAACCCTTTAAATTAAGTGAGAGAGTTGGCTAAAGAATTGGGGCGTTGTCGGAACAACATGGATTTTTCCTGAAAATTTCAGATGTTTTGCTCCAGCCATTTGGGAGAAATCGTGCGTACGGCGGACGGACGGAAAAATTTTTTATTGCTGATTCTGATTCTACCCCCTTTGAAACCTAAACCATGAAATTTACGAGGGGGGGTTAGAATTTCTTTTCTTTTTTTTTTTCAATTGCGATTACAATGGTTTATTATTGAATAATAAACCAATAGGACTGTGATGCGTCCATGTTGCTAGTACCCGTAAAAATATAATATAACATACAGGGGCGGCTCCAGGATAGTTTCCCGGGGGGGGCCACAAGTGAAACTTGTGTCTATTTTTAGCAACCCCCCCCCCCCCCCCCAACAATACATGTTTATTAATACCTTTACCTACGAGATAGTAGTACTTTGATATACTTGTTATGTAATTATGATTCTAATTATAAGTACCTAACGATTAAATCATTTGTTTTTTCCTTTGAAATGATACTGACTCATATGCTAAATGAACTTCAACTTGGTTACGATTAGATATTTATCTGACGTCACTTCAAAATATAAAAGCAAAACTCGGAAAAACTTTTAAAGTGTATTTAGTCATCTATTAACTTCGTAGAAATGGTTTAGAAAGTGTTTCCGACGTGTCGCTAAAAGTAAAGCTAAACCCATGGCTGTGTCTGTCCTCTACCGTTTTTGGCCCTTGAATTTTGCCTTCTCCTTTACCTTCTTACTACATTTAAGCCTCTTTCTCCTAATTTTTAATTATACAAATACATAATAAAACTGTTCTTATTACCTTCTTTATGATTATGCGAAAGGTTGTAGGGATATTTTAAGTTTGTTTGCAGTCAAACAACCACCATCACACACTAGACAACTCAGTCAACTCACGAGATGCTACGATGCTACCACACTTGACGACTGACACAAACTCAAAAATCCAACCCCAGTCCCAACCAAACCACCAAACCTCGTAATAGCGGCAGCCCACTATGCTGCCAACTTAGCAACTTGAAATGTCCCCTATTATGAGTAGCGAACAAAAATGTCAACGTGACTTAAATTAGGAGTTTGTATTTGTAAGCTCTATAGAAATAAAGAATTATCGTCTTTGAAAATATTTTAAGAAATGTTTTTTCGATATAGTATATATCGTGGGGTTCCGGGTAAAAGTGACCAAGTAACATTTTTTTCAAAATGAGCTTTTTTTGTCATTCCGGTACTAAGGAACGTTGTCTACTGTGTGGTGTTGCTAAGAACGTTATCTTCAAACTGATGTGCAAGAAATACTTGAAAATAAATTTTACCTGCCTGACCCAAAGAGTTTTATGTGACCAAATGGCATTTGAACTCAACCACAAAACACGAGATGGATTATAAAATTTATAATCCATTGATAACATTTACATGCAATTTATAATTATAATGTACTCTCGCTGGTGCATGTAAATGTTATCAATTGCCATTTGATCACTTTTACTGTGTAAGATTTGTAAGATTGCATAGTGGGCAGGTGAAAATGACCAATTACAGTGATAGGTAATGGATAACCTTTTCTAACAGAAATAGGTATATCATTGTTATTAGATGCTTGGCAACACGATAAATTAACGAAAAAACTATTCAATCCCTCAATTTTATGTAACTATGCGACTGATTTTCGAAGAATTGAATTGACCAAATGAGTAAAGCTTGAAACTCCAGGCTGGTAAAAATGATCAAATAGAGTTTTCGAATAAACAGCTCTTATTTAATCTGAAGTGAATTTTGAAGCGCGATATCATAGGCGGGCACTAGCTAACTACCTACAGGATAAAGAAAAATCGAAACATAGTCGGATGAGACATCACACAACCAGTGTTCGCTAGAAGAAAATAGGTGAAACTTCAGATCGCTCCCCTGTAAAATTTTGCAAATGTTACTTGGTCACTTTTACTCCGAAATATATATTATATATATATTTCGGAATAAATAATTTAAAATACACAAAAATGCACTTTGGTAAAGTCCTGTTTGGGACTTTCTAAAAAAAACGGAGTTCTCGGGAGGGGCCATGGCCCCCATGGCCCCCCCCCCCCCCTGGAGCACTCACAAGGAAACAGTAGAGCCATTATTAGCAATCTAGAACCATCGTTAGTAAGAACCTACCGTTTGATCGGTATCCGCTTCAAGGGCGCCATTCCCCACTGTCCCCCCGAAGAATAGAGGCGATGTGAAAAAACGTAACCTATTATTCTCTATTTAGTCCCAAGGAATTTATAGAATAGCTAGCTCAAAGATTCAAAGATTCTCCAAATGTATAGTATGTCATTGTCTTACTTAAGATTATTATAGTATTGGGTTGGAAAGAATAAGGAAAAATGGCAGTCTGATAACTGAAAATATTTGGCCTGTGTGTCATGTGTTTCAATTTCTTCGACAGAAAATTTGTCGCTGGGGAGGTAAGAGAGGGATGTCCCCAAAATCTCTTGTAAGTAAGAACTTACTTAGGGCAGTAGATAATAATATCTGCAATAACCTCACGTAAATATTGTGTATTGTAAATATACACACCTGAACTGTAATTTAAGGTTTCCCAAAGATTGATTATAACGTTACGACCATGAATATTTAGTTTTAAGTGAAGGCTCTACCCGGAGGAGTACTTTGGTGATTACACGTGGCAATATTCTCCCCCACTAACCATTCACTGAAGAGAGTGTCGAAATCCGCCCATTTGAAGTAGAGCATTATTTCGTGTCACGATCGGCTTGGCTGTCTTGTTTATACCTGGGAGCATTCAATGGAACACGTCTCTCAGAGTTCTTTCCTGCCTATTTCACGCCTTGGATGCTAAATCCCCATGATAATCAGCATTGGATTTTCAACATTATTTCAACAAACTCCCATTATAGTGTCATCATAGTCTTTCCTCCGTGTAACGAACATATTGTTATGTGGTTACGCGTACGAAATATTGCAATATCTGGGCAGTTACTTACTTGGGCAGTTAGGAAAAACTTAGATATGATAAGTTTGCCAATATGCATAGCACTTCCGAATCATTGCATTTTGGTTTATTATTCAATAATAAACCATTGTAATCGCTCTTGAAAAAAAATTCTAACCCCCCCTGAAAATTTCATGGTTTACGTTTCAAAGGGTGTAGAATCCGAATCTGCAATGAAAAATTTTCCGTCCGTCCGCCCTACGCACGATTTCTCCCGAAGGGCTGAAGCAAAAAAGCTGAAATTTTCAGGAAAAATCCATATTAGTCCGGTGACGGCCCAATTCTTGAGCCAGCTCTCTCACTTAATTTAAAGTGCCCTGTAAGGGTTGTCAAAGTTTTGTAAAATCCCTAAAAACCTCGAAAAAAAGGCAAGGCGGCCTAAATTTGTACTCTTTTTGAAGAACACTCCACGAGGAATCGAATGAGCCCCTCCCCAGGTCCGTAGGTCAAACTATTCCCGATTTATGGTGCCAACATTCGCGTTATTTTGGTTTATTATTGTTTTTGTGTTGATATCAGTAACCTGGTGACGTAGTGATGTAGTTATGTGGACACTGGAGTGAACTCCTAAAAGGCTTTGTAGCCGATACACGGGTTGAAGCATTCTGATAACCATAAAAAACGCTGCAAATTCTCGAATTTTCGGTATTTATTATTCAATTGGCTTGCGTTCATGGTCTGAATTAATACTAAGCTTTGGAGAGTGCATGTTTCACAGGTTATAGAGGGATTATTGAATTTCAGGAGGTATGCATAGAGCACGTAAATCTGTTCTCAACCCAAATACCTATTCGGATTGATCAGTTGATCATATTTGTGTGCCTCCTGAAATTCAATAATCGCTCTATCACCTGTGAAACATGCACACTCCAAAGCTTAGTATAAGTTCAAATCATGTACGCAAGCCAATCGAATAATAAACCCCAGTGAAAGAATTTGCAGCGTTTTTCTCTCTCTCACGAACAGGATGTTTGTTGAGACCGACAGCGAATCAGATACCTACTGGAAAATGAGACATTTAGTGTCATTATTGACCACGTTGAACTCACACATAACATAATTATATTAGCCCATAATATAATATAAAATATTATGCTCTATTTACGGAGATAAGAGTAAATGTCCTGTATGGCATAGTTACTAGGTACCGCCACCAAGACACTACTATTTGGCTGTACTTGAAAAATTTCTTTAACATTCAAGGTCGTACAATTTGAATGATCGTCGCTGACAATGATTTGCTTAGCTATTGCTGAACTAGCGGAGATGAAAATTACCTTGGTGCTTGTCCCCTCTCCCGAATTTATATTTTGAACGGCAAAAGTTGACATTCACAGCACTGTCGCATCAATGTGCTGTTGATGTACAATTATTTCTAGATATTTTAACGAGTGAAAAATACGTTTCTTAGATTCAATAACGCCATCAAACATAAAAGCACTGAAATCTTTCATTTTCTACCGTACTTGCCATTGGCTTTTCTACGTTTCATGAGGATCTAAATATTGGATTGAGGTTCACGTCCAAGCGTCCCGACTGGTACATGACCCAACAAGCACAAAATTCTATGTCTTCCTTAATTGTAATATACAAATGGTAATGTTAATAAATGTATTTCCTATCAATTCACGAACGAGTTCATGAATTAGTAAAACATGAGATTAATGTAGGATCTTTGGACATGGGAGCGAAACAATAATTCGAAGTCGAGGCAAACGCTACAGAGCAAACTGCACATTTGTTGGCGTTACGACTCTCTTCATATTTTTCCCATTTCCAGATACTCTATTCGGATATTGACCTCGGAGAAGGGATAGTTCCCACTCCTGAGGCACTGCAAGGTGTTCATTACCCGCTGGGAAACGATTACGTCTCTGATAACGTTCCCCATGTGAAATCCACAACAATAATGGGATCTAACGGCGAGAGGCTACTGTAGAAGTGAACAGTGAACAGCCCTCAAACCTTTATTAGCCCCGGAGGCGGAGACCTGAGGGGAATAGAAGGCCGCCCTGCGCCCAATAAATTTTCATCCATCTGCGAAGCGTTTCCATCTTCAGGCCCTTCTGGTGTGGCCCCGATTCCAAAGGGGTCCGCGCCTTGTGGATATAACGAATTCGGCAAATTGAAGTTTACTGCCCCCGCTTGGTTCTGAACTCGGAGACTTGTGAATTATTCTGTATTAGCAACGTGAGCTCCCTCTGCCAGGGGGTGCTGACCATTACGCCACGTCACGCGAACTACTCTCTGGCCTCAAGGTGTTCGTTCAGCACGCTATGAAATGACCTATGGACATATCTTTCAATACATCGTGAGAGGCTTAGTAATCGTGGGCCTTCCATTGACTCTCATGCAAATTTGGTTCAGGAGGTGAGGAAAGGATTGAGACGATTTTTGCAAGACATGAATATTAATGCTCTTCAATACCCAGGTTTAATTCGAGTATATTCAAGGTATAACTTTTGATCCAGCGAAAGGGACAAGTTACCAATCGATCGCTGACACTTGATGGGTGTGTCGCATAATTGGTTCAAAAAATATTAAAATGTTCCGTAGACCTCTTTAAAAAAAATACAGCGCTGAAAAGAAACAAAATCTTGCTCACAATCAATAATTGAGAATGCACACTAGCCTGTCCATGCTAGGTGCGTAATTATCTTTTACAATTTCTATCGGCATTCTAGTATGTAATGTTACACACATAAAACAATTTACGAAATTTGTTCTAATCCCCTAATAAAGGAAATTGGTGGTTTCCGAAGCCAAATCATAGCTCCAGAGCCATTAATGTACAAAAATATTCGGTTCATTTTTATTCATTCATTTTATTTTGGTTTATTACTCAATAATAAACCATTGTTATCGCTCTTGAAAAAAAATTCTAACCCCCCCTGAAAATTTCATGGTTTACGTCTCAAAGGGTGTAGAATCCGAATCTGCAATAAAAATTTTTCCGTCCGTCCGCCGTACGAACGATTTCTCCCAAACGGCTGGAGCAAAAAAGCTGAAATTTTCAAGAAAAATCCATGTTGGTCCGGCGACGCCTTAATTCTTGAGCCAGCTCTCTCACTTAATTTAAAGTGCCCTTTAAGGGTTGTCAAAGTTTTGTAAAATCCCTAAAAACCTCAAAAAAAGTCAAGGCGGCCTAAATTTGTACTCTTTTTGAAGAACACTCCACGAGGAATCGAATGAGCCCCTCCCCAGGTCCGTAGGTCAAACCATTCCCGGTTTATGGTGCCAACATTCGCGTTATTTTGGTTTATTATTGTTTTTGTGTTGATATCAGTAACCTAGTGATGTAGTAATGTGGATACTGGAGTGAACTCCTAAAAGGCTTTGTAGCCGATACACGGGTTGAAGCATTCTGATATGCATGAAACGCTGCAAATTCTTTCACTGGGGTTTATTATTCAATTGCTTGCGTTCATGATTTAAATTTCTACTAACCTCTAGTGTGTGAGTGTTTCAGATGTGATAGAGCGATTATTGAATTTTAGGAGGCACACAAATATGATCAACTGATCTATCCAAATAGGTATTTTGGTTGAGAACCGATTTACGTGCTCTACGCGTATCTCCTGAAATTCAATAATCGCTCTATCACCTGTGAAACACGCACACTCCAAAGCTTAGTAGAAATTTAAATCATGAACGCAAGATAATTGAATAATAAACCCCAGTGAAAGAATTTGCAGCGTTTTTTCGAATACATCCAGCGTCTCTTTACACCGATCGTGCATAATCACTTTCCCGATTACTCGAAGGGCTGTGGACATGTTAGCTAATATCACGGTAATTAATAAATAAAAATCTTTAATTAAATCTCTCCTGGGAAAGTTTCATTTCCATTCTGGTACGCAGTGTTTAATTTCTAAAAAGCATTCAGAACTTATAACCCCGATATATACCGAAAACACCTAAACTATATGAACTATAAAACAAGATTCAAGAAACATAATAAGCCAATTCTTACAGCCAATAGAACAAACAATTTTAATTAAATTCACCTGAGTTTCTCTTCGAAATGTTTCAACGCCCGAGGTGAAAACTACCCCATTTCAGTATTTGAATCAAGTAAAAGTAGAGAGAAGCCAAGAAAATGCATACAACGGCGCATATGACTACACAACATGGCACGACTGCAAACATATTGTTAACATGTTGGTCGAAAACATGGATAGTTCAATCGACTTTATTATGTTATTTAAAATCTCTTAAATATAGATAGGCACCTTCTGAGGTAGGTGAATGACTTCTTCACGAAGTAGATGGTGTAACAAACGGCATTTTTATGACCTTTCACTTGAAGAGCAAACTGATAATTCATGATGAATCATCGAAGATACGATCAGTACGTTAAAGGTTTTTGAACGGTAAATCACACTGCAAAGAAACTGGCTGGAGATGAATTCGGTAAAGGATCGTGATCAGAAATATGAAGTATTTGTAATCAGGTTTTTAGCTTCCATTCTGAGGAATGCCGTGATGGTTATTTTAGTGAATCTATTTTGATAAACAAAAATTGTAGAACAAATTTTCTTTTTTGTAATTTTCCCCATCGAAATCCGTTTTTTCCGAATTTTTATCCGGGAAGATCTGGGATAATATCGCTAACAGTCAATCCAGATGGAAAGAATGAATTATATAGCATTATTATTATTATTATATAACATTTCAACTTCGTTCTTTCTCCAAATCCTGGTGTTCCAGAAGAGAGATTGAATTCAATGGAGCACTTTTTTAGCACAGAAAGTGGGTCCAACAATTTACCAACTCACGAAAAAAATAAGTGCTGCCAAAAAACGGTAATTTTAAATTTTGGAGGAAACTTCGGTTGAAAAATTGAGTTAGAATAGAATATGAACTAGAATTGAACCATCAAGTTCTACCTCAATGCTAAAAAATGTCTAGAGTATCATAAAAAAATTTCTTTATATTTGATTTAAAAAAAAACGCTGCAAATTCTTTCACTGGGGTTTATTATTCAATTGGCTTGCGTTCATGATTTGAATTTCTACTAAGCTTTGGAGTGTGCGTGTTTCACTGGTGATGTAGCGATTATTGAATTTCAGGAGATATGCATAGAGCACGTAAATCTGTTCTCAACCAAAATACCTATTTGGATTGATCAGTTGATCATATTCGTGTGCCTCCAGAAATTCAATAATCGCTCTATCACCTGTGAAACACGTGCACTCCAAAGCTTAGTAGAAATTCAAATCATGAACGCAAGCCAATTGAATAATAAACCCCAGTGAATGGATTTGCAGCGTTTTTTATGGTTATCAGAATACTTCAACCCGTGTATCGGCTATAAACCCTTTTAGGAGTTCGCTCCAGTATCCACGTTCACTACATCACTAGGTTACTGCAATCAAAACAAAAACAATAATAAACCAAACTAACGCAAATGTTGGCACCATAAATCGGGCCATACATCGCGAATGGTTTGACCTACGGACCTGGGGAGGGGCTCATTTGATTCCTCGTGGAAAGTTCTTCAAAAAGAGTCCAAATTTAGGCCGCCTTGACTTTTTTTGAGGTTTTTAGGGATTTTACAAAACTTTGACAACCCTTAAAGGGCACTTTAAATTAAGTGAAAGAGCTGGCTCATGAATTGGGGTGTCGTCGTAACAACGGATTTTTCCTGAAAATTTTAGCTTTTTTGCTTCAGCCGTTTGGGAGAAATCGTGCGTTCGGCGTATGGCGGACGGACGGAAAATGTTGTATTGCAGATTCGGATTCTACACTCCTTGAAACGTAAACCATGAAATTTTCAGGTTTGGTTGAACTTTTTTTTTCAAGAGCGATTACAATGGTTGATTATTGAATAATAAACCAAAACTAAAAATCCAAGTCTTCACTAAGATGTTTACAAGTTTGAAAAGCAAAACGCTGTGATTAACTGATATAACTAGTTTTTAAACACATTTGATAAAACAGCAAGATTCGCTCATATGTACATGTTGCAAGACTTAACATTCTCCTTCGTCGTATAATAATTTTTTTATGCTCGTGATGTTTACAGGAACACGTCAACTTGACGGGATGGGACGACACTCATGGTCCAGTTCTCGTGTCCGTGAAGTACGAAGCCGTCGAAGATCAGACGAGGGTCGTTCTGCGACTCAAAACCGGCACAGTCCACCACCTTGTGCCGTCCACTGCTTCACCCCCTTTAGCAATCGTCAAGGTAACTTCTCATACTTCTATTTCCCTACGGCTTTTTTGTGTGCATTGTGTTTTCTTCGATCTTCGTCTCGCGCACTTAGAAAAAATCTCAGTCCTTGGAGTTTTATTGTGTAGAGCTCGGGTCCCCTGTGTTCGTTTGTCACGTGTCAATGCCACATCTACTCTGTTCAGAGATAACATGCGAACATTTCTATTCCTTTTGATTGCTGGTTGCGGCAACATCGTGACGCTTTTCCTTAAGATGCCTTGATGGGAAAAAACGGTGGGATTTCTTCCGCGTCTATTCAGGTTCTCAACTTATTGTTAATTTTGCATTTGAATCGCATAAACTTTCATTTTCTGTATGAACATGGCTGCTCCAATTCGGAACTTGATAATCGTACTGACGGTTATTACTTTGAATAGGACTTCGACATATTGACTGTGGTACTTTGACATTACGCTCTCGGAAATTAACAGTACCAACAGAATGCCAATAATACTAACTACTCCGTCCAGAGCTTTTCTCCGAAACTACTGAACGAAAGTGATTGAAGCGTAGGTAAAAGATCACATTTTGGATCTGGTTGAGACTGAATTCTCGGCGTCGTTTCAGGCAGTCCTAAGGGTGAAACCAAATGGCTGAAATTTCAAAAATCCGTACATAAAAAACTTTTGAAATAACACCATTGTTTTCTTGTTCATTATTGAACTTAGATAGTTGACATTTTAATGGTAGCCTGACGATTTGAAGTGCCAGTAAATCGATGCTGAAGTCTACGAAATACCCACGGTTTTGATATCAGCTTCTGTTTCTTACAAAAGGACTGATTACATTAAGGGCAAAACACGGAGTTCACACTTAAGCAAAATCCTCTACCTACCTATCAATTGTAGCTTTAGTTACAATTTAATTGTTTCTAGTTTGTGGTTTCGGATTGTAGTATAAGTAGTATTGTATAGTATAAGTAGTATTGTAGGATTGTAGTTTATGCCTACAATGAGTTGGGAGCCTGCGTTTCAAATCCTCCATGATATGACTGAACACAAACTCACGGACTTGAATACAGTGTGACTCTGGATTAGATAGAAACTGATTAATGAGATCAGTTCGTTTTATTGGTAAATAGTTAAAAGCATTGATTGACTAACTGATGTAACAGTTGAGGTCCATAGACAACGCAATAGTGCTAACATAATGGCACAATGTTGCCGGTGTCCGTTTTGATTGACAGTACCCATTGTATAAAGGAGGAATTAAGTTGGAGGTTGGTAACTATAGACCCATATCAATGCTTTCATCAATTTCAAAAATCCTAGAAAAATGGATAAAATTAAACTTAATTCTATATCTGGAAGAGAAAGATTATTGAGTAATGCTCAATATGGTTTTCGTAGGGGAAGGGGAGTTGACCGCAATTTATGAACTGATAGATAGCTCTTTATGCTGGATCAAGCTAAAGCCTTTGATTCTGTTGATAGAAGTTTGCTTACTGAAATTTCGGAAACATATGGGATAAGGGAAGGAGCGCTTGCCTGGTTTAGGAGTTACCTTACGGATCGAACGTATGTAGTAGCGATTGATGATTGTATCAGTAATGTTGCTACCAATGAATACGGGGTAATTCAGGGAGGAACTCTTGGGCCTATTTTATTCTTGATTTATATTAATTCTTTACCCTGCATTACCGGTCTATGTAAATTTTTCCTATTTGCGGATGACACGGCCCTTCTAGTAATTGGGAAAGATTGGGAAGAAGTTTTTCTTAAAGCGGATGCTAGCCTTTCGAGTTTGGCGGGTTGGATGCTAAACAATCTGCTCACATTAAATGTTAAAAAAACAAAATACTTATTAATTGGAAATGCAGGCGATATGACGCAATCTCAGCTACATCACAGATTCCGAATCCATACCTGCTCAGGAGAGTGCTCCTGCATTCCTATTGAAAGAGTTCATGAGCATAAGTACCTGGGGGTCATCATTGATGATAAACTTTCATGGAAAGGTCACGTGAGGATCCCTGAGTTTTGATCAAAAGGGCACATTTCCAAAGTGAAAATGGATATACAGCCTCGTGTTTTGGAGAAAATTGATTCATATTCTGAGGCATCTTTATCTGTGCCTTCTCGCACATTACTCCGATGAGAAACTGCAGAAAAACATCTCCACTAATCTGCAAATCGTTTTTTTCACTTCCTGAACATTTTGTCGGAATGGATATGTGCCTGTTTGAAAGTAAGCTCCTCACGTATCGTATATAGTGGAAAAGTTTAAGAAATTCATACAGATATTCTACAATCTACGTACGATGTTATCCGCCACAAACATAAAAATGGTATATGTAAGCCTTGTACAATCCATAATTCAACACGGAATTATCGTATACCAAACATCATTGAAACCTCTGGCTACATTACAGAAATGTATATTGAAGGTATGCTTAAAAACTCGGCGCTCCGCTCCCTGGCCCCCGTTTGCTTTTATTTAGAGACTACTGCCACAAGTATAGGAACGTAGAATACGCTTTAGCCTCGATTGAACGCTGAACGTTCAACGATGATCATCGAACGTTCATTGTCGAACCGAAGGACGATTCGCGAACGACTGAAACTCCGATTTACATAAATAAAATGACTCACTTCAAACGGGTTTGTCGCAACTACTACGCATGGATGTAAATATTCTTATGTTTATTGGTCTCGTGTCACCGTTTTCGTTCCTGGATACCATACCATTTTTCGTTCCTGGATACCATTCCCTTTTTCGTTCCACTCCCGCGTGACACTTTTCGGCTAGTTAGTCCATGGCTAAAGCGTATTCTACGCTAAAAACCAAAACATTCAGTTCGGTGGAATGATTCAATTGGAGCAAAAGCTTCTCAATTAGGCAGTTATTTGTTTAAAATCTCTTTCTATATTATTTTAAGCATCCTGAAGTAATATCTGCAGGGACAGGTCACGCATACCCTACAAGATTTCGCTTGGATGGTAATGTTACAAACCCTCGTGCTACAAAAACTCTGTTTACAAAGAACACTCACTATTTAATACATGTAGTGCACAAATCTTTACCTAGAGTTCTGAAATCACCTTTCAAAAGTAGCCGAGATGGATACAAAAAGCTTGTGTACTCTTGGTTGGGTACCTACTTTAGGTTTTATAGAAACATTTTCTTTTCTTTTTCTCCTTAATGTATTTTGAAGAATCTTCCTTCGTTCTACTGCTTGTGCTGAGTTCCGGCTCTTGCCGGCAGCACGGACTTGCCCATAGCCGACAATATTTCTGTGTGTCAATAAATCCTTTATCTATCTATCTATTGACAGTGCCAGTGTAAGTGATTTACAACTCACAAGCGGTAAACAATCATTTAATTAAACTAAATGATTGCTTACCGCTTGCACCCGGAAGAGTGACCGCACTATCGATATTCTTTGAAATATTGAAAGTGATCGTTGTCGAGAATTTCCCTTTGTTGTCTATTGTGAGATAGGAACGTACTTTCAGAATGGCAATCCTTAGGTACACAGACCGATTCGAAATCACGTTTTCAATGTCCAATCCACCTGTCGACTCTTATTTGGCCCTCGCGGGGACTGGTCCGCCTCGCTGGACGCTATTTCCGCCGTGAATAGCCCCAACTAGTCCCCCGATATTAAGGAAGCTTCCTGAAAAGACTCTTGGATTCCTTCCCTCCATCACAGCATGGAAAGGGGAGACAGACTTGCCTTGGAAATCTCGACCTCAAGGGCCTTCCATACAAACCGCTCCTCAACTATGAATGAAAGCCGGGAGGTAACCGCGAAGGGCTCACCTTCTCATAATTCTCAAAGGCCAAACCACCGTATCCGCCCCAGCGGTCGAAACTGGATCCGTCCCTGGAGGACCTGCACTTCCCATGTAGCTGATGCGTCTGCTGCCGGTTTAATCTAACCCCTAAGACACTCCAAGCAAACTCATTGAATCCCGTCCGCTCAAGATCTCCATGATTTCCTTTATTGTGAAGATAACGCACTAATTTCCTCTCTTGCGAACCGCTCAAGGGAAATGAAATTTTCGTTTCCAAATAGTTCTTTCAATTCGATAACGTGTGATTTGTTCGTTAAGGACCTATATTTTCTTCCTTCCATATGAACGATTCATCTAAATTTGGGTTTAGGATTTGAATCTACTGCGTTCGTCTTTTGTGTTTCGTGAGTTCCCCAAGGGTAATTACTCTGTTACTCTGACGTGTGTGAAATCAAGCAATAAAACTTTCATTCCACCTTTTTTTCACATAAATTTAAATCGTTCAAAATTATGTTCTACAATGGATTAATATGGTTTTATGACAATGTTTTTAACACAATGCATCGTTATTCCTTATTCAGGATAAAATGAGTGGTACCTACTCAATAAGTGATTTACCGACGTCATAGGCGTTGATAGAAGTGAACAAAATTGATTTTTCTATCTGGTTTCCTAATGCGTCTTAGATGATCTAGTTTGGAAGAATCATCTGCCGTTATTTCGATAGAGTAGCTGGTTATGGAACATGCGTGTTGTTATTGCTTAGGTGAGAAGGAACACTTCAGTGGTTGTCGATAACATTATGTAAAGAATAAATTTTATGAATTTCCCAAACTTTAATTCGTACCAGTACATGAAAAGTATAATTATTACACCAAAATAAATTTAATGATATACATTTGCATATCCGTGCCTTACAAAAAACAGTGACGATTATAGGCAATGCAGCATTTCCATCCAACCATCAATATCTTCAAATTTTCTCTCACCTACAATTGGACGGACACAGTGAACACCGGAGTGAAGTCAACTATAGACTCCAAAGAAAGGAGCATATGACATACGAGCATTTGATCTTCAAAAGTTGGCGATTTTTCTTTCTGTAGGCTAGAAAATGTCTAAATTTGAAATGAATGAAATTTCTCAATTCCAACTTCAAATGGAGGTGCCATTTTTGAAAAAAACATTTTTGCACGTTCTCACCGGCAACACGTTTACTGCGAGAAAATACCAATGGCTAAATTTTAGTGAGAAATTGCAGCGTGGTCTTCAATTTTGTAGCATTCAAATTTTGTACTCTGGGACAGGATTAAGGTATTCAGACATCCAAAAACACGGGTGCCCGTTAGTTTTTAAACACCCTCGCTTCTTCTAGCACTTTTAACGAAATGTAAACCCGTTTTTCATTATCAAAAAAGAAGATCTAGCAATAAAAGTTAAATCTCCCTCCCCCGCTCCCTATCAGTGGCCGGAATCTATTGGAATGTTGCTAACTTCACTCCACCTCTTGCACACACTCATTAATCAAGTTTAACAAGAAAAAACTAAACACTGCAACTCAATTTGATCTTCTCATTATGATTCTAACTTTAGATAGCAACAGAATGTGTTCGACGTGCTCTCTATAATTTCAACGACTTCCTGTGTTGAAATAACGGTATTAGATTACGGTGTAAACGTAATCTACATTACTTTACAACCACTTGCACTCGATTCACCTGGTTCTATGCTTCTTACCTTAGCATTAACTCATCTAGAACTTACACAACTTTATGCACTTAGGATCTTGATTCCGAAGACAGTTCCTGCCGTAATTTCTGTCCAACCCGGATCCGCCAACAGATATCTTATCTTTACGCTGTTCGAACCTACACCCCCTTCTTCCGGAGAGCTGGAACAGCCCGTATGGATTTAGAGCTATCCTTTATAAGCAATGAATTTAGTTCGGCATTATTCCGTTCCTCGGCCACGTTTTCCAGTTGTATAAATAAACCGCCTTCAATATGCCAGATATGGGTATCTGTTGAACACCTGGACAAATACGTACGGAAGAGGTTCATTGGATCCAAGAACGCTTTAAAAAAAATGCTAATTATTGTTATGACTGTTATGATCTGTGGCAATTATTATTATCATGTCTTTACTATTCCTTAAAACCGCGAATAACAAATCAAGCCAGCGTAAAAGCCATATAAGCAAGATTCATAAAATAATTTCGTCCAAATAGAGCTGCAATTGTGAACCGTATCTTACCACTCCTTTCCTGTAAAATCGATTAAACATTGCTGGGAGCACTGCTGAAAAAAATACAACTGAAAATATTCTGGTGATTCAAGGCATTTTTCGTAGTCCTTAGAAGTGATTATGTTCTTATTTGTGTATTGCTTCGTCTTCTGAGGGGAAATATTAAAATTACTCCAATATTTTCTCAACGGGATTATAACTACAGAATAAAACGTGAATAGCTTCTTACGAAAATGTTCCATTGTATTATTCTGTCCATTTCTCTGAAAGTACAGTCACCTGGATAAACAGACCTACTCTATTAGATGGACATAATGAGCTTAACGAGAGCCAAAAAAGTGAATTTATATTATTCTGTGATGCTTTTGAGGTCAGCAGATATTTACGAAGATTCTAAAGCATATTCATTTTAATGAAATAACTAATAACCTTTTGGGAATAAGGTTTTATTCAGCTAAAACGTTCAACTAGATAATCACATCACGAATGAAAATAAGACTCATATGAAAACCTCGCAACGAAACAGAACATATGATTTATGGAGTTGAATCATCTCATTCACCCCTCCTTTCAGTACAAGGCGTAGTCTGCAAGGCGGGATGGAGGACGAAGATCTCTCTTTGGTCTAGGAGAGCTTGGGGTATCCAGATTCATAGAGTTGCGAGGACAGCCAACTGTAGTAGCCTGTTCACTAACTTGCGGGCCCTCATCGAGATTTGACACAGAAGGATTCAATGTATTCGAATCTCGGATTTGTTGATTTTCCGCCCGTAGGGGGTCGATCTCATGATCCAATACGTTTGGACTGCCACGTGGTGCCAAGTGCTGAAGAGCCACTGTTGACTCCCTTCCATTTTCGTGGCGAATTATGGCATACTCTGGATTGGGCTCCAGCAACTCCACTTGCTCAACAAGTGGTTGATATTTATTCGCACGATCGAACCTCTTCAGTAAGACGGGTCCAGGGTTACTTAGCCAGGAATGAAGTGCGCTTCCATTTGAAGATCTGCGATTCTGAATGAACATCCTTTCAGTTTGTCCTGGTGCATAGGAGTGACCGCACAGAGTGTAATTCATCAGGAAGGACTTTCTCCCATTGATTGGGTTTCAGGTTCCGGCTTCTGAGGGCAAGAGTGACTGCTTTCCAGATTGTATCGTTGAATTTCTCCCACTTGCCCATTGCCTTCAGGGTGATGAGGGGAAGAGTGACTCGTTGCTGTACCTCTTGAGTGAAAAAAAAATTAGTCACCTCACGAGAAAGAAATGACATTCCCCTATCAGAGTGGACATAGGCCGGCATACCAAAAGTAGTGAAAAGTTTAGTAAAGCACTTGATGACTGTGGGGGAGCTCTATCCTTGCATGGAAATGCGAAAGGAAAGCGTGAAAATTCGTCTATCATGGTCAGAAGATACGGCTTTTCGTTATTTGAAGGGAGGGGACCCTTAAAATCCACACTAACACGTTCGAATGGTTGTGTAGCCTCAATCAGAGTGCCAGGTGGTTTCTTGAAAAATCGTGGCTTGACCTCAGCACATAAAGGGCAATTTGCTAGAATTTTTCGAACTTCATCAAGGCTGTAAGGTAAGTTCTGACTGCGGATCCAGTGGAAGAATCTAGTCACACCTGGATGACATAAGGACTTGTTAAGTTCAAAGAGCTTAGTGCTATTCGTAGCTCCACATATCCAATATTTGAAAAATTAATCATGTCCTCGTTTATTAGTTATTCATCTTACAAGAATGTGTTATTAAATAAAGAATTTCAGTTTGAAGCCGGTTTATACCCACATAAAATATCCTTTTGTGTTACGAATATTTGATACTACTGAACAGAAAAAACATTGCTTTGGGATCTAGGTTCTGAATTGAAGTTTGGTTTCATATAACGAAAATGACTAACCTAAAAATTTTCTAAAATCGCAAGCCGTTGAACTACGAGTATCTCGATGTGACCTTGTATCCTGTCAATCGAATGATGATTACCAGAGTATTTCCAACTAGCATCTTCAACGAAGCGACTACGTTTTCGCGTTAGACATGGACTGATGTCCCTGGGGGCACCAAGTTCTCAATAACACCTTTTCGTCCGCCTGAGGACACGACATTGTTCCCAGACAGATCTCTACTGACCGTGTCCTTCTTCATACAAATACGTCTTGTGAAAAAGGTAACGCGTTGCGTTCGTGCCCTTTTATCCCGTCCGGTGTACCTGTCTGTGAGGCGTGAATGGTTTGTTAGCAACAACCGTTACCTGCCTGGACAAATGGCCCTTTGTGGTTGTACCAGCAGCCAGCATCTTGCGGAAAATAACTTCACAGGATGTTCGATCCATTGCTTTTTTTCTGAATCTTCTTCATCCGAATTATTTCTCACAGTGATCCGTATTCACTTCATTCTTCAACAGAAGTTTCCTAAAGTTGTACTTGTTTTAGATAACCTTCACAAAAAAAAAACGATGCAAATTCTTTCACTGGGGTTTATTATTCAATTGGCTTACGTTTATGATTTGAATTTCTACTAAGCTTTGGAGTGTGCGTGTTTTACAGGTGATAGAGCGATTATAGAATTTCAGGAGGCACACAAATATGATCAACTGATCAATCCAAATAGGTATTTTGGTTGAGAACAGATTTACGTGCTCTATGCATATCTCCTGAAATTCAATAATCGCTCTATCACCTGTGAAACAGGGACATTCCAAAGCATAGTAGAAATTCAAATCATGAACGCAAGCCAATTGAATAATAAACCCCAGTGAAAGAATTTGCAGCGTTTTTTTTATGGTTATCAGAATTGGATATAAACACTTTTAGGAGTTCACTCCAGTATCCACGTTCACTACATCACTAGGTTACTGCAATCAAAACAAAAACAATAATAAACCAAAATAACGCAAATGTTGGCACCATAACGGGCCATACATCGCGAGTGGTTTGAGCTACGGACCTGGGGAAGGGCTCATTCGATTCCTCATGGACAGTTCTTCAAAAAAGTCCAAATTTAGGCCGCCTTGACTTTTTTTGAGGTTTTTAGGGATTTTACAAAACTTGGACAACTCTTAAAGGGCACTTTAAATTAAGTGAGAGTGCTAGCTAAAGAATTGGGGCGTTGTTGGACCAATATGGATTTTTCCTGAAAATTCCAGATTTTTTGCTCCAGCCGTTTGGGAGAAATCTAGCGTACGGCGGACGGACGGAAAAATTTTTATTGCAGATTTGGATTCTACACCCTTTGAAACGTAAACCATGAAATTTTCAGGGGTGGTTGAAATTTTTTTCAATTTTTTTTTCAAGAGCGATTACAATGGTTTGTTATTGAGTAATAAACCAATATGGAATTGGTTGACAACGATCATTCACGCTACTGTGTTCTGCTCGTATTTTAAACTATATTAGTAATTCTAATTCTGCAACAAATTCTGAACAAAGTGTAAATAAAGTTTAAATCACATTGCAGCCTGTTGAAGTTCTGGTGTTTTTATTACATCTGCATCTAACTTCAGATCAATGCTCTAGAACAAAGCTTGCTGTATCACTGATGCAGAAACGCTAATCGCTGTTGTGTAATTTTAGAACCCTTTAGTAATAATCTAATAACAATGTCGGTGAGTTGGACGTGCCCACCCTCTCTCCATTATTCCGTTCATACTAAACAGATGCAAGGGAAGAAACCTGAAGGAAACCCATCTCCGCTGACCAGACGGTCGAAGGATTCGTGATTAGGTCAATGCGCCAATTATTCCTGTAATAATCAGTTACCCAGCGCTCCGACGTCGGGATCGTTATTCCGCCGGGCTCAATCATTTTCGTTCCCCTTTATAATGTCCGCCTTCATCGCATGTTGAGGTAAGTAATTGTGGGAGCAATAGTCCAGTTAAGTTTTGTTTCGGAAGTCGAGTCCAGTTAGGTTTTACGGGAAGTCGAGCGCTAGTTTACATGGTTATCATAAGTTGCTCCACGTATACCGGTAACCCTGATATGAGGAGCGGCTACTTACCTCTCACCTACGCTCACCTTCTCAATTCATATTCACTGCCTACGTGCTCAATGGCCTTTGTCTCCGCAGACCTTCGTTGCATGTTTGTGATAACGTCATGAAGTCTTCAATGAACCTCTGTGTTCAACTTTTAAAATTGATCCAGGTAGGCGTGGGATTACCCAAATACTTGAAAAAAATAACATTGTGGAGGCACACAAATATGATCAACTGATCAACCCAAATAGGTATTTTGGTTGAGAACCGATTTACGTGCTCTATGCATATCTTCTGAAATTCAATAATCGCTCTATCACCTGTGAAACACGCACACTCCAAAGCTTAGTAGAAATTCAAATTATGAATGCAAGCCAAATGAATGAAATTGAATAATAAACCCCAGTGAAAGAATTTGCAGAAAGAAAGAAGAAATTGCATGAATTTTTCATGCATATCAGAATGATTCAACCCGTGTTTCGGCTATAAACCCTTTAAGGAGTTCACTCCAGTATCGACATTCACTACTAGTGATGTAGTGAATCTGGATGCAAATGTTTGCAGCATAAGATCATGCCATACATCGGGAGCATACATACATGGTTTGAGCTACAGACCTGGGGAGGGGCTCATTCGATTCCTCATGGAAATTTCTTTAAAAAAGTCCAAATTTAGGCCGCCTTGGTTTTTTTGGAGGTTGTTAGGGATTTTACAAAACTTTGATAACCTTTAAAGGGCAATTTAAATTAAGTGAGGAGAGCTGGCTAAAGAATTGGGGAGTTGTCGGACCAATATTGATTTTTCCAGAAAATTTCAGATTTTTTGCTCCAGCCGTTTGGGAGGAATCGTGCGTACGGCGGACGGAGGGAAAATTTTTTATTGCAGATTTGGATTCTACACCCTTTGAAACGTAAACCATGAAATTTTCTGGGGGGGGGGGGGGGGGTAGCATTTTTTTCTTCAAGAACGATTACAATGGTGTATTATTGAATAACAAACCAAAAACGATAGGTATATGTCTGGATATATGTGTGATGTGATTGTGACAAATTTGGTAGGTCTTGCCCAGCCGGCAATTCTTGACGCATTTCCAGGATTATTTTTTTGTTCGATACCAATTTTACTCTAGTTGTGCGAAAAACGTCGGAAATTTAGCTTTTGCTAACACAATTAGGGGTAGTCCTTCCAACCGCGGTTCAAATGAGAACTCTCAAATCATTCGTGTCATTATTTATTTATTTTATCTTTTCTTTGAATTAAGAAGTTAGTTTGGAATTTAAAAATACCTCAGCACATTCAATTTTCATCGTGAAAGGCGGTGAAAATGATGAATCGTGATTTCGTCCCAATTCACTGCTTATTTTATTGATTTAGACACTATTTCTCTCATTTTTCTCATATTAAAGAGCTCAACAAAGATGTTCTCGTCTCACATTGAGCTGCTGGGAACCCTTACACACGTGCAAACTTGTAATAGTGAATTAAGTCTTGGATGACTAGCCATCTATTTTAAAATCAACTAACGAAATTACAAAGTTGAGTAGTTGATAATAATTATCAAACATAGTTAATTATTAACTATATTAATCCATTTTTTTCCGATACCTACAAACCATTTCGATAAATAGGGATTTCAGCTGAGAGTAACCTTCAAAAATGATCTCGGAAACAATTAAATGCCAAACCCAGCACCTCAACGTGATCTAAATTCATATCGAGTGCCGGAGTTATCACGAGGACTTCCGTTGTGTTGCATCTCCAGAAATCGTAAATTGTTGAATTTGATTACTTATTTAGATCCGATATAGTTGAGCTTTTCGTTGTTTAAGCCGCCAATAAATGAATTATTTCCATAAATCACCGAAGTTTCGAAGTTTGAAAAAGCGTTCCCGTGAAACGGAGGAAAGCGGCGGAAATAAATTACGTTCGATCCTCGTCTCCCGCTGGTTCGTGTTTTTATTGCGTGAGAGTGCCTGCGTGCGTATAGATGTTCACACAAATCGTTAAATGTATTTTGGGGCCGGTGGTTACGTCTGGAACTAATATATTACCCTCGATCATGGGAACGACGTCACGTGTGATTCGCTGCCTGTCTTAACTTCCGAGACGTGAAACAGTGCTGGGGAGTTTTTTTTCTTTTTCTTCCCTTTCTCTCTTTTTTTTATCGAGTCAGATGAGACGTTCCTTTCCACATGTCGATCTTGAGTGGTATCGGGCTTTTTTAAATGGCGATTCCGTGTTACTAGTAGAGAGCAAGTGGAGTGCGACGTCCGTTACATTTCACCGTTGTTCAAAATGCAATTTTGACCGGACCATCGTATTCTTTAGTGACACTGTGTTGATCAGTTTCCCTGTTCCTCATTGTGAATTATGAGCCATCAACACAACACACTTTCATGATAAACGCGCGTCACTTGAAAACCTACGTTTAAAGTAATATTAAACTTGACACTTCGATTACTATTCTCCAGCACACACCTGATTCCATTCTATTTACTCACTATTGAATGTCTCTGCTCACCCAAAGCTCCTTTTGTCTCAGCTATTTCAGAATGTTTCGAATTAGCTCCTACGTTTGTAAACGATTAGAATCGGTGGTTCCCGATGATCACTCATGATGACTCATTAATCTTAAATACCTATTTCCATCAATTTTACATTAATTCATTGCATTCTTCAAAACTCAATGTCTACTTCACATCATAGTAATCATGCGAGACCACCTTGCCCAGCGACTCGTTTGAGAACATTCCGATTTTGAAAAGATATCAAAATGAAACTACTCGGGATGGGATGTAATAAACAAGAATTACACATTTTTTATCAGCTACATGGAATATTTTAGCTAAATTTTATGTTTTTTGGTGTGCTGCATCCAAAAATGACCGCTATTTTCCTCCATCACGTACAGTTTTCTTGCAAATTAGGGGAGTGGGGGACATAAAAAGCGAAAACGTAGAAAAAATACACTATAATTTGTATTGTCCATAAACTCAAAATAAAAAATCTGTTCTCAACCAAAATACCTATTTGGATTGATCAGTTGATCATATTTGTATGTCTCTTGAAATTCAATCAGTATTTAAATTCAAATCATGTTTATTATTCAGTACAAAATGATCAAAAACTTCTTTCAGTTTGCTTGGCACCATGGGGCCAACCTTTTTTTTTTTTTTTTTTTTTTTTTTTTTTTTTTTTTTACTTTTGTAGCACACGTTTTTGTGCTCCAGCATTGTCCGTGTCCCTCTTGAGCATCCAACGATAGTCAGCTAGCATATCCCCTCTCTTTCATTTTACTACCAAATATGAGAGTGAAAAAATTAATGCAATTCATAAAATTGACAACTTAGAATCAACTACCAAATTGAGGTTTAACGTTGAATAACACCGTATGTGGTATTCAAAAAACCAGTTTTGTGAAAAAACTAGACGTGATGGAATTTTTTATTACTCTTTTCGGTTTTAGCATGCAAAAATCCATGGGAAACAGTAAAAAAAATCGTATGCAGTTTTTTGGTTGCAGACCTGTGTTATTTATGAAAGCTGCTGTTAAATAATAGAAAAATTCTATAAGTTTAATAAAAAATGAGTGGCCTACTAAAAAACCAACGGCTCATTACTGTTTTAATCCACAGAATGGTATCGTCTCCCGTTTAAAAATATGAAATGCGTGTTTTTATGAACTATACTTAATTACTCTTCATTTTGCATACATAGTATTAAACCAACACTTCTGTAAAGCAATATTAATTGTGGACGGAAGGCGTGGTATACTAGATGCCCCAGCAATCCGATAACGAGTCTACATGGCTTCCCGCTAAAGTAATCAAGGACAGTACGAATATAATTAAATTATATTTTCATATTACACAAATTGGGTTGTTTGACTATCGTCTCACCAATTCCGTATCCATCAATTTATTAATCGTATAAATGAAGTCATAATGGATATAACATCGAAATTAACTATGATAATTGATAAATAACACTATGACTCAAAGGGACAAGTACATAGTAACATTTGTGAAACATTTACATAACAAATGGTGATACGTTATTGTTATGAAATTATGGCTTGAGAATTTTCAGTAATATATCACTATTGATAAATTCCGAAGGAAAATATGACAGAATTTGACGTGGAACTTTATATCAGTCAAGTGCGATTTTTATTATCTACTTGGAAAGTTTGTTATTCATACGAGTTTATACGATACAATTTGAATTGATTACTAACCCCCCCCTATTGTTCTGTAACATTTTGATCGTATTAGATTTGATTCTTTTTTCTAATTGAACTATTTCTCCGATTTCCAGGCACTGAGGCGCGAGCTGAGCCTGAACACGTTGGAACCAGTGCTCTGCCCTAGGGCGTCTCACCTCATAGCGGCCTACGACGAGCACGTTCTAGTCTCACAGTACAAGTTCGGGGTGCTCTATCAGAAATTCGGACAGACCTCCGAGGAAGAGCTCTTCGGGAATCGGAACGGGAGCCCAGCTTTCGACGAATTTCTCAATTGCTTAGGTGGCCGCATCAATCTCAAATCTCATAGAGGGTGAGTTAAATAAAAAACTTCATCAATAATAATGACTAGGAACCTGCTACCATAGGGAGTAGGCGTCGTCAGTACTTATTCCCGTGCCAGATATCAAATAAGTAGTAGGTATGTTGGGTGCCACAGTTAACTGTAGAAGGGCGGGTACACTCGATCGTTATTTGTAGTGAAGTAGGCAACCGTTGAAGTTTAAGCTTACAATCTGACTTCCTGGATATGGACGCATCAGCTGTCCTCCTAGGCGATGATCACAATTTGGTCTTATCATGAGAATCTGATGATTTCGCTTAATGCTTTTCATTGTCTTATCCCAGATAAGAAAGAATAACAGCGATCCTTTTGTCAAAAAGAACACAAACCGTGATCTTCATAGCCAGCTAAACTGTTCTGCTCCAATATCTAATACTAGAGAGAGTTGGAGTTGTCGTGACTCATTCTCGCCTGGTTTCTGGATTAGGGATGTTGGGAAGTTATACGCAATTAAGGTGATCCGTATGTCAAGTAAGAAGTCGATTTTTTTTCGTGATTTTATTTATTGCAACTGATTGTAGGATACATCATCTAGCAATATTTTATCTCATAAATGGACACGATGTACAGGGTGGGATTTCAACAAACCAACCCTTCAGAGTAACACATTGTTAACTGGAACACACTTCACTATAACTTGCATAGCACAATCAGGTCCAGTGGCTTGTTACGCTTGAGGCGCCGCAGTTCTCTTTCGTTGTCCAGAACGTTGAGCATCTCCGGGTTCTTGTGCTGATGGAGGCGTTTTTCGTGCTTCTGGGCGTATTTCATGATGATTTCGTTGACTGTTTCCAGTCTTAGGTCACGATGAATGTCATCATTTCGCATATACCAGGGGGCACCAACTATGCTTCTCAGGATTTTGTTCTGACAAGTTTGTATTTTCTTTACGTTAGTCTTTTTGGCACAGCCCACAGTTGAATCCCGTATGTCCAAATAGGGCGTAAAATCTGTTTTTAAATGAGCAGTTTATTGTGAAGTGAAAGACGGGAATCCGCTCTCAGCAGCCAATACATTTTCCTGTATTTAATCTTCAGTTCCTCCTTTTTCTTCTCGATGTGACGATTCCACACCAATTTTGAATCGAGAGTCATATCCAGATATTTCACAGTGTCAGAATATGGGATCACAAGTTCTGGGGCTGTGATTTTTCGATTGGTGAAGTTAATGTGAACTGAAGAAGTCGAAAATGAATCTCTATTTACATTCATGCACGTAGTCTATGAATATTTTGTATACAATATTCTATTCCATTAGCAATAATCCTTCCTCCGTTCTCAGAGAAATCATGCCTCTACCCTATAATACTCATAGCTGCATGTTTGATGAATCCTCTGTACCTACTAACAACAGTCTAGAGTGCACATTCCAAAACATAGATAATTGTTCTGCGGTTTTCATCATTTGTCTGCATTACATGTTGTCCGCATCATAATAACATAACGTGGTCACTTTACTCATGGAATCCCACTTGCATTGGATTCTATGGTAAACATAATCAAATTCTTACACCTAAGGTTCAGGATAAAATTTCAATTTCGAAAGAATGCTATAAGTAACTTGGGAAAAAAATTGTACTTCAAAATTTGGAATTTCGTAAAGCGTTTTACTTCTAATCTATTAAGAATTCTGAAGAAATGATGATAAACTAATTTTAAAAAGTTTTTTTGTGTAAGTAGCTATATTTTTTCAAATCATATTGAATTTGAATTGCGTAGCTTTTTTATTAACTGTCATTATATTCAGTCATTATTGTTTCATTTTTAAATCATTTATAAGTATAGCACAATGAAAATAGACTAATATTACGGGAACTAAAAATGATTTTGATACTCCCCAATCACTTCAACGAGTCTTGTAAATAACTAATAATTTAGTATTCTCATCAATATTATTTACCCAGTATCTACGCACCTATTCCCTTGATGCTGAGCTAAATTAAATGCGTTAATACGTCGTACTAACGTTCATTTTCGATCCCCTTTGAAGAAACCCGATAGGCGTGCAACCTACTTCGATGTCGTATTATGCTCGTAGTTAACGCTTCCCTCATCGGCTCCGAGTACGTAGTTGTGCATGATCCCCCACCAACAACAGTGTTCCGGTCCCGTGCCTTATCGACAGATCCCATTCAGGAAATTCAAAAACTCCTAGCGACGACGGAAGTATAGAATTGCGCTCTTGATCCCCTGCACAGGATCGATAGTTTACGAAGGGATTTCATCACCTTAACCTGCTTCACTACAGTTATTACCTCGTCAAAAGCAAATTTGACAGACAACTTGCTTCTCTCTCATCGTAATACTTGAAAAGCTGTATGTAGTTATTGTTTAAGGTTATTGTGTATATTACTTGATTGAAACTGTGGTTTTTATTTTCCTTTAAACTTGAACAAAATTAGCGAAAATACAAATTAGGAGATTTTGGTTTATTATTCAATAATAAACCGTTGTAATCGCTCTTGAAAAAAAAATTTCTAACCCCCCCTGAAAATTTCATGGTTTACGTTTCAAAGCCAACGCCCCAATTCTTTAGTTAGCTCTCTCACTTAATTTAAAGTGCCCTTTAAGGGTTGACAAAGTTTTGTAGAATCCCTAAAAACCTCAAAAAAAGTCAAGGCAGCCTAAATTTGGACTCTTTTAGAAGAACTTTCCACGAGGAATCGAATGAGCCCCTCCCCAGGTCCGTAGGTCAAACTATTCCCGATGTATGGCCCGATTTATGCTGCCAGCATTTTATCCACATTCTATCTAGTGAATACTGGAGTGAACACCTAAAGGGGTTTATAGCCGATACACGGGTTGAAGCATTCTGATAACCATTAAAAAAAATTCTTTCACGGTTGTTTATTATTCAATTTCATTCATTTGGCTTGCATTCATGATTTGAATTTCTGCTAAGCTTTGGAGTGTGCGTCAAGCGATTATTGAATTTCAGGAGGCACACAAATATGATCAACTGATCAATCCAAATAGGTATTTTGGTTGAGAGCCGATTTACGTGCTCTATGCGTATCTCCTGATAATAAAACTCCAGTGAAAGAGTTTGCAGCGTTTTTGTTTTGTTTTAAATATAAGAAGGTAAATTTGAACAATTAATTATTATCGTAATATCATCCTCTTTCTCCTTCCTCCCTCCCTTCCCTCTTTTTCGTTCCAGATATCGAGGTGGTTTGGACACTCAGTTCGGACAGACAGGAGAGGAGGCTGTTTACCAAGTGTATAAGGAAACTGAGATGATATTCCACGTCTCCACTCTCTTACCTTTCACCGACAATGATCCTCAGCAACTTCAACGAAAGAGGCACATAGGTAAGCCAAAACTCATTGCTACTACGTAGTTAGTTTGGATCAGGGGTCAAAATATCTTACCTAAGAAACGTTCACAATTGTGCCTAATCGTTCCCGGTCCGGATAGGATCGATATTACGATTCGAGAAACGTTCCAATCCGAACAGCCACGAAATCCAAACGGGTCGAAAAATAACGTTCCTGAGCGGAATGGCTCTTAAGCGGACCAATTTTTTCTGCTCCCGAAAGGAACGAAAAAAATCGTTCCGCCGAATTTCTTTCTAATCCTTTTATTCGCTCTGGAAACCGTCGAAAAGCCTGGAATTTCACACACAGGCTCCGTCTGGGATTTTCGTATTTAACGATTTAAATCAAGTTTGATTCCTATTCCAAAGACATTTTGTTTTATTTATCCAGTAGACAGAGATAGATGACCGCTCGACAATCTCCACTAGGCTATAGGTGTCAACGATGTACATTATGCTTAAATTTTGAATACATGACTTTTCTTTGACCCTGTCGATGTTTTTTCCATAATTATTACCTTTCATTGTCTGATTTTTTCAAATCCAGTTGTTGACATTGACTTTCACAGGCACGCTAACAATGTGTCCCTGTAAGTATGAACTCTTACCACCTTCGATATTTCATTCTTTGTCCGTATTCACCGATGGTATTTGCTTTTCAGGAAACGACATCGTAGCTATAGTGTTCCAGGAAAAGAACACCCCGTTCTCCCCGGATATGGTTGCCTCTCATTTTCTGCACGCGTTCATCGTCGTTCAAGCAATTGATCCTCCACATTCCCCTAATCCAAGGTGATTGTTCGTTTTTTTATGAATTACGAATGTGCTCGTATTTTGTTTCTTGTTGTGTTCGGAGCCGTTTTGTGAAAATTACCAGAATCCAGATCCCTACATTGCCAGTTACGGTTTAAGACTGCCTTGAGTACAATGCTGATAAGAACCTCTGAAACTGTGTGGCTCGAATGATAGATCAGAAGAAATCGAGGATGGATTCAGTCAATTAAACGGTGGTTTACGTCAATCAACCTTTTTTTATCATTTAAATGATTAACAGCTGTACAATCCAGTTCTTAGCGACCGTACCGACCCGACAGTTCCCCCCCACGCTCAACGCTCCTTCAACTAACCTTCGGGTGAGCTCCTTCCGCCCTTTGTTATCCCGGCATCACCACTTTTCCGTCCGCCCGAGGGGTTCTTTCGTGTAACTGCCACCCCCCCCCCCCCCCAGCCGTAGCTTTCATCTCTGTTTACTAGCTCCCCTCCTCTGAGCTAGAATCCCAAATTTGTAGGTTGCATAGGCAATTTTTCATCTTTGGTACTTAAATGCGTAAAATTAATCATTTAAATGATCTGGTTGTAGCACCATAGAGGTCTACTGTCCTGTTTTTTTCTTTCATGATGTATAGCTCATCTTTCTGTGATCTAGCTCATTCAATCCAACCCTTGGTTCATAGGCAAGTGAATTGATGGACGGATCGGATGAAGTATCGGGGGAAAAGTGTTGATCAACGAATGCTATTTGAATGTCTCAGCTTTACGACTTGCTGAACTACTCAATGCATATTCACTCTAGAGTTGAATTATGGAGTGCAAGGTCTGGTTACGTCTATGGTCCTTCTCTTCCATAGATCGTCAGCCACTTAACCAGTTCAGTAATTTCGACCACATGAGTGATGTACAGTGAGTGGTGAAGGCCTATTATAGTATCATTATTCCAGTAATTGGCTTTTGTATAGCATAGATGACAGACATTCAATCTGATGACAGTTCTAGACAGTTCTAGTTCGATATCAAGTGTGGTCGTAAAAAAATGTGTGATATGAAAAGAGAAATAGCTATAATTTTGACGAAGGTGGAGCATGTGACTGTCATAAACGCTTTGTATTGCTGACCTTAAAATAATATGTCCCCATTCGAATCATGCCGAATTATTGCTGTCATGTACGACATTCTGCTTTTTTCTGTCTGAGTGATTGGTGAAGAACAGGAAGCTGTTTTGACAGTATCACTGTAATACATCCAGATCATGTAAATGATTAATTCTACACATTTAAGTTCCGAAGATGAACAAGGGTTTACGTGAGCGCATTCTGTGTTCATAAACGGTACTTACTAAGCCTAACCAACTCCCTGGAAAAATCTGTAGATCCAACCAGAGCACCAGAGAGGCTAGTGCTTACCAGGTGGCAGGTACACGAATGATCCCCTCGTACAGACGGAAAAGTGGTGATGACGGGATAACAAAGGGCGGAAGATGCCCACCCGAAGGTTAGTTGAAGGAGTGTTGAGCGGGGGGGGAGGAACTGTCGGTTCGGTCGCTAAGAACTTTATTGTACTCCTGTTAATCATTTAAATGATACATCTGTTTTACGATTAATTAGTAGGCATCTCTTTGTATCATGGTAGTTTTTTAAGTAACATTCACGCCGTCACCCTTGGCATCACCCATACTGTCATATTCAGAACAAGTTGTTTGTGGTGTAACGGTTTCTGTCTTGTCTGGGATAGGGTATCTATTCTAAATCGTGTCGCGAGTTAAACGCGATGTTCTCAATACTTCATTCAGCTATACGGATTTCAATCCTATAGACTCATTTGAGTGGTTAAGAGGGGAATACGTAAGGCCTTCTCAGAGGCTCTGCCTATAAATGGTATTACCTCATAATTCGGAGTGAATAGGTCGGTAGACTGAGCGACGGATGGATAGATCGTAAGGAGTTTGATGAAGAGGTGACTCATGAGTTTCACTGACTCCACGTATATGCCAGGGAGTAACTCATGAGAGAACTAACAAAACAAACGCCGTTTACTACGGCAGTTCTTTGTTGTCGACTCACTTTAAGAACTGTACCAGTAAAGTTTAAAAAGTTGGGAGTAATCTTCCATTTGTACGCTTCCTTGAATGCAGTAGTTCAGCATTTCTGTTTCTGGACCAACCAGAGGAATTTTCATGAAAGCATTAGGCATATTAGGCGGTATATTAGTAAAATTAAACACTAAAAGAAAAGAATGGTTAGTTGCTTTCAATAATTTATTCTTTCTAACCTCAAATGTCTCATTTGCAGATTTGTATCCTACGTGAAATTACATGGGAAAGTAACCCATCAATGGCAAAGTAGAGAATATCGAGATCTTGGAGGCTTTCTATTGCTCCATGTGGGGCTTCGGGGATTATCGATAAACTCAATGAATTAAATTTATATTCTTACTCGTTCACTACTTAAGTTCCCAATCGAATTATGATTGGATCGATGTTATGGAATCAGGATGATGATCGTCTAATGATTGCAGGTACAAGGTGTGCGTGACGGCCAGAGATGACGTGCCAGCTTTCGGGCCGCCACTCCCCAACCCGCCCATATTTCACCACGGCCCCGAGCTTCGGGACTTCTTGCTCGAGAAGCTCGTGAATGCGGAATCTGCCTGTTACAAAGCGAACAAATTTGCTCAGCTGGAGGTAAGTGCAGACCTTGGCGTTTCTTACTTCCGCTTTCGTGGTTTTACTTTTGCCTTGATAGTGGCGTTATTTTTCTGGTAAGTAGGTTAAATTTATATACAGTAGCTATAAACGTGTATCATTTTGTTTGAAATTCAATTTTGCCTCATGCCCAATAAAGTTGGGATGCTTTGTAGTCATGAAGCCGTATAGCAGGAGTGCCCCCCCCCCCCCAGCTTCATGACGCATCCCCCAAGCTTCATGATCCCCCCCCCCCCCCCAAATGCAAAAAGTTTTATCCAAAATTAAAAGAAGATTTATATACGTATTGAAAACATTCAAACCCAGTCGGCAATAAGCAAAACGTGTATATTTTTTGAAGTTCTTTACATAGTATGTAATATATTTTTGAATGTCGTCACGCTAAACACTGTTTCAATCAACTTTACCCCCCCTCCCCTCAAGAATTTCAATGACGCAGCCTGCTAAACTTTTGGTATAGACGATTTGTCCACCCTCGAAATCAATTGACAATTACTTTTGGCGTTTTGGAAAGTTTTAGACCAAATTTAGTAATCCACCTGTAGGGAAGTCAGTTGTGAATTATCGACTTTGTTTGATTCTGAAACCTTCACTGTACAGAGTTAAAATTTACAGTGAGAGCCGAGTCAGCTCACAGCACAAAAACGCAACTAATTGGAGAAAATAATGATAAAATGTACCAGTACCAATAATTATTATGTAATTATCGTTCATGTTCAACATAACATGAGCGCAGATCGATTTGCCCGAACGGACTCTTATCGATCATTTAAGGAACCATCAACAACTATTCGCAGCTTTTAAATAATGGGCTTCACCAATTACTTTACATTACATAACAGCTTGTTATATCTATTGATGTCGAGAAGGCTCAAGTTCTGAAGGAGAAATTCAGGAAAAACCGTAATAGGCGTATGCCTATGTAATATGCCTGTCACTGTTCTTACTGAATTTCTGTAACGAAAGTCATAGCAGGAACGAGGAGGTGAGGGGATGGTCTAATTGCCCCTCCCAAGGGCTGAGGCGATAATGCGTGCAACACCCATGTATACACCTGAAGCTATGCAGCGCCAGTTTTATTCTCAGGAGCAGCAGATTCAACAATCTGGAAGGGGAACCATCCATATCCATCACATCATGTGCACATGTCCACTTTCATAGAATTCACCAGCATCGAACATAACAAAATGTTACTAATTTTTCCTTGTACAGTCTAATAAGGATTATCTATTAGCTGATTTTAGGCGCGACAGGTACTTGATGTAAGTAAATGAAATGTTGGAAAACTCGTGTGAAGCCTCGCGCCGTTTAGCTTTCCTGTTGCTTCAAGCGTGAATCAGATTCTGCAGCCTAAAAATAACAGTAAATTCAATATACCTATTGATGTACCTGTACAAGCCATCATTGTGGTTTTTACAAATATTGTTCATCATCTAGAGGATAGATTAAGGATTGCGATTTACGTCTTAAATTCATTTTGTTTGTTTAAATGACATTGCTGTAGACTCATACAATTGAACCGCATTTTAGGCAGGTAACTTGTTATGTGATATAGTTAATTATAATTATTTTTTAATCTTCCACCATTACCAACAAATTTTAGGTGATGAATTCAAACAAATTATGGATGGATTTTTGAAAGATTGGAAAATTTATAACGAAATTCAATTTTTGCAGTACAATTTCAGATCCCATGTCATAGGCTGCAAAGTTTTTGGATTGGGTGCTATCAATATCAAACCATCGGCAAAGGCAAGTAGTTCGCTCAATGGTTACCTAGTCCTCTTTCCTCGGCATACAGCCCACACGAGTCATTCATGGGTGAAACCCGTTGGACGTTTTTACGGACTCTTGCCTGTACCTATCGCCTTGTGAAAATTCTGATTAGAAATACCACTAGGTATTCGTGGGCTGGTCATTTGGTGAGACTTCTCATCATTATGAACCCTTCCCAACTTGCAGCTGATAATTATGGCATGGTTGTTGCTCATTTGGCATGATGAGGCGAGCCATTTATGTACCTACACACCTTTTTTTCTTCGGCCTAATGTAGACACTTTGTAGGATGTGTGTAGCGTTGTACAGCATGCACGCAGTGTTAAAAATATGTCCTACGCCATCTCATTTATCTTCGGCTATTCTTCAATGACACACCAATTTGAACTTAGTTTCAGTAAGTTTAGTTTCAAGAGTTATAACTCAGTCGATTGAATGAATCTATAAGCGTTTGAAAACTTAACATCTGTACACTTTAGCTACATGTGTTACTTAGACTCGTGTTTAGTTCGGTTCTGCACTGCCCCATACCACAGCTGCACATCAAAGCTAAACTCTTCCGAATTCGGACCGCTTTATGCTGTGTGTAGGTTGCCTGTTTCTGTTTTGCTGGCATCTTGCCTTGTGGTATCGTCAAAAAGTCACAACCCATTCCTTTCTTGTACTTGTTCACGGCTTAATGTACCCTTTGTACCTGTCAAAATCGAGACCACTGAAATTCGTTTAACCTTGGCCGTTTCATGTTCTGCTCTCACCAATGCGAGGTTGTATTTAAGTAAATATTACTAAGAACTGTGTAATTGATTTGCTGTCATTTGATTTTTGGGTGCCTAATGTTTCCTTTCAGTCTCAAAGAGTTAATCTGATTTTGGGACGTAAAAAGTCTAAAAAATATTAATAGTTATAGTTATACAGGGTGTCCCACGAGTTGTTCCCCCCCCCCTCCTAAAATCGTCCAAACGGGAGTAAGCAAAAAAATTTTTTTTTGAATCTTCATAATTTTTTCCAAGGATCTCAAATATCATACTTGCGCACCCCGCGCAACTGCGCAATCTTGCGCAACTGACACTAACTTTCTTATTTTAAATGAGAACCCTAATTTTTTATTACAAATTCGGATTCTACTCAAAATTTCATGAAAATTTGACCCCTCAATCAATTTTTTTGATTGCGCGCAACCGGTTCAGCGAGCACGCAAAGTTGCGCAACCCCAAAATTGTCAAATAGTGGATGATGGTGAACTCTAAAGTGTGGCACATGAATTTTCATTTTTTTTTAACGCAGATTCACGTGGTGCTATCCGTTTCTTGATTCGGCTCAATTTTTGCGGAATAATGACCTAAATTTGGTTATTTCTCGTGAAAAAATCATCTTTTTTCGCGCTTGTGTTTGCACATGAAATTTCATAGGTAATTATCCATTTCCTTTCCGTCCTCCTTTCTCAACCGGACCTCGAAAACTAATCCCCGTAAAAATCTGAAAACAGGCGCCTAAGATTTAAAAAAACGGACGAGAAATAACCAAATTTAGGTCATTATTCCGCAAAAATTGAGCCGAATCAAGAAACGGACAGCACCACGTGAATCAGCGTTAAAAAACAATGAAAATTCATGTGCCACACTTTAGAGTTCACCATCATCCACTATTTGACAATTTTGGGGTTGCGCAACTTTGCGTGCTCGCTGAACCGGTTGCGCGCAATAAAAAAAATTGATTGAGGGGTCAAATTTTCATGAAATTTTGAGTAGAATCCGAATCTGCAATAAAAAATTGGGGTTCCCATTTAAAATAAGAAAGTTAGTGTCAGTTGCGCAAGATTGCGCAGTTGCGCGGGGTGCGCAAGTATGATATTTGAGATCCCTGGAAAAAATTATGAAGATTCAAAAAAAAAATTTTTTTTTGTTTACTCCCGTTTGGACGATTTTAGGAGGGGGGGGGGGGAACAACTCGTGGGACACCCTGTATTTGTACCAAGTGTACTTCAAATCGCATAAACTGTGTTGTTTTTTTACTTTGCAGTACCTACAGCTTCTAAGACCAGTGATTTGCTCAATCTTGATAAATGACCCATCCTTTCATGGTAATTTTCAAATTATCACCATGGACACAATTTACTTCTGTTCCAGCTACGAACAAGATCGAGTTTGCTTGAGTCTCTCGTGAATGATCTCAGGGAAAAATCCAGGGAGTTCCTCAACTCGGCGGCGCCGGAAACTCCGACCGACTTCCCGGAAACGCCCAAGTCCGAGTCGGGCTCGGGAAACCGTTTTATCGACACTGTGAGAAAGGCTCTCATCGCTCGAGTGAGAAGCCAAGAAAATAACAACAATAACGTCAAGAAGATGGCGAATGGCCACTCCGAGAACGATCCCTGCCAGGTAGACATTTTCATAAATCATGAACCCGTTTTACAAGTTGACATAAATATCTAGTAGATCCTTCTCCCAAGAAAGAACGCGTGAAGCGAAACTATTTCCAGTCTGTTGGAACCTCAGGAGTCTCATATTTCATGATCCGTTCTAATGAAAATCACCTACCCAGAAGGTGAAGTAGATATACACAGTTCTTAACCTAAATGGAAGTTTATGCATAGCCTAGTCCTTCCTGCAATTTTTATTTTTAGAATATCATTATCCGCCGTAGGGGAGGCTTTCTATTAGGGATGGGTATCGTTGAACAAGTATCGATATTTTGAACCGGTGCTATATCGGAAGGTAGGTATCGATACTCTAAATATCGGTCAAGCAAAGTATCGATATTGATAAATATCTAGTATCGTTTTCAACATCAATGTTTCAAAATTAAACAGCAAAAAACCTAATCGTATCTACTTAAACAGAACAGAAGATAATCTTTGTTTTGATGTTTTGAACCTGTGAGAGGTAAGGTAACAGTAACAGTTGGTACTATACCCGTAACATAGCCTCCTACTGCTGCCTTCCTAATTCTTCTTCTTTTCCTGTTTTCCTTCTAGTATTAAAGCACTATTCTAGTACGTTCCAGATTCCATTACAAGTGTCCAAAGATTGGTTGGTGAGTTTTTTGACTAGTAAGAAAATCAAACCAATATTAAAACCAATTTTTGGTTTAATTCAATAATAAACCATTGTAATCGCTCTTGAAAAAAAAATTCTAACCCCCCTGAAAATTTCATGGTTTACGCTTCAAAGGGTGTAGAATCCGAATCTGCAATAACAATTTTTCCGTCCGTACGCCGTACGCACGATTTCTCTCAAACGGCTGGAGCAAAAAATCTGAAATTTTCAGGAAAAATCCATCTTGGTCCGACGACGCCCCAATTCTTGAGCCAGCTCTCTCACTCAATTTAAAGTGCCCTTTAAGGGCTGTCAAAGTTTTGTAAAATCCCTAAAAACCTCAAAACAAGTCGAATCGGCCTAAATATTTACCTATTTGAAGAACATACCATGAGGAATCGAATCAGCCCCTCCGCAGGTCCGTAGGTCAAACCATTCCCGATGTATGGTCCGATTTATGGTGCAAAATTTTCGTTTTTTGGTTTATTATTGTTTGTTTGTAACCTAGTGATGCCGATAGCGTCGAGTTGTAGTGAATTTGGATACTGGAGTGATAGCCGATGTGAATACTTGTAGTGTAGTTAGTAGCCGATACACGGGTTGAAGCATTCTGATATGCATGAATCGCTGATAATATATAGGTAAATATTGTTCAATATTATTACTGGGGTTTATTATTATTATAGCACGTAAATCGGTTGTTAACCAAATATTTGGGTCAGTTGATCATATTTGTGTGCCTCCTGAAATTCAATAATTGATCTATCACCAGTAAAAAACGATGCAAATTCTTTCACGGGGGTTTATTATTCAATTGGTTTGCGTTCATGATTTGAATTTCTTCTAAGCTTTGGAGTGAGCGTGTTTCAAGAGTGATTATTGAATTTCAAAAGTTATTGAACAATCCAAATAGGTTTTTTGATGGTTGAGAGCACAATGTGATCACCTGTGAAACACGCACACTCCAAAGCTTCCAGTAGAAATTCAAATCATGAACGCAAGCCAATTGAATAATAAACCCCAAAAGAATTTGCAGCGTTTTGTAAGCTAGTGGGAAAAAATTTGCCGATATTTCGGAATTGTAGCGATACTCGATATCATCGGAGGGCAACAAAACGGCGCATACAAAAATCTCGATACCCAACGGTAAAATATCGATTTTTTTTTAAATTTCGGGTATCGATACCCATCCCTACTTTGTATTCGTTGAGGCACATAGGCTAAGAACAACTGCGGAATTTTAAAACCTGACTTTTTAGAGTTAAATTTCGAAAAAAAATAAAAAAGTTCCTCTTCAAAATTGAAACCGAAAAAGGTTATTCAAGAGCGAATGTGTTTTAGATGTCCATCTGACTTCCGAGAATGATAAAACATTGGTTGAAAATTGAGAACTTTTAAAACCAGATTTTTCTGCATTTTTGACCGTCCAATTTAATGTTTGATTCAAGTTTCAACTTTAAATCTCTCTCCCACCCCCTCCTAACTTTGTATTTAATCTACTCGATATAGTACTTGGTAGAGAGCCAACACATGAAAATATTGCTTTGTTTAATGGATACATTTACTTTCTTTCTGACTTCCAGAGTGGAAATAACACCGTCACGCGCTCTGGCACTTTTGGCAAGAAGAGTTCACCATCTTCTCCCGTCTCCAGCCCCGATATCCATACACAACGACTTAACAGGTATAAACAACCTGATATCCGCCTCGTTAATCTAAAAATTTGAGGGGCACAAAATATTCAGTTGAATACAACCAATGAATAAGTTTGCAATATAAGACACGTTTGAGTGGCACATTGACTTCGTAACAGGTTTAACGTACCTAATTGAATATTATTGTATTGTACAGTAATTAGTTTGCATAGTTTTCATAAAAGTATAAAGTACTTCTTAAAACTTATGCATATCGCCATTTTCAGTTGTTTTCAAGTTTTTACTTTCAGTACCGTTTATTCAGGTTAGAAATTGATACAATACATTGGGGCTATCAAACAATATCTCACACAATGCATGACAGGAAAATCAGCAAGACGAAAGAGAATTTCACGAACTGCGGCGCTTGTTCCGAGTCGGATTGATTTTATGGAAACCGAATTTATAGGGCACGTAGTTTGTTTAAAATTTTTGAAGTTGGTAAAAAGTTTCATAGCAGGGTGAAAAGTTACGCAAACATATGACTGTAGTAACTACTGTGAATCCCATGAAAATGGGAATATTACGGGGTTCTGTAACTTCACCTGTTTGGTTCAAAATTATTAAACAAAAATGTATATAGGTAATGTGTGAAAATAATCAAATCTGAGTGAAAAGTTTTAGAGCAGCAAGGGTGCAACTATTTGTGCTTGCGCAGAGGCAAAGAATGGTATGGCAGGAAATTCGTGAGGAATGTTTAAGGGGTTTATAAGTTTAATTCCGTGATAACTTCTTGAAATTGGATGGTAAATTGAACTTACAGGCAAATTACGGTTTCAGGTAACTGACGCTTTCCTGTAACTGCAAAGACCACCATTGAACTTGATTCAATTCTTCAAAATTAGATGCTAACTGAAAAGATGTATCCATGCACTACTTGTGCCTAATTGTTCATATAGGTTTGAATGTACAGGAACGGTGCCGAATATAAGCTTGAATAAGCGGAAAATGAAATCAGAAAGCAGATATAAGCCGAAAATTTCATAATCGTCAACTTTTTGTATTCCGCTTGTTGACACCCGGGTATACGACGGACCTATGTTTAATCGTACAAACAAGAAACTTAATTAAGTTGGGCTAAGTAAATACCATCGACGGAAGGTAGGTCGGTACTTACATAAAAATAAACTCATTAAAAACATCATAGAGTATGTGCGTGTTGCTGATAACCAAGTTTTGCTTCAAGTGGTTGTAACCGTGTGTCTATTTTCCAGCCGAGTCTCCGAAAGTGATTGTTCTTCATTGAACAGCGTTGAACTGGAGAACGGAGCCGACAGTGACACAGGGCTCGAAAGTATGTCCTCCTCTGAGAACAAAACGTGTTCCCTCTGCCTGGAACCGGCCGATTCAGCTACGGAAATCACGCGGCTCAAATGTGACAAACTGCACCTTCTTCGGCAAAACGTGGTACGTTGTCGGTTAAAATAAACATTTATCACAAATAAAAGCTTTTGTTTGTAAATAATGTATTAAAGTGAAATAGGGTAGGGTTTTTTAAGTAGCCGTACTCCTTTGATTTTGATTTTTAAAAGTTTCTATTGTCATTATACGTCACAGAGGACATATGTGGGTAAGTTACGTAAGGACTTCTACGTGGGTGAGAGGAGATGCTCATACTGTGACGTAGTACGTATTTCAAACTTTAGAAAAAATATGGGAAAATAAAGAGCGTGGTTAGTGTCCAAATTCATAAAGTAGTATGTCACTTTATTTTAAAACGGTAATAAATCACTCCCTTGAGATCACCCAAGTGCAGGATTGGAAACAAATTTACAGTAGGTATAGTTAATGAGTAATGTCGTACCTATCACATAAAACGATATCGTTAATCAGACTTAGTCATTCAAGTGAAATTCATAATCTAGGCTACCTATTTTTCAAACATTCTTTATACAAACGTGTTTATACGTATCCTGCCTCTTGAGTATTTAACGTAATGTCGTCTGAAATAAATTAAACAAGCCAAAAGTGAAATGTTTTGGAGACGAAACTATTAGGTTAGTTGGATTCATAAAGATCGAAGAATATACCTAATAGTTCATGAAGTAGATGTCGCATTCTTTTAAAACGTGTTTAAGGTAACATGTAAATATTGTTTCTTTTAATGATTAATTTTCATTTAACCCACTAGTAGGCGCTACGTTGACTGTCACATTAGTGGACGCTGGCGGTACTCTGTACCGCACATTCATTTTCCGTCATTTCTCATTATTTTTGGGTGTTGATATCTATTTTCAATGAATAGGACGGATAGGAAAGATAGATTATATTATGCCACAAAATGAAGATAGCTAGAAACTGTGAAAATTCAAATTTTTTAGTCACTCATTAGTCGAATAAGAAAATGACTCAACACTTGTAATAAAAAATAGACCAAAATATTGATATATCAATCAAACTTAGTAAATGACCAGCTAATGAGATCATGATTTCGCCAAAGAAAACAAATTGATGTATATGGATGAATACACATACACTGGATGAATAAGTGTACTGCGTACATAGAAGAAAATTCACTCATTCAATTTCAGTCGTCGTCTTCACCTTCACCAATCTCAGTCATACAAGTGAAACAAGTTACTGAACATCGCGAATGTTTCATACAAACATATCGAAAACACTGTAACATGTAATTGTTTTGTTGTTATTTTCATGTTTCCCACATTCGTGGCATGACCCACGCTTTCTTCCAAGGAGAGGCTCGATCTCGTACAGAGCGAGGCACAACTAGCGCTGCCTGTTGATGAACCTAAGCACTGTTTTCTCACCTCCCCTTCTTTGGCGCCTAGTTCAAATCCACCGCGTTCATTCTGACCATACTTCTGTAAATTTTTCTTCTGTAACCGGTTCAGGACTAAAATTTAATTCTTTCCAGCCTCAGAACACCAGGTACTCCAACGATTTTGACAAACAAGTTCTATCTTTCAAGTTTTTAGAGAATTTTTGAAGAAAATTGTAACAAGTATTTAGGTCGACACGAAATTTCGGGGGTGTCAAATTCGATCGAGAACAGCGGATACTCAAAATCCGTTTCATGCATCGAAGATCAAAATCTGAGTTTCAATTTTGCGTATATTATATCCCTACATGATATTTATTATTATTATTTTATTTTTTTTCTTGTTCATTTATATGTGTGTCATTCCACACGATAACCAGAGCAATTTTTTAGATAAAAATGTCGTTTCCGCACAAAAATTTTCGTTTTTACTTCGATGAAAACATAAACAATAATAAACCAAAACAAGTGGGTGTGGCACATAGCTTCCTCGTATCCATAACATGACTGTATAGATCATTGAAAATTATTATTGACTAAAGAACTTCGTTCAATTAGGCGAAATAAATATTGAATTAGGGTAAATTTATTGTTATGCAGGAGCATAACTTGAGAAAATAAAGGTAGGCATGTTCAACTATTGAACAAACTATAAAATATACCTAATAAGTCCGAACAATCCCTGAAAACTTCATCGAAATCGGTCAAGAACTCCCGGAGTTATGCTTGTGGCAAGGATTTCACGTTTGCGCATGCGCAGAGGCTACTATTGATCCGGGGGTCATGAAACTCATAAGACCATCTACACATCTAACCGAACAAACGCTGGAAATTTCATCGGAATTGGTCAAGAACTCCCGGAGTTATGAGCGTAACAAGAATATCAAGTTTGCGCATGCGCAGAGGGGGGACCATCTACACCCTGACCCGCACGATCCCTGAAAATTTCATCAAAATTGGACTATAAATTCGTGTAGTTTTGCCCGTAACAAGGATTTGCTGACAGACAGACACACAGACAGACACGGAACCTAAAGTGTTCAGAAAGGTCTAAAACGCAAAATGCGAGTGGAATTTTTGATTTTGGAGACAAAAAAATTTTCACATTCCGAAAGTGAAAACAATGCTTCCGCTACTTGAGTAGACTCGGAAGCAAAACGCAAATGTTGGCACCATAAGTCCGTATATCGGGAATGGTTTGAGCTACGAACCTGGGGAAGGCTCATTCGATTCCTCATGAAAAGTTCTTCAAAAAGAGTCCAAATTTAGGCCGCTTCGACTTTTATTGAGGTTTTTAGGAATTTTACAAAGCTTCGACAACCCTTAAAGGGCACTTTAAATTAAGTGAGTGTGCTGGCTAAAGAATTGGGGTGTTGTCGGACCAATATTGATTTTTCCTGAAAATTTCAGATATTTTGCTCCAGCCGTTTGGGAGAAATCGGGCGACGGAAAATTTTTATTGCAGATTCGGATTCTACACCCTTTGAAACGTAAACCATGAAATTTTCAGGGGGGGTTAGATTTTTTTTTCAAGAGCGATTACAATGGTTCATTATTGAATAATAAACCAAAATTTACAGAAGTATGGTCAGAATGAACGCGGTGTCCCCGATTTGAACTAGGCGCCAAAGAAGGGGAGGTGAGAAAACAGTGCTTAGGTTTATCAACAAGCAGCGCTAGTTGTGCCTCGCTCTGTACGAGATTGAACCTCTCCTTTTCTTCCATCATGCTCATAAGTCCCGAGAGGCTCTTAACTCGTGTACGAACCTATGATTGGTGATGGACACGAACCTGTAATTTACGTACCTACAAAGATATTTTGATACGATTCTTACACCATTGGATCAATTCTTTATTAAATTCCGTCAATTTATTTTCAGTAATTCAATCTTATAACGCTGTTATCCTGTAATCAAAACTTCATTCCAGAAATATTAATATTATTTCTTAATTTTCTGTTACAGACCTGCCAAAGAGAAATAAAACGTTTGAGAGAGCGAGAGCTGGGCTTACAGTCGGAACTTGCGGCAGCGAGTCGAGAGATCTTGCGGCTACGGGAACTCCTCAAAGACTATTCCACGAAAGACAACGCTCCCACGACACTTTAAAATGATTTGTTGTCCAAGTATATTGTCTCTAAACAATGTAAATAGCTTTACATAGATAATTGTTAAGTAGAAACTAAAGTTATAATTTAATAAAATTGAAAATCTAAGATACGCAATACACTCCAACCTTGTAGATTTATGAAGTAGATTGCTGCTCTACTTATATTACGGATCTGGTTCTTAAGAAGAAGCACGCGGGAAGTCGGAATGCATTCATTACGGGAGTGGGGCTAGAATAGAGCTTAGCATCAGGACCCTTCAGTGTTACCATCCTGTAAATAGGTACAAGAACTTTCAATAGTTAACGATGATTTCTAAACCACATTGAAAACTATACGTATTTTGAAAGAAAACTACTACCTAGCTGTTATTAATGTTTTCGTGCTTCTATAACGTTATCTAAATTATATATTCCAAGGTTTAAAGATATTAGATACGAAGGATTGTATTGTTGCAGAATTTATGGCGAAGCTGTCTGTGATGTATGTGCTTAAGGAGAGCAATATTGAATGCAGAGTAATTATTTTTAGCGATTTCAAGTTGTTGAATTAAGAAATTCTGTTAGAATCTAATATTGAATATATATAGCAAAAATTTAAGTGAATAGAGAGAACGAATATCATCTTATTTCAACGTATGAGATATTACGCACTTGATTGTAGTCAAATTCATGTTTTAAAGTTACATGAACACCCAACATTATACCAAAGTTTTTTCTCCTCCTTAAACTTAAGCATTAGTTTTGTATTTATGTATTTGCAACACCTCTTCTTTTTTGTATAGAATTTTGTGTTTTGTAAATTATAATTTTGTTAGGTTACTTCATTTGCTTAGATTTATTTCTAAAACGAAATTCTTGAAATTATTAATATAATAAAATTATTATTTAATGTTGATACTGAAAATCTGAACCATGGATAATAAACACTATTGAGAAACCTGTCTATTAATTACATCCTACCTATTAAGATGTGACTTTTGGTTAATCATTTCCAATAACCCCAAATGTCTTGATTTACGTTTCAAGATGTGTAGAAAAAAATCGAATTAAAAAGCTGCTAATCCTAACACAAGGGTTTATTATTTTCATATATCCCTATTACTCCGATCAGTGGGGTGTAGATGATTGTTTAACTGAGTGTATGATCATTATCGTTATCAAAATATTACTTGGTAAGTATCTTTTGTGGTACGGGTACAAGCAGTGGCGTAACGTTTTTCAGCGGGGCCCCCCCGCAAAATATTTTCGGGGCCCCACCCCACAATGTTTTTTTTTTTTTTTTTTTTTTTTTTCAACGGTCATCGTACAATACGCTACGATAACCTAACTAAAAATACATAATATAATATAACAATTTAACCTACCTATACGATAGGGATGGGACATCGAAGCTGCAACATCGATGTTGGCTTCTACCGATCGCTTCTTGCTAGTATTCTGAGGATTTTGTTTGTTCGTTCGTTCAGCGTTTGTGAGTGAATATTCCATAAAGATGTCTCCAAGTAAGTGGTGGCGTTTTAAAAGACCAACGCCAAGTCTGCCAGATGCAGCATGACGGAATAAGCAAATTTTCAAAGTAACTCGTTTTGCAGGAGGATAAATTACGCAAAAACCGACAATTTCATTTTCTGACTTGTGATACCCATTTCTCATTTTAATTTCAAAATTTTTGAAAGCTGAAGAATTTTTTAATTTTTTGTCGAATTTTGCCAATCTACCTTGTTTTATAATCTTCAAACTGCTCTATTTTGAACGGATTGAAATATTTCCAATCCGATTTCACCATCATGTTCTGCGTGAAAAAAACCTTCATAAAAGAGAGTCACCTGCTTGGGGGTTTTCGGCTAACTTTCCCTCATTTGAAATGCCCTAAATCTCCCCTTAGAGTGAAGCGATTGTGCTCTCATCTTCAAACATAGCCTTTTGAAAGCCTAGGTAGATTTTTGTGCAAATTTGAGTTTTAATCTTAATTTTATCGCGAGTTATCGTCTGGAATGTGTCTTTTGGTGTCTGACAGTGGACTTAGAATGCTTTAAAACGGATCTTGATGCAAACATTTTAGTCCGAGAACAATAAGTAGTTTCTTTTTCTTCGAAAATTCGCTAATACTACGGCGGTTGAAAGAATTTTTAATATTTCTCTTTTTCCACGTTAGGTAGCAAGCAGACTAGATGGAATTGTTTCTGTGAACCAAAGAGAAAACCAAACCAAAGAGTAAACCAAACAGATGTAATCGGAGCCAACTAATCCAACACATCGATATATTGATATTATCGAACATGTGGCATCGATGGCAGAACGTCGTATTATCGAAGCAAAACATCGATATTTCGATGATATCGATGTCGATGTCCCATCCCTAGTACGCACCTTCGCAACTCTTAGCTACTTTACACCCTTCCTCACCTGGTTATAAATAAAACCAAAAGATGATTGATCAATGAACCTACATTACCGTTGATTTTTATAAACTTGATGTTACATAATGGAATTTTTCTGTGTATCGTTAGTTCCGCTTTATTCTTTAACATTAAAAAAAAAATGAATTTTAATAGAGCGGGCCCGTTCCCCGGCCCCCTTTTCAAAAATCCAAAATCGCCAAATTTATTCATATCTATACAAGTGTTGAATGTGTAAAAAGCGAATTAAACAAATGAATGGGTGGAAAAAAATGGCTAAAGAAATTGGGAAACAAATATTTGTACTTTTAACAACAACTAATACTGTCCGTGCTCGCTTTGTTTGACTGCATTTGTATTACCATACACATCTTGAAACGTCAAACAACAAATTTTAAGTGTGTTAAAAAATATACGATTTCTTGGTCGATTACAAAGGATCATTATTGAAAATAAGATACCTACTAATAATCAGTTCCTATGCGGTCCAGAACTTTTCTCCGAAAGTACTGTGTGAAAGTAAATGAAACTTGGGTCTAAAATCACATTTTGGGTCTAGCTGCTTAGAAACGTTAGGCATTCGTAGTTCTGCTCTCTGCCATATTTAGTTAGCTAAAACTGTTTGTAACGCTTTAAAACCATTTCAAACATTAAAACAACTGTCTGGAATGATCAATTTCCCACATACTGTTCAAACTTTGCCACTTAAGTTCCTTGCACCTTGCTCATTAAATGTGAACATGTTTGACCTTCAAACTTTCATTTGTCAAATTCGGTCAAATATTTATGGTTGTAATTGAAGCTCAAATTATTGAGTCTGTTAAAGTTACGAATGTTTTTTTTTTATTTTTAGAAAAGTGAAGAGATACGTTTTTTTGTTATTAATAAAAAATTTTGCATTGAAAATCATAAAACAAAGTATCATATTTGTTTGATACACTTTTCAAAAATCAACACGTCATATCTATATTTTAGACTGGAATAAATGTCAACTTTTCGCTTTCTTTGTGTATATTATATGATTCGATTACAAAATGATACATTAGAATTAAAAATCGGTTGAAAATTATGTAAGATAAACTCGTATTTACCCACCCATCCTCCGAATTTTTGCAAGTCGGACTTCTAGAATCTGAAAAAATGATGCTAGACGGATCGTACAGAGAAAAACTTTGAGCTGCAAAATTCTTAGGGAACCGACCATTGTATAACTCGCACTTTGCCTGACAATGTCATCGAAATCCGATAAAAACTAGAAATTGGGTTAGCTCCTGCGCACAATGAAATAATTATTTTTGACCTAGGAATTTCAAGAGGACTATTTAAATAATAATCCACACATTTCCTAAAAAATCTTATTAAAACTGTAGACACTTAGTTTTTATTTTTTAAGATCTCCCCTCAAAGGCAGAGATGCACACCATTAAATGAAAACGGAAAAAAACTAAAGAAAATAAAAATGGGGAGGACGCCCAGGTTTACCCGACGCCGGCCCTTGGGATTTGGGAAATCAAGATGATGGAGGAGGGAGAGAGGGATGGAAGGAAGTGCCCCTATAAAATGACCACCAAGTTAAGTACGAGCCCCGGATGACGAGGGTGGTGATACTACGAAGTACTCCTGACTAGATGCCCAGCTCAAGTAACTCCGTGGCACTTTTCCCGCCCCACACTCCGCGACACGGTTGCAGCCATAACCTTGATGTTGTTAGGCGCCATTACTTATAGCTCAGATTCCGCTTGCCAGGATCTCTTAGCCCTCCATGCCCACGCTGCATGACAACTTGGACATCCGGGATTATGGCAGACCCGTCGGGCTTAAAGGCAACGATATCTGGCTTCATGCCCTGGTCACTTGGCATATGATACAGTCTCTCTCTCCCACATCCCAGCCGCTGGATGACAATGCACCTGCTATCTGCTTGGCAACTGCATCATGACCTAGAATGCGGCCACCATGAGTCCTTGGGCACCACGTGAAACAGGTTCTAATTTTTACCCCGACAGGCACGGCAAAGGGTATCTACTGCCCCACAACTACCTCTAGAGCACCTCACCGCGGTGGCTAACGTTGCCACCCGGACGGCATGAAAATGAACACGTGACACACGATTAACGTGGACAAACCCACTCAAAACGAAAATGATTCAGATGGTGTAAAGCGTAAGATGGGAGTGCTAATTTTGATTCAAGAGAAAACGAATCGTTGATTCCCGAAAGTACAAACAATGTTTCCACCACCTACGTATGTAGACTCGTAATCACAGCTAGTTAAGTTGTTTGGAGCGTAGCTCCATCCGCTATCACGTAGTTCATTGCATTGTCTTGAGTGATTTTAAGGGATGTAAAAATTTAGCTTGTTAAAATGATTCAGGGGACATGTTCCAACAGACATTTACCCGCATTCATAAATGCTTGAATCGGGTGCATCGCGTGTCTCCAACGATAATTCTGTAGAGTGTACTGTTATGATACGGTGGTGTTGAAATTTATGAGAAATAATTACAGCCTCCTTTCCCAAATAGCCTTTGAATTCGAGCAAGTTCTAACCACTAGAAATTCAAACAATTATGCACGATGGATTTTCCGTGTACGATTTGTACGTTATAAAACTGTTGTGGGACCATCTAGCAATCTCTGAAAATTCCATCGGATGAAAACTTTTGAACTCAAGCTTGTTTCAGCCATTGTATGTTCGTATATACACCACAGCTGCTAATTTAACGATCTCATTGAAATTTACCAGAGATGATAACACCGCCCTTTCCCTACTACCCTCCATATTTGAGCGGAATCGAACGGCCAGAACTAGAGAAAATGATGCTTGACGGCTTATACTTACAGTGAAGTGATTTGTGATTACAGTGGAGAATTTTTTAAAAAGCGTAATGTATAGAAAATCATCCGCAGCTTATCTCGAACTTCTCCTGATATCATAATCGTATGAAAACTGAAGAACTTAAGCTTCTACAAGTATTTGCCGATAAACGAGACACACACACAAACTGATACGAAGCGAAAGTTGTTCAGAACGGCTTGAAACGTAAATAAGAGTGGAAATTCAGATTTAGGATTCCAGAAAATTGAAAACAAAGCTTCCGCTCCCTACAGGTGAACTCGGAAGCTAAGCCACACAACACCAAGATTCATTATTACAACATAATATTGTGATTCCATGCTTCAAGTCATTATTCAGGTAACATAATCAAGAAAGCTACACACCTTCACGCAGCTCAAAGCTTGCGGTCCGTATAACACCATGGTTACAGCTCATTACCGATTATCTTCGTGCTTGTTAATTTTGGTTTCTCGCATCACAAGATTTTCTTGCGTGGTGGCTTCATTTAACGGTTTCTTAATTTTTTTGTGGATACACACCGCTTATTACCCGAATAAGATTTTTTTCTTTTAAACCTGGTAAAATATAACTGCTATTTGCAATCATTACGTCGAGTCTGAAATCTGCGAGGAAGTATGAAATTATTGCACTAAGAACTCCATATTTGGGTCGATAAAGTAATATGTTTACTTTAAAGATATTTTTGCCTTCATCATTCAATTATTTATGATTGCCGTATATTTCTATTTGATTAATTTCATTTAATAAGTGAAGTTAATAAAGAATTCAATATTTTCCTTATATTTTCAGAATATATGCTTTAAAAGCTAATGAACTAAGTATTAGATATTTTTATCTTAGTAGGTACTTTAATAAAAGTCGATCAAATTTGGACTTTCATATTTAGATCAAATTTGTCCTGAGTTACAAATATCTGGATAGGAGAAATACCGTGAAAGGAAACAGATCTGCTGATATATACATATATATTATCGTTATTGTATATTTAGTTATGAATTGGCGTGAATCCATCAATTTGGCATTCGGGTAAGGTGATTATTAGGCATTAAAACTCCTAAAATGAGAAATCATTTTCCTGTACTCATCTACATACTAAATCAATACAAAATAATGAATGATACGAACCCCACAGGTTTTACGAATACAGTATTACACGACAGTACCATGCCAATCAATAATAGTACATTTTAAAGCCAAACACATTCTTAACTATAAAACATTGTACGAGTGCTCACTCGTTATTTATCCGATCCTTCGTCCATTTTTATAACTCCTTAAAAGTAGTAATACTAATAATATAAAGCTATGTAGCAGCCAAGATGTACATACGACGTTTGATTTACAATCCTTATCGAATGAAAACATCCCAACTATAGATTTGATTTTGAATCAGAGCATCAATTTCATTTCAAACTCAGCATTCTCTTTACTATATTCTCAAATTGCCGAAATTTAATGATAACAGAACAGTTAGCTCCATCCCTGCACGTAAACACTAATTACCTTTTTTCGTTAATTAAACAATGTCAACAGAGAATTTTGTTTTTCAACATTAACCCGATACAGAGATTTCCCATGTTACTGGCTGCATTATTGATAACCCTACCCTCCATCAATTCACTTATCTTTTAAAGAAAATTATAGATAGTTATGGAAGGCGGACATATTATTGAAAGAATGAAAAGGTCGGGCATAGGCAAGTTTAAAACGTGATTTAACGAGAGCAACAAAACGATTTAATTCACTATGATCTATCGAACATTATACCATTATTGTCACCTACCAGGTTCTTGCACCACCTTAACGCTCATATCGGAAAGTAATTATAATTAAATACTAATGACATTACAATGATTGAACAATTCATTAAATTACAAAAATCGTTGTTTAGCGTCCATCAAGACTGCACCTAACTGTTACTGTTAACTTCGAACCATCCTTCAATATAAAAAGGTGAAAATTCGATTCTTTTCATCACTAAAATTATAAAATTTACAAAATATTTTGTAGGTAACCGGTAATTAAATATATGTACATCGGTTCCACGATTTTCCACCACCACCTGAGGCTAAATAAACAAGGAACACGCTTTTGCTAAAAAAGATTGTTTCTAGTAGAAATTCAAGATCCAATTTTCGAGAAGAAATGATTTCTATAAATTTTTAAACAATTGTTTGAAAAATAAAATAAATGTAATTTAGGTATACAATTTTTAGGTGGGCATTTTTTCCCGATCAATTGCCACGAAAAAATACGTAACTTTATATCCCATGACTCCACTTATGCAGGTAGAAATTAGTTTTTCACGTTTGTATTTACTGAGCATCTATAACCGCGACAAGCAGGTTGGTACCTAAAGTTTGCGACCAAACGTGAAAAACTAAATTCAAATCAGGAGCAATTTTCTAAAGCGGACTGTATAATTAACCAGAGGAACTGGGCACCATTTACAATGGCAAAAATTACACAACGGCACCAATTAGATAAGTCACGACACCATAAATGCAGTAGGGACCCATCATTTTATTATTGTACCTACTTTCGGGGACTTGAGAACTCTAAGAAGTGAGTGTAGCTTGTTTATTGCTAACTTTGAATTATACTATTTATCCATTTAGATAAAAATTAATCGTCGTCAAGAAAGAGAGTTTATCTTTCCATGCCAGAAACCTTTCGTAAATTGTGATTACATTTGCATTGATTCCCGTTTTTATTAACAAAGTATTCTTGAGTATATAACGAGTAATGCTGACTGGAAAAGCTAGAGTGATTGTTGTCATGGACGGAGTAAAATCCGACACCTCGGCAATCTTCCACCGCAAGATCGGAAAACCAGAAAATACGATGATGGGGACGAAGCTGAGGTAGTAGAGAACATCTTCCTTTTGCAGACAATTTCACGCCTTTTCTTCGCCAGGTCCAATGGATGGCTCTGATAAAACGGTCCTTCTTGCCTCCTCGTGGTATCCGGACGAAGCCGCTAATTGGTGCCCTCTATACGGGCTGTTGGGGCGGTTCTGGTAAACTCGCCGGTTGATCCAAGCGCCGAATTCCGGAGATCCGCTGTACCCGTAATGATGGCTGGCCAGCGTTTGTTGCTGAAAAATAATCGATTAGGTTACCTTTAACCAATGTGAGTTAGGAAAACATACATTTTTTTATGAAACCACAATTATACCGAATAAAAAAACGCTGCAAATTCTCTCACTGGGGTTTACTATTCAATGATTCATGATTTGAATTTCTACTAAGCTTTGGAGTGTGCGTGTTTCACAGGTGATAGAGTGATTATTGAATTTCAGGAGATATGCATAGAGCACGTAAATCTGTTCTCAACCAAAATACCTATTTGGATTGATCAGTTGATCATATTTGTGTGCCTCCTGAAATTCAATAATCGCTCTATCACCTGTGAAACACGCACACTCCAAAGCTTAGTAGAAATTCAAACCATGAACGCAAGCCAATTGAATAATAAACCCCAGTGAACGAATTTGCAGCGTTTCATTCATATCAGAATGCTTCAACCCGTGTATCGGCTACAAAGTCTTATAGGAGTTCACTCCAGTATCCACATTACTACGTCAGTAAATCACTAGGTTACTGCTATCAAAACAAAAACAATAATAAACCAAAATAACGATAATGTTGGCACCATAAATCGGGCCATACATCGGGAATGGTTTGAGCTACGGACCTGGGGAGGGACTCATTCGATTCCTCATGGAAAGTTCTTCAAATAAAGTCCAAATTTAGGCCGCCTTGACTTTTTTGAGGTTTTTAGGGATTTTACAAAACTTTGACAACCATTAAAGGGCACTTTAAATTAAGTGAGAGTGCTGGCTAAAGAATTTGGGCGTTGTCGGACCAATATTGATTTTTCCTGATAATTTCAGATTTTTTGCTTCAGCCGTTTGGGAGAAATCGTTCGTACGTACGACGGACGGAAAAATTTTATTGCAGATTTGGATTCTACACCCTTTGAAACGTAAACCATGAAATTTTCAAAGGGGGTTAAAATTTTTTCTTTCAAGAGCTATCACAATGGTTTATTATTGAATAATAAACCAATAATGAAATAAAATGAAACAACCATCAATGCTTCATTAGGACGATAATCACTATCATTAAATTAAATTAACGATGTTTTAAGATTTGATGATCCTAAAATTATCTTAGTTATGTGGAAAAATGATCTACAATTATCAATATATTCAACATTTTGAGGGTGTCAGTAAAAATAATTATAAATAGAAACAATATTTGTTAATGAATAAAAAGAACACGAAGATTTTCTCCTGCACCGAATACTGGAGCGAAATCTGGCACAAAATCATATCGAACCATAATGCATGGCATTCATTATGGCATTATACCATAATGAATCTAATGAGCCTACAAAGACCGCTCTACGTTGATCCATTCGCTCTCCCTGAAGCGTAGAAGTTCGATAGAAAAAAACTAGTCAACTAGAGTGTGAATTGAACGTGTTTCTTCATAGTAAAATAATTTACTACTTTGGTCAATTTTCTTCCGACGTACAGTAAGTTGAAACGAATAGTAATAAAAATAATTTTACGATTCGTTTATTCAGAACCTAAATTTATTATATATTTTTTATTCAAGAAACCAACATGCTGATGTTGAGTTAGTTTCCTGCACATTTTTAACTCAAACTATGCAATAATTTTTTTTTATATTAGAGTTTTTTGGAGGGTAACAAAACAATTTCAAAATTTGCTCTCATTTTTCTAAATGGTAATGAACCAAGACAAAACTTTCCCGAATTTTGAGAAATAATTATTTTCAAACTTTTTCCTCCCGACTCATTATTTTCTGAGAAAATAGCTGAAATCAATAAGTCGCACTACTCGTAAAAACAAAAATTAAAGGTTAAAAAATCTCGATTCTGAGAACAATGTTAAGAACGCATAATTTTGAACTCGTTTTCCCGAAACAGCAGATTTTTAGCTTGTTACTGTAGGTGCTATTCTCGAGGTGCAATATAAGTATTCACTCTAACTAGGATGTTTTATCTATCATTCTGAAGGGATTTAGGGGTTAGTGTTTGAAATTATTTAAGAAATGTAGAAAAATGAAGTGTCTTTGTTTGACTATGCTAAGTTTTATTTGAAACATCTCCTAACGCATCTCTCGTGTGTATTTTGGAATGAATCTCTGAATGTTTTAAAGGAACGGAAGTTCATTTGTGGTCGGTTTTAACTTTTTTGATTTTCGGGTTCCACATAGCCAATCTCATTGATTCATGCCAAAATTGCGACGTTCCAGTCCTTGGGTAGTGCGTAGAAGGGGCTTGAAGACGTGAGGTTCCACGCCAGGCGATGGTAGCTAGTTGCTGATGTTCCTCCCATTATTATTTAACGTTGTTTTATTTGACTTTTGATTTTTCTCTGCAGTGGATCGGATATCCCTTTCATTCAAGGATTAGAGATTAAAGACTAGCAGATTAAAAACTAGGAGAATTTCATCGCTCGTTTCCCGCAGTTTGATTAGAAAACTAACATCGTTGGGCTAGTGAAAGTTGGATAATCCAACTTGGAGAAGAAGCACATGTTCATTCTGTCGAAAAAATGCAAAAACGATCGTTCCTCGTCAACTGGTACCTGTCCCAGTGGGAAAAATCAAATAAGAAGATTTTTGGAAAAGTTTGCTGCATCCCCAAATAATCGATGCCATTGTTCGAAAATGTTGCGCAAGGCTGGCCTGCCTCACCAATAAAACCAGGTGAGAGGACAAACCCATCGAAGAAGAATAATTTCTTTCTTTTTTTCTAATGAATTGAACGAGTAGTAAGATCTATTCAAAAGGTCTATCTGCATTAGAAAGTAACGGAAGTCCATATTTTACTATGACGGGTTGGAATAACCGCAGAGAGATGTATAACAGTTGATGTGAATATTTTTCAAGATCAAAATGTAAAGCACTTTCTATAATTTCATATCGACAACAAAACTCACTTCATACTGTTCCTCCATACTATCAGCTCCTAAAAGCGCATTCCTCAATACATTCAACAGCAGTATAACGAGAGCGGCTTTCCCAAGCATTAATGCTTTCACAGCGATGAATTTCAATTTCAGAAGCATCATTGGTATGAGTTGTGCTTGTATCATCAGGGGTATCATTAGAAGGGGCAGCAGTTTTGACGCCATCTTCTTGCTTGGTCCTGAATTCTTGGTTTTCCTCTTCTTATTTCCTGGAAACAATAACATTCCCAAACATCAAACTCATAATTCGTAATTCAAAGAAACAAAACAATATACAGGGTGTCCCAGGAGTTATGCACAATCCGACTCCTACGTGATCTACAACTCACTTCCGAACGAAAATGCCTCCTAGCAAATTTTTGCCAGAGGCCTCGTTTCCGAGCTATTTGCGATTTAAGATTTATTTCGTGTTTTCGATCTTATGTCATTAAAACTGTCATAACTCCCTCAATTTTGGAGATAGCTCAAATTTGAAGACTCCGTTGGAAACAGCGTTAAATTTTCCATATATTTGATGTCAGAAAACTTTTTTTTTATTGCATTGAAGATGTGCGATTGCTGCGCGAAATGGCAGTTTTGTCAAAATCTTGAAATCGCCTGTTGTTCATTTCGCGTACAAACCCCATTAACGGTTGATGCAGAACTGTGCAGGCCTGGTAAAACGTGCGCCGAAATGTCAGCTTTCCAACGGTGTAGTCGTTTTGGTTTTTAATAAATATTTTTTTTTAAGGAAATGGTGTTTAACTGCGGAAAAACGTGTGTTTTCTGATAAAATTGAGGTTTTTCCAAAAGTCTCGACGATAAAAGGTTGGAGGCGGGATATAAGTAACTTTTCACGCTGAATCGAACGGTCACAACGCCAGACCTCTCAAGTGACGATTTAAGTTAGTTTTGTCGGATGCATAAACCCGTTCGTTAATGAATAGCGTCTACGACATTTCTAAGCTGTCCGGCCAAAGTCAAGATAATCGAAAAGCCGAGAGACGGCTATTGTTTGTGTTCATTTACGATTGATTGCGATGAGATGCATTCATCTTTTTGCTGACACTATGGACCCTTATCAAACCAGGCTTCCGTATCATTACCAACTCTTCCCTTTCGTCTCTTTCCTCGCTGTATTTCCTTCAGCGAGGTTTTTCCCTATTGCATATTCCCATTTATCATGGTGCGCTATAGCTATTGAACATAGCTGGTAGTGATAACCAAAACCTTAGAGACAAAATACATTCAGGTGGTAGATAAAAAACAGATAGTTTACAAGATGAAAAAAGGATCAGTGACATAAACCATATTATCTACTAATATTCTTTCCTCATATTACACGACGCGTTCGAAAGGGTGTGAGTTGTACACAAGAGGAGTGTGACTCCCTTGCTGCTTCAGAAGCATTACCATTGGCAAAACCGTACACAAAACGCATGTCAACATACTCATTTGTGGTATAGCTACTCAACTGCAAGCAACTCATCGCAATTAATCGTAAATGAACACAAACAATTGGCGTCTCTCGGCTCTTCGATTATCCTGACTTTGGCAATACAGCTTAGGAATGCCGTAGACGCTGTTCACAAACGAACGTTTTCATTCATTAAATCCATTTTAATGTTTAAATGTTCATTTTTTTGGTTTATATCTTAACAATCTTGTTTAAACTCTAACTCTTTGTATGAACTCGATTTAAACCCCAATATCTTACCATTGTCCAACAACTGGATAACATGTTCGAGTCAATAAACATTTTATTATAACTAAACTTGGTCAGAAACAACAAATTATCAACATTGCAACACCCAATGCTACGGGCGAATCAGAGTGGGGTTGATAGTACACGGCGCACAAAGCAACCCCTCCTTCAAGACCGGGCGGTCGTGCGGGTCATTGCATATGTTGCCCCTTACCTAGACAATGCCTCCTCCGTAGCTTTAACAATTTTCAAACATTAGGTCTTTTTTAGTGATACAGGGTGTCCCAGGAATTATGCACAATCCGACTCCTACGTGTTCTACAACTCATTTCCGACTGCGATGAGTTGCGTTCATTTCCGAGACTTTTGGAAAAACCTCAATTGTAACAGAAAACACACGTTTTTCTGCAGTTAAACACCATTTCCTTAACTAAAAATATTTTTTAAAACCAAAACGACTACACCGTTGGAAAGCTGACATTTCGGCGCACGTTTTACCAGGCCTGCACAGTTCTGCATCAAGCATTCATGGGGTTTCTAGGCGAGATGAAAAACAGGCGATTTTTAAGATTTTGACAAAACTGCCATTTCGCGCAGCAATTGCACATCTTCAATGCAATCAAAAAAAGTTTTCTGACATCAAATAGATAGAAAATTTAACGTTCTTTCTGACGGTGTCATCAAATTTGAGCTGTCTCCAAAATTGAGGGAGTTATGACAGTTTTAATGACATAAGATCGAATACACGAAATAAATCTTAAATCGCGAATAGCTCGGAAACGAGGCTTCTGGCAAAAAATTGCCAGGTGGCATTTTTGTTCGGAAATGAGTTGTAGAACACGTAGGAATCTGATTGTGCTTAACTTCCGGGACACCCTGTATAATGACCGAAATCTCATTTCAATAATCTAGAGTTGATGTATTCAACAACTGCTGAATAATATCATAGAAATGCTGATGAACTGTGCTCGCTAAATGAATGGCAACAACGAACATATTGATTGTTTATAGTTTCCGCGGATACCAAGTCGGGTAGGCAGTTTGCCTTTGGTACAGAATTGTAAAAGCTTCTTTTCGGATCAGTGATTAGCCACCATTATGTTGAAGTAAAAGGGTTTCAAGACGGATGCAAAAACTCCTTCCGATTTACCTCTAGAAAATTTTCTTCTCAGTCATTCCATCTAACTGTTACAAAAAATTATTATAGTTTGTCAACGATACTCAGTATTATTATTGCCACCAAGTTTAACCATAATTATTCATCACTGCTTAGAATGAAAACCACCACCTTTGGCGGATATTTAGTATCTCAAGAAAGAGATATCTCAAAAGTATCTCAACAGGTTCTGGTACTGCATTTGTAAAGATATGGAATTCAGGTTGAAGTATAAACCATTACCGTTGTGGACAAGCAGACTAATGTTCACCTGTAAATATACCAGAGAGGCCTATTGTTAGGGAAACCAGTCTTAAAATAATAAATGGAGCACCGAATTGGAAGAAACCTTTATTACCCTCAAACCCCCTTACTTCTTAGCTCTATATATGGCCACTCGGTCTGCCTCAGACCTCTGCACCTCGAATGTGAGGTTTTTCGAATGTCGAGGGAACGGACGATCGTACAGAAACCCGAATGATCTCATTCGATTCAAGGAACTAATTTATATCGTAATCAATCTAACTTCGGTTCAGTAGTTTCCAATAAAAGTTCTACTCTAAGCGGACGGATTTTTAAAAATTCAATTTTTGGATTCTATACATCTTGAAACATACAACGACAAATTTCGAGGAAGAGTATAATTTTTTTCTTGGTCGATTACGAGGTTCATTATTGAAAATAGTAAACTAAAATTCATGAAACACCCAGATAGATAGATAGTTGTCAGGAACATAAACGGGTTTGCAAGGTTGGAACTGCGCACGCCACGTTGACTTACTACGATTTCTCTCTAATGATTGATCTGGGAAGTTTCTCGTATGATTATATTGAAAAGGGGTAGGAATTAAGTGACTTTCTTTTCGGTTCGATGAAACAGGAATTGGTAAATTACTTAATGCTCAACGCAGTGGAAATGTGGTAAAGATGAGGTGGAAATTTCCACAATCTTGAAATCAACTGTTGATTATTCTGAATGAGAACCCAGAGGTGTGCTTTAATTTTTCAAAAGTTGATGTTTGAGTCTAAGTAACTGTGTGAACAATAGTCAAGATGAATAACCAGAATTTCAACATTGGAAATAGATAGCTAATGATTTTGTAACCTACATACAAGTGTTAATGAGATGGACTTTTCGCTCTTTATTTCAGGAGTTACGTCTTCGTCATATGTTAGATTCATTTCAAAAATATAATAAACTATCATGTTTTGATGATATTTTCATAATATTTTGGAAGTCAATTTGTTCGTGAATGCTGGTTTCTACCAAACGACTGGGAACAGCAACAACGTGGAAACGTGTTAAATTTGACGTTATAATAATTAATCAGTTTTTGATTTTAAGAATAACACAAATTGTTGCAAAGGGTTGCAATTATTGAACAATTTTTTGAAGATAATTCTTCCAAACGCCGTTTTGGGATATTCCAAATTCTACCGGGAGTTCAAAAATATACTGCAGTTGTGTAAAATATACTGAGATGAGAATCTGAAAGAAGAATGTCAAGAAATAAGCCCCATAATGTGGTAATATAATAATTTATTTTAGTTCCATGATTTTCGTGTTGATTGCTTGAGATTAGTAAAAAGTTCATCTCATTGCAAGAATCCAGAAGCGTTTTGTTTATTTTTTTTTTAAAGAATATTGAGTAAAACAAGTTGTATTGGTAGTTGTTAAGGTGAACCCAAGGAAGATATCAACGGTTGTCCAGTTAACTGAAGGAGGCTGTATTTCAAATGAATGCGTACATGCTCAATGAACGAGTTTGGAAATATATCATTCGATTCGTTTTCGTCGATATAGTGAATCAATCAAATAAATAAAGGTGTTGTTGAATAAAATCTTAAGGCGCTTCTGCCGAAGTTGAGGTTTCGCGGGTAGTCAACAATATCACAAAATATGCTGCTTTGCCACTACTTAGTTAGGAAAGTGAAGTCACTTTGATAACTATGATAGGAAGTCAGTCAAGTTAACAAGAGTGTAAGAACAAGCTAAAAACGAAGGAGAGAACTGACTCCAGACTCTGTTAACAAAAAACGGGAAAATTTTGTTTGGAGGGGAAGTGAAGAAAATTTAGAGTGGGGAATCGCGGGGAGCAGAGAGAGGGGGATAGTAGAAACCAATCAGGGACGGGGTTACAACTACCCCGGGAAACCCCAGGGTGCTAGGGGGGAGACTACGAGTGACTGACCGTTTGCCAGAAAAAAGGGTGGCTTGGGAGAAACCAACGGCACAAAGCAGCTTGGGGAATTCGGAGTCCATTAAAGGCTTTAAATATGTTCGCATAGGAACGGTTTTCACCGACAAAGAGGTATCAACAATGGCGAGTATGGTCCCGTTAGGTGCGGGCGTTGAATACGAGTCAGATGTGGTTTTCAAGAGGTAATGACCCAACACCGAAAAACTTTTCATGATCCAAAACCATTTCAGTATACATCTGAACAGTAGTATTAATCAACAGTGAATCAATTAGAACGTAAAAAATAATTGGGATTTTTTGGAATTTAAAAGAAAAATTTAAATCGGATTGTAAATTTTTGTTTCTTACCAATATTTCACTCATCAAGATTATGTAAATAGTTAGGCACTTTATTCATAAAATTTGAAGTAAATATGAAGCACAAAACTTTCAAAATTGCTGTATGATTTTGCTCAGCCACGGAAGCTAGTTAGAAACAAACCTGAGATACAAAATGTTAGTTGTCTTCGAATCAATAGTGGTTACCTACAACTGATATAGTTATGTGGTCCGCAACGTGGTATTTGCAAAATTCAACTGAAGATCTTGAGTTTGTATGGTTGATTTCCAATGGTACATATTAACATGCAAAAGTTATAACCAAGCTGATTTCCAGTGCTCAGATGAAAACCATATTCTGTTGAAAATTTACTAAGTAATCTTGTGTCCAAATTTTAATTTGAAATTGTAATACTGCAACACCAATGGTACCACCATGATACAAATCCGTATTCAGGAATGCAGATGGGGACTTTCTTCACGATCTTGAGGCGTGACCAATGAGAAATTTCCGTTTATCCCAGAACTGTAACAGGCACGCAAAACGTTCCTACACGTAGGTCAAAGAGAGAGGAAACCGAATACTGATACAAGATCCCTGTGGACGTTCTTACGCCAAGCGTTGATCCGGACATAGCGCCGTTGACCACAATAGAGCTTGGATGCTTTGCCAAGAGAAAGGGGTCCACTTCTTTTTCCTGTTCTCGAGCTAAAAGGAGGCTCTGCTACTAGGTCGGAAGGGTGCTCGAAGTCTCCAGAGAGGGGCCGAGTCTTCTGCCGGCAATACCGGCTGTTTTGAGACGTACAATCACATCAGGAGTAATTTTGCTTCCGAGTCTACCAAGGTAGCGGAAGCATTGTTTTCACTTTCGAAATGTGAAAATTTTTTTGTCTCCAAAATCAAAAATTCCAATCGCATTTTGCGTTTTAGACCTTTCTGAACAATTTTGGTTCCGTGTCTGTCTGTGTGTCTGTCTGTCTGTAAGCAAATCCTTGTTACGGGCAAAACTACACGAAGTTATAGTCTGATTTTGATGAAATTTTCATGGATTGTGCGGGTCGGGGTGTAGATGGTCCCCTATAGGTTTCATGACCCCCGGATCAATAGTAGTCTCTGCGCATGCGCAAACGAAATCCTTGTTACACGCATAACTCCGGGAGTTCATGACTAATTTCGATGAAATTTTCAGGGATTGTTCGGACTGATGTAAAGATGGACCTCGTGAGTAATAAAGAGAAAATAAAGTTTTAGCCTCGAGCTTGGATCGAACCATATTGAACCATCATTGAACGATGCATATATTTCATTTTTCGAAATGCTTTAATGTCAATTTATCACTTCATTTATCAATCCATTCGTTTTCTGTAAGGATGCTCAGCTGACAAGTATTTGGAGGTAAATATATAGAAGTATCTAAAACAGGAGGTAATTGATTGAGGTCGCCCACTAAAATAACGGAAACGCCACCGAATAACGGAATTCAGCGTCAATGTCAATTTTTATTTTTAGGTATATTTTATAGTTTGTTCAATAGTTGAACATGCCTACTTTTATTTTCTCAAGTTACGCTCCTGCATAACAATAAATTCCCTAATTCAATATTTACTTCCCCTAATTGAACGAAGTTCTTTAGTCAATAATAATTTTCAATGATCTATACAGTCATGTTATGGATACGAGGAAGCTATGTGCCACACCCACTTGGCAGACGTTTTTCCATTGTAATCGCTCTTGAAAAAAAAACGCTGCAAATTCTTTCACTGGGGTTTATTATTCAATGATTCATGATTTGAATTTCTACTACGCTTTGGAGTGTGTGTGTTTCACAGGTGATTATTGAATTTCAGGAGGCACACAAATATGATCAACTGAAAAATCCAAATAGGTATTTTGGTTGAGAACAGATTTAAGTGCTCTATGCATATCTCCTGAAATTCAATAATCGCTCTATCACCTGTGAAACACGCACACTTAAAAGCTTAGTAGAAATTCAAATCATGAATCATTGAATAATAAACCCCAGTGAGAGAATTTGCAGCGTTTTTCAGATTATTTCACTCGTACAAGCCTTTAAGGCTTTAAAACTGAATTTCACACTCATGAAATGTTAATAGCAGTACCTACTCATTGGCAGTAACATGAGACCTCTTTTCAAGTAAAAATTCAAAGCATGTTGCGGTCCCAGAAGCTCATTATACCATATTAATTATTATCCAATCATACCATAACTTGAACGAACGACAATTGGTAGGTATCAATAGATCACAACGAAACCTCGTCGAAACAATCAATCAGTCTAAGGTTGTCACCCAATTCCTAAGCACCGGGATACCCTGCTCTCACGAGAGTAGGAACAATGCAGCTTTATCTAGATACATAATTAACTACATGGCCGATCCTTTGCGAATGGACCGTTATGTGAGAGGTGCCTCCATAATCAAATTAAACAACGTTGCACACAGCCCATTTCTCTTGAGGAGTTCGTAAGTGGTACGCGCTCTCCCTGATGTCTCGGAGGACCGTCCTGTTTACTGGTGGGTGAAACAATAGCCAAACACAACCATTAGCCTCGTGCTTTTCTGGGGCACTCGCCATTGAGATTCGGTCTATTTGTTCCGGAGCCTTGCAAATTGGTAGATATAATAATGTAATATCTGGATGTTATCCATTCTTCTTAATTTCCCGGGTAAACAAAAATCCATGGGTTAATGACAGTTTTTTATCAAGGAAGTAAGTTTTCACATTTCAACAGAATTGTTCCACTTTAAACTCAACTATTTTCAATAGTGATTCGTTACCCAACAGAGAACCTTATTACAACAAGGCTCGTTTGCCAAATTATTACAAAGAAATTTCATGAGAGTGTCTACATTACTTTCAATGTTCCTTTTTAATAATAACGGAGATAACGCACTAGGACGGGTCGGACAGAAATTAAACTGCCATTTGTCTATCCATGTCAGATTTTTGTTCACTCCTCTCTCAAGTCCAATTGTCGGAAAGGAATTTATAAATTCGTCAACCTTTGAGGTCGTCGCGCTCATGAATAACAACAGAGAACCGACTAACTGTGATTTATTTAATTTGTAGATAACTATATGATTTTTTTTAGGTCTAGGTCAATGGAATAGGTGTTTTCTGGAAAATTGATTTCAAACCGATCATAGCGCTTACTCCCCTCAAATAGCAGTGGTAATTTACTATCTAGTAAGAGTTCTCGTGACCAGATTCTCACTCACGGTTTCAGCCGTAACAAAAGACGCAGAAGCTAGCTACCTAATCAAAACACGATTAGAAGTACACAGTGAAAATATATTGGTCATAGTCTCTACTATCCCTGTAGCCGCAGTTTAAAATTGGCATTAATTTCAGGGGATTCGAGACTAAGAGCATAAATAATCCGTTCAAAGAATAGCTTAATCTGCCATCTAAAGTTGGTGGAATAGAAAAATTGTGCTCCCCCCAACTGGGTTAAAATGGTATAGTTTAAAGGATTTCTCAAATAATTTTGAACCTTACATCCTACAGAAATAGAAATAAACAGCATAGAAACCAACGATTTGATCATTCAAAACTTGTTTATCATCTCCTTCTCCAAGAAAGTTGCTAAATTCCAAAGAGATGGAGCCTATGACTCCAATTTACTCCCCGTCGAGCCTCCTGCCGTTCAAAAATAATCTAGCTGCTTTAATAACAATCGGATTTAAGTCTGCTTTGGCTAATTAGACTCTAGATTGAATGCTTTCCGTGAGATGTATCCTACAAGTTCCATCCAGGACCCTTTTGGTTTATTATTCAATAATAAACCATTGTAATCGCTCTGGAAAAAAAATTCTAACCCCCCCTGAAAATGTCATGGTTTACGTTTCAAAGGGTGTAGAATCCGAATCTGCAATAAAAAAGTTTCCGTCCGTCCGCCGTACGCACGATTTCTCCCAAACGGCTGGAGCAAAAAATCTGGAATTTTCAGGAAAAATCCATCTTGGTCCGACGACGCCCCTATTCTTGAGCCAGCTCTCTCACTCAATTTAAAGTGCCCTTTAAGGGCTGTCAAAGTTTTGTAAAATCCCTAAAAACCTCAAAACAAGTCGAATCGGCCTAAATATTTACCTATTTGAAGAACATACTCGAGGAATCGAATGAGCCCCTCCGTAGGTCCATAGGTCAAACCATTCCCGATGTATGGCTCGATTTATGGTGCCAACATTTGCGTTTTTTGGTTTATTATTGTTTGTTTGTAACCTAGTGATGCCGATAGCGTCGAGTTGTAGTGAATGTGGGTACCGGAGTGATAGCCGATGTGGATACTTGTAGTTTATAGCCGATACACGGGTTAAAGCATTCTGATATTCATGAAACGCTGATAATATATAGGTAAATATTATTCAATATTATTACTGGGGTAAAATGCTGCAAATTCTTTCACTGGGGTTTATTATTCAATTGGCTTGTGTTCATAATTTGAATTTCTACTACTCTTTGGAGTGTACGCGTTTCACAGGATAGAGCAATTATTGACTTTCAGGAGGCACACAAATATGATCAACTGATCAACCCAAATAGGTATTTTGGTTGAGAACAGATTTACGTGCTCCATTCATGTCTCCTGAAATGCAATAATCGCTCTATCCTGTGAAACGAGCACACTCCAAAGATTAGTAGAAATTCAAATTATGAACGCAAGCCAATTGAATAATAAACCCCACTGAAAGAATTTGCAGCGTTTTTTATATGCAGATTAACAAAAAAAGTATCGTCACTTTTCCGCTTCCACCTTGTATATTTGAAGCTCGACCGAATTGCTCTCCTGGTTCTTCTCAAGCATTCTTCGGTGCTATTCCTCATCCAGTCCGATCCGAGTTGATGTAAATGCATATAACGGAACGGAGAAAGTGAGTTTTTTTTATAAGACCTTACGAGAATTCATTCTTCTCCTCACTTAAAAGCATTTAGAAACATCCAGCGCTTTTACCAATTAAACGAGAAACCACGAGGTGTGTTGATACCAAAGCGGTGCAGTTCTCTTTCTGAACAACTAAACCGTTAAATTAGATCGAGAAAGAGAAACTCTGTTTTTCATCTTCTTCCACGTGTTACTGCAAGACTCTTCAAGTTACTCCAAGCCATGGACAATGGGCTCTTTTGACGTTTCTAGTCAGTGATAATACACGATTCCCGTTGGTGGAATTCAGAGGTTTTCCCATGGCAAAGTAGACAACTCCGAAACGACACACTCGACGTTTTTTGTAATGGGGTACAGCCAAACTTGTACTTCTAATCACGCTAATTTTAAATGACAAGGTACTATACATTAGGAATGAGCCGCAAATTATTAAACAGAGATGAATAATTCCCGTATTAGGTAGCTTTCCTACTCGGATCACTGGTTTAGATTACCTTCACTTGGAATAACTGTTTAACACACATCATTGGAAATTGAATGTGACGAAATCAAACAACGATGTACGATTCTCGAGCCAGTACATAGGCGTGAAACAAAACGTATATTAAATGCAACTGAAAAGATATCTTTACAGCAAATACAGGGCTGTCCCAAGAGACAACCACCCCTCGTCAGGAACAAACCAATTTTGTTTGTTTTAAGGATCTCAAAAGGACCACTTTGTTCGTTCCGCATCTGCACAACGCTGTTGTTTTTTTCTAATAGGAGCCTCCATTTTTTATTTCAGATTCGGATTCAATGGTCAATGAAAATTCAACCCTTTAACCATTTTTTAATCTCGCGCAAAGATGCTCAACTGCAAGGCGCCTCAAAACATGGATTTACAAAGTAAGTATGACTCAAGTACGACGCGTGATATTTTATTTTAGTTTTTTTTTAAACCGAAACACGTGTTGACATCCGTTTCTTTCTTCACTGAATTTCGACCAAATACCGACAGATCAAATGTTTTGTTAATGAACGGGCTGCGATAAAAAATCATTTAAGGGGTCAAATTAGTATGAAATAGAACGTAGAATCTGAATCTCGCTTGAAATGACAAGTTTAGTGTGAATTATTCATAATTATACATTTGAGCAATGCACAAAAAGGTCGTATTTGAGATCCTTGAGAAAAAAAAAACACACAAAATTAAGTTTTTCTTTTTGCCATAAATGACAATTTTGCTTCCGAGTCTACTAAAGTAGCGGAAGCATTGTTTTCACTTTCGGAATGTGACAATTTTTTTTACTCCAAAATCAAAAATTTTCAGGGATTGTTCGGTTTGATGTGTAGATGGTCTCCTATATTGCATGACCACCGGATCAATAGCACCTCTGCGCAAAATCCTTGTTACGCGCATAACTCCGGGAGTTCTTGACCGATTTCGATGGAATTTTCAGGGATTGTTCGGTTTGATGTGTAGATAGTCCCCTATAAGTTTCATGACCCCCGGATCAATAGTAGTCTCTGCGCATGCGCAAACAAAATCCTTGTTACGCGCATAACTCCGGGAGTTCTTGACCGATTTCGATGGAATTTTCAGGGATTGTTCGGTTTGATGTGCAGATAGTCCCCTATAAGTTTCATGACCCCCGGATCAATAGTAGTCTCTGCGCATGCGCAAACAAAATCCTTGTTACGCGCATAACTCTGGGAGTTCCTGACCACTTTCGATGAAATTTTCAGGGATTGTTCGGTTTGATGTGTAGATGGTCCCCTATAAGTTTCATGACCCCCGGATCAATAGTAGCCCCTGCGCATGCTCAAACGTGAAATCCTTGCCACAAGCATAACTTTGGGAGTTCTTGACCGATTTCAATGAAATTTTCAGGGATCGTTCGGACTTATTAGGCATATTTCATAGTTTGTTCAATAGTTGAACATGCCTACCTTTATTTTCTCAAGTTATGCTCCTGCATAACAATAAATTTACCCTAATTCAATATTAACTTCACCTAATTGAACGAAGTTTTTAGTCAATAATAATTTTCAATGATCTATACAGTCATGTTATGGATACAAGGAAGCTATGTGCCACACCCACTTGGTAGAGGTTTTTTAATGGGGAACGTTAGGGGGGAACATCCCATATGTCAGCTGATTTGATCGTCGTAGTTTATGAGGCGATTTTTGCTAAGAACAAACCAGTTCACATTCCATGAGTGTTGACGTTTTTTTTCCCTTTTACCAAAATTTTAGTCCTAAGGAAGAGCAAACGGATGAATGTATAGCGATTTTTAAAATTTTTAGAATGAGATCTATCAATGCTAACTCAAAGCCCATAGTCTTGTTTATGTCCTTTTTTTACATTTCGGCCTTTCGATTTCACGTTCAGAGTTGGTCTAATGTGATTCTGACAATACAGAACCATCCTGCGCGCCTGGGAACCATTTAAAAAACATAGTTTGTCCTTCTGGTTTTTAAGTTTTTTTTCCAGGTCGATTATAAAAGTTTATAATTTGCAATAATAAACTGAAAATCTTTTTTTTTTTTTTTTTTTTTTTTTTTTTTTTTTTTTTTTGCTGCAAGACGATTTTCTTACATCTCGCTTACAGTCAACAAGAGATATACAGATAAAGACGAATGCTTATAGCTTCAAGAGAGGAATGGTAAGAAAACTAAAAGCACACAATGTTTCTGGCGTAACAAAGTAAAGTACGTTCACTTCCAATTAATTTAATTGAATATCCAGTCTCAACCAATAGATAGTGCGAACCACCTTTTAATTAATTTATTTCATTTTAAAATAAGAAAGTTTATTAGGATTAAGTAAGTTAATCAAGAAAAATATATGAGGAATTAAAGTAAGAGCTCAGGAGCTGGTCAAAATTATATAGCCCGATCTGTTCTCCAAAACTATAATTATCACGATGCACTTGGTAATTGCTCTTGAAGATTCTACTTTCGAAGTAAATCAGCAATAACGTTATGCTAAAAGTGGAAGGGAAAGCGGCGTTCTGGCACAGTGGTCACCCTGCAACATAGACAACACCATCCCACTCGACAAAGTCCTGATTCGCGTAAACGTAAAGTGGAAGGGGTGGAGAGAGGTTTTAGGCATTGGCAATTTTAGGCCAAGATTTCTGCCAAAATTAAAACCATTGTTTACAGCGATCGAGAATCGAATAGGCCATCTTAGAGTCGAGAACTATGCTTTGAAACCAGATAATGAATCTCTGGTCACAATTCTATGAAATTTAGATCCAGCCTATTGCAACTATGAGAAAAAGGAAGAATTCTGTGGTTGCGGTCTCTTGAAGCTGTTTTCATAGAAGAATTCGGTGTTTAGAGCTTTTTCTTCAAAAATTGTCCAATATGTTCCACGGAAATTCACTCATTTATCCGTAATTATTTGAAAGTTGCCATTTCGAACGTATTCATTCAAGGTAACAAGTTATCCCCTGAAAAATGCATTACCTAATTTTTGACATTTTCTTTGAACGATTCGCCAATCTTGGAAATGTCCTAAGAAATTCGAAAATTGTAGATCTTTCTTGTGAAAAAGGTGCATGTGTATTGTGGGTCAGTATTCACTGTATTACAGGGTGTGCCCTGTTCCAGAGCACAGCTTTTCATTCAACTGCTAAATTAACTGTAGAATCATAATGCAAATAATAGTTGGGCATCATGTACCGTCATTGTTTCCCAAATATGGGTCATTTGCATGATTCAGTTGTACGAAAAGTTCCTCGTAGAAGCTAACTATTCCTATAGAATCAATTAGCTATTCATTACAATTTTTCAATACATCGATGAAGTCTAATAGTATCATGGAATGATCCAGCAATGTAATTGATATGGATGATACTATCATACCAAGAGTCTGTCACAGTTACAATGTTAAGGCATAATAACGAATTAATTCATAGATTAAGGAATTATTTTTTGTAATCCATAGGTGGTATACGGTCCGTTGGTTCTTCCAGAAAAGAAACTCAGGACGAAACACTTTGTTGGACCACAGTACCACACTGAATTTCAGGAATGACCTAAAACGCTTGTGAGCGATGGATACGTCAAATATAATAGAAAAATCATCAGTTGGGAATATCTTTCGCAGCGGCTTGTAATAATTTGAAGTCTTCAATTTCAAAGATCTCAGTGTGAAGATACGAAGCATTAATCACTCGTTTCACTTCTCGCTCAGTCGATGGTTCAAGCTTTCTTCGAGGATTGTGACCTTTTCTCCTCCGGGCCCGGTCGTCGACATGTCTTTCTCGGTCAGTGGAACACGTGAATGAATCGTGTGCGTACCTATGGACCAGGTGGTGACTAATAGGGCAGGCATCTCGAACGATTCTAAGGGCTACAGATCCCGTCTGTTATGCAGAAACTCCACAGTTGCTTAATACGTGAGTGAAGTTGTGCGCATACTTGACGACCTAATAGATGCTTCAAATTGTTAACTTCAACTGATGAACGATGTCCTTTTGTGAATGTACAGAACAAAGTCTGATCAAATCCATATCTCAATCCTTTGCAAGAGTTGAAATCGCGAATTCCAGCACATTTTGCAAATTCGGGCAATGTTTTTTACCTTACAGAATGATAAATTTTCGAGTAAAAAGAAAATTCAGTCAAGAATTAAGACCCCATGGTCCAAATTTGGATGTAAGTACAGAGTGGGCACCCCAATTTGCACCCTTACTGTTAACAATGGCTGGTAGATCTGAAGAAATCGCTGTTCCAGATAATTCATGTTGTCTCATGCGCTCATTTGATCCATGCCGTTCAACATTCAAGGTATCACAAAGCTCAGGTTTGCATTTATTATCTAAATCAGTCTTAGTCTCGAAGTTTGGTCAGTAACCATCAATTGTTAGGATTGCCCCAACTAATAGCACAGAATTCAGAATGTACTACCCGTAGATTTGTACTCACATACTCCCAAAATTGGATCGTTGATGCTCGTTCACTAGATATCATCTTGACACCAACATTATTGATAATACGACGCATCGTAGGAACTTTAATGGGTAAATTATAGGGAAGAAACTTTACGTAGAAGCAAAGCTTCCCAATCCATGGGTGTCTGCCAATGAATGAATTCCTGGATCATATGAATAATTACATTACAGATCTCTGCCAACATGAACGTACAAAGGTGCGTAAGGTAAGTATTTCTGAGACCCATTTCAGAGGCGGAGTTATGGCTGGTTATTTACCTACATCGTTCCCTACAAACGCCAGCACCGAACGAACGATTGGTTTAACTACTAAATCTCCGCTAGTTCTGGTGGTTAGTAGGTTAGTCCAAAATTGTAGGTATCATTAAAAGGAGTTAATAAATTAAATTTGTTAGAAAGTTGAACATTTACATAGCTACTGAAAATGTGCAACGTAATTAGATAAACAAGGTCAACCGAAATTGGCGTACAATCAAGTCAGATTAAAATTTCAAATTTATTTGATTCATGGAGTTCGAACAACCAAAATAGGTTTCAATTGAGTTGGTTCCAATTTTATTTTTGCGATTATATTCTACTTTGAGATAACTAGTCAAGTAGATATATGTAAAGAGATGGCAGGGAGACGTTCTTGTTAACGGTACAAAGAAACAAGTTATGTACTTTTCATATTTTAATTTATTTAATTTTGGTTTAATATTTCTAATTTTGTGTTTCAAGAAGCGCAGATCCCAAATCTGCTACGTCCATCCATAACACCAGGACTCCCCTAGAGGTTTAGTGGTTACGTCCTAACTTCCCAAAAACTCACTGGTCTCACACGCATAGATGCCATTGGGCAAAAACTAATAAAAATCTGGTTCTTCGAGGTTTTCGGTGACATAGGAATATGGGCTGTCATTCTTCTAGTAATTTTGGACGTAAAATCTATAGGACCTAATATCTTCCTTATTTTTCGAAATACAAAATAATTGTAATTTCTAAACCTAAAAGTGGCCTCCCAAACTTACTATGACAGAGCAATTACGCATCATAATCAACCCATACGTTAGAATTGGTACTTTATTTGAAACTTTTATTATTATTATTTTTACCTAAATTGTATTGATTGGAATCAATTTTTACACACATGCTAACTGTTTGTTTAATAGGTTTCAACATTGAATATCCGTTGTTCAGGACACAAGGAACTGTAATGTTTCCATACAGGTGTCTAGTGAAAAATATTAACAAATATTATCAAATTTCTACGAAGATGATTAGTTATTAGTAGAATATGAATATGGCAATGAATGACAGCATACAGATAATTTCGTTGAACCATTGGACTGTTTGACCCCAAAGAAACTCATGAACAAGTTTACTATGGATGTAGGCGTGAATTTAATTATTATTACGGTAATTAAATTACCTCAATAGCTTTCAGACTGACCAACAGTTTATCAATTTTACCGCACTTCAGTTGTTTGGAAGGTGAGTTTGTTAGTTGAACATGAAATAAGAACTTATTAGAATTTATTGCATTTATGCAACTTCTTGGGTGTAGGCAAGTGTACAATTCTATGTATTTTCAATACTTGATGATATATTATTATATTATTTATTATTATATTATATTACTATATTAAGTAGGTATCTGTCATGGACAATGAGTGTATGTGTGGATATCACGTTAGATTTTACCTGTTTGAAGAACTTTGCTCTCTGGACTAGACGTACTAGCTGGCGTTTGATCGCTTTCGGCTGTTTTCGATTCGTCCTCATTTTCACTGTTCACATCGTCATCAGCCTCTTCAATCTCGTCCTGATCTTCTGTCCCTTCGATATTTTCATCTTCCAATCCATTTCCATCAGATTCTTCGTCATCCTGAGTTCCTTCAACGTTTCTGTCGTACTCCGTCACCTCCTCCTCGCCCTCATCGACGTTGTTCTCGTCTTGAAGGATCGGACCGTCTTCTACGAGACGTTGTCCTCCGACTTGAAGACGGGATCTTCGTTCTTCCAGATCGGGTCGGCTCTCGTTGGTATGTTCCGCACCAGGACGAGCGAGACCGCAGCTCAAAACACCGGCCACCAAAACGAAAAGCGCTGCTCGCCGCATTGCCGTCCAGTCACTTTCGAAACGGTTCTCACCGGACTGAGCGCCTTCCAAGCGGGCACGTTGGAAATGGGGCCCCCCCAGAACAACACACTCGCAGAGCTCTTGGATGAAACCCTCTCCCAATTCATCCTCAATCTCTGGCTGCAAACGCATTACCACCAATGACAATTACCGTGAAAAGTTTTTACATACACCAGTTCTCACATTCCAATAATGAGGAAGATGAGTAAGGTGACTTGCGACCTAGAAGAGTACCAATTCCAGTTCACCACCACGTTGTTTTACCTTCTTGGATGCGACGATTTTGTCTCAGAATAAATCATTCATATTTGATCTATATGTATCAACATCTTTTATGAAACTCAATGATAAAGTCGTTTTTCAAAATAGGTCCCTCAATGTCATTAGTACTGGAAATGTTCCAAAACTCAGTTGAATACTTAATTTTGGAAAAAAATTACGAACAGGTTTATTATTTTTTTAAATTAGATAGCCAACGCTTATATTAAGTTTTCGCTTAACCAGTTTTGTATGATTCGCGTCATAAGTTTAATAATGATTATCGCAGAATGGTAAATCTGGTTTGTCGATGTGGAGTGAGTAACAAATTGTTTTGCTTTGCCTACCTACTTTGTAGTATTAACCGAAAATATGCTTATGTTAGAAAGAGATTTGGCGTATTCATAAAAAAATATCGAAAAACAAACATTGGCAGCCTTTTATATGAATACTGTGATGGAATTGTGTATATTGGGGACAAAATGTAATGCAACAACTCGACAGTGCCTATCCTTTTAATATGAAACTTTGATAAAACAGTCTTTCTAGAATAATTGTTATTGATTGTATCAAGTTTTGAGGGAAAATTTGTCAAACTTGGGGTCTTTAAGAGGCTTGCTGTTTTTGTGCCAAATTGGACGATGTTTTTAAATATCACTTGCAGGACTCAACTATTCGAAGGAACATCTGAAGAAATTCAAAACGATATTTTGAATTGTATGCTTACAGTTTGCAGTTCAGAAATTAAGACTTAACTTCAGCAGTACCATCTCGTGTTTATTACAAACTGCAATGTATTACAAATTGCATTTACAATTACTGCTGATGTAACCCCAGCTGTATGAGCTGAGTCTCAAATATCAATTGTATTCAAATACATCCTAATAGGTGGAAGACCTGTTCAGGGATTTTGGTCCTTTGTAGAACAGCAGGTCATGATGACATTACTCTAAAAACTAGTGTTACAAGAGAATTGAACATTGTAGTACGCAATTGGTGCCAACAAATTGATTTGTCAAAGTTAGGATGGTGCCAATGTTATTAGAGGGCAGGAAGATGCAGTCCATGCACTGATTAAGTACCTCTTTATATGTTCTATTAAATGGTTAAGTGGGGAACATTTTGGTACCTCGGGAACATTTTGTCATTTTACTACGGGAACATTTCGACCTTTATTGAGCTCATGGGAACATTTAGGCGGTCTCCGACGGAAAAAACCCAACGGTACTTCAGCCACGCAACGTAGAATGAAAGATAAGTCTCCTAAATGTTGTTGTTTGTCACTTCAAGATAACAATTAGCCGAAATGTTCCCGTCAGGTACGAGGGTAATGTTGATTTCAAAATTTCACTTAAAATGTGAAACATTGTGTATTTTATGTACCTAGGCAATTCCACGAACTGTTGCCTTTTCTTGTCCCAAGCCATTTTGAGGTGTTCTGATCATAAATATAAATGTATTTTCAGTTGTCCCAAACAAAATTGATTCTGATTGATTTTGATTGATTAATTAATTGAACCCCGTTTGGCTCATCAAAAGCCCTAAGCCATTTTTATCAAAATTTAAATTTAGAAGTCAATTTGTCATTCATCTGGGTGTCCCCAAGAGGCATTCGTCAGGTTTTCAAACGTCCCTTGAAAGTGTGATCACACTTGGAATTGATTTGCTACTTTTTTTTCGTATCCGTCTATCTATAGTAAGCAAAAACTAGTGCCCCAAATTCTAACCCAAATTAGGATAGCTGAGGCACCGTTGAGAAGGGCTGTCCCCTCGGTTTTGACTCATTCATCTCGCGCCTTGTGTTTCGTTGTGTAACTTCCCTGCTGCAAGAGATGAGGGAATTTTTGTGCAGAAATTGGAACCTCTGGTTTCCCTCTTCCACGTGTGAGATCCATTTTTCTTCAGCTGCCATTCCGGAGGCCTCCAACCTCGAAGACTTGTGCTTAAAAGGGTGAGTGTTTTTATTCAGCGTCATTTATCTGGTCTCACTCATTATGACATTTACTATTGGTTTATTATTCAATAATGAACTATTGTACCTAATCGCTCTGGAAAAAAAAAATTCTAACACCCTCTGCGAATCTCATGGTTTACGTTCCAAAGGGTGTAGAATCCGAAATTTTCAGGAAAAATCCATCTTGGTCCGACGAAGCCCCAATTTTTGAGCCAGCTCTCTCACTCAATTAAAAGTGCCCTTTAAGGGCGGTCAAAGTTTTGTCAAATCCCTAAAAACCTCAAAACAAGTCGAAGCGGCCTAAATTTTTCTCTATTTTAAGAACATACCATGAGGAATCGAATGAGACCCTCCCCACGTCCGTAGGTCAAACCATTCCCGATGTATGGCCCGATTTATGGTGCCAACATTTGCGTTATTTGGTTTATTATTGTTTGTTTGTAACCTAGTGATGCCGAAAGCGTCGAGTTGTAGTGAATGTGGATACTGGAGTGATAGCTGATGTGGATACTTGTAGTTTATAGCCGATACACGGGTTGACGCATTCTGATATGCATGAAACGCTGATAATTTATAGGTAAATATTATTCAATATTATTACTGGGGTTTATTATTCAATTTTATTCATTTGAGTTGCGTTCATGATTTGAATTTCTCTTAAGCTTTGGAGTGTGCGTGTTTCAGAGGTGATAGAGCGATTATTGAATTTCAGGAGACATGGATAGACCACGTAAATCGGTTCTCAACCAAAACACCTATTTGGATTGATCAGTTGATGATATTTGTGTGCCTCCCCTATATCAGTCTACCTTTGGCTACATCGTTTAAATTTGGATTTATGGAACTTTTAACGCAGTACGAGTGCTAAAGGACTTGACAAAACATCTGATGTTTTTATTGTGGGGGGGAGGGTATTGAGGTTCAATAAAAAACGCTGCAAATTCTTTCACTGGGGTTTATTATTCAATTGGCTTGCGTTCATGATTTGAATTTCTGCTAAGCTTTGGAGTGTGCGTGTTTCGCAGGATAGAGCGATTATTGAATTTCAGGAGATATGCATGGAGCACGTAAATCTGTTCTCAACCAAAATACCTATTTGGATTGATTAGTTGATCATATTTGTGTGCCTCCTGAAATTCAATAATAGCTCTATCCTGTGAAAAACGCACGCTCCAAAGCTTAGTAGAAATTCAAATCATGAACGCGAGCCAATTGAATAATAAACCCCAGTGAAAGAATTTGCAGCGTTTTTTTAATTCTTCAATCTATTTTGATTAAGATGCGGTTTTGCACCTAGTTGTCAGTGATAGCTTAAAAATAATGATAACAGGTCGATCTTTTCTGGAAATGCCATTTTAGTGTCAAATGTCATTTATCCTGTGTGCCCCAGTTAAGGCTTTACTACGCACTTTACCCTCAAGAGAAAATCACAAAAAAAATTGAAATGGGAGACATTTTCTCTCTCTTTTTTTCGTAATGTAATGTAAACAAAAAAATGTAAACATTATGTATTTTATTTACTTTTCGTGAAAATAAATAAAAGATCTAATATCGATTCAATATTCCTTCGGTCCATGGCTCCACAAGACTTGGAAAAAACCGGGCTTATTCATCGGATCCTGCCTGGCACTACACTCTGTTAGTGCAATGATGAACTACAGTAACTCCGAGAACACTTGAAGGGTCCAGGGGAAGAACGCTCATAGTCCATTTTTTCCACTTTTGGAGGTGATGATGCCATCTAGTAGCATTTCAAGAGTACTATCGAATGGCATGTCGGTTAAAAGCAAGAAAGCTCATGGTCCATGGAAAAAACGGGTCAAAGAAGGGTGGTGCCGGGGAAAAACGATCACAGTCCACGCGCGCCTGGGGAAGAACGATCAGAGTCCATTTTAAAGGCCTGTTATCAGAGAATACACGCGTGTGTTCTTTGCCCTTTCTCTTTATCATCCTCTATTATTTGTTGCGCCACTCTCGTGTTTGCTTCTTTCTACAGTTTATCGTGCATTTTTCCTTGAAAAAATAATAATATGGACAGTGACGAGTTGAGTAATAGTGCTAGTTCGGGTGATGAAGAAAGACTTAGTGTTAAAAATTCAAAAAAACGGAAAAATACAGGACGGGCCTGTGATGTGATGAAAGTTTTACGTGCAACAACTCATGAACTCGGACCTGACTGCAACTGTAAGCGTCTTCACTGCTTTGAAATTATCCCTGCGAGCGAACGTGAAAGGATTATAAAGGAGTTTAATGAGATCGGTAACCACAATGACCAGAGTAAGTACTTAGCAGGTTTGATAACAGTACTACCAGTAATGCGTAGAAGGAGCAGGAAAGACGAGGGATGCAATAATTCTTCGTATGCCTATCGTGTCCGAGTTTTTATTGACAGTATTGCTACTGATGTCCAAGTATGTATAAAAGCTTTTATGTCTTTACATGGTATTTCATCTCGGCGGGTTCAAACTATCCGCGAGTGTTTGGCATCCACAGGTTCCCCACCTGTTGATTCTAGGGGAAAACATAGTACTCGACGTCACAAACTATCAGATGACACAAAACAGAGAGTAACTGATTTCATAAGAAGTTTAAAAGGGCGTAGGTCTCATTACACGTTGAAAGACAGTAAGAAAATCTATTTGCCTGAAGATCTGAATATTTCAAAATTGCACAAAATGTACTCGGAAAAAAATCCAGACCACAAGATATCGTACGAATCATTTCGAACAATTTTTGAAAATGATTTTAACATAGGGTTTGGTTACCCTCGGAAGGACACCTGTAGTACATGCGATTCATTGTCAGCAGAAATGAACATTCTCAAAATGAAAATCGGTAACTCCAATGATCTCACTGACGTAAAAAAGGTTAGCATTGATTTAAAAAAAAGGAAACAGAACATCGTTTGCATGTTGCGAGGGGAAACAGGTTTTATTCATTGAAGACACGATCTCGAAAAGCGGCGAGGAAATCTACCTCTTTTGAAGCAATATGCATGGACTTCCAGAAAAACCTACCGACACCTAATATTAGCACTAATGACGTCTATTATAGAGGTCAATTAAGTTTTATTAGTTTTGACATTCACGTTCTCAGTGATGGAAGGTCGTTTTTTTATACATACGATGAGTCTGTCGCCAAAAAAGGAGCAGACGAGGTTTGCTCTATGCTCAACCACTTTTTCAATACCTTTTTGTCTGCAGATGTGCAAGAGTTGGTAATATATTGCGATTCATGTGCCGGCCAAAATAAAAATTTTACAGTTTTTAGGTATCTGCACTATTTGGTCACCAAAACTCGACGATTTGAGAAAGTAAAGGTTGTTTTCCCTATAAGAGGGCATTCATACCTCGAATGTGACATGGACATGAGTAATGTGAATCAGCAGGCTCGTACTGAAGTTCCTGATGACTGGCGCGATGTTTTGAGGAGCAGCCGGGTAAAACCATCACCTTTTGAGGTTATAAACTGTGGTGAACAGGTGTGTTTTCAGAACTGGACGGCCCATCTTTCGTCAAATTATCCTACCAAAAAATGCCCCTTCCCAACACGACCAACAAGAATGCTAAAAAACGTCTGCCAAGTGGGTGTGGCACATAGCTTCCTCGTATCCATAACATGACTGTATAGATCATTGACAATTATTATTGACTAAAGAAGTTCGTTCAATTAGGCGATGTAAATATTGAATTGGGGTAAATTTATTGTTATGCAGGAGCATAACTTGAGAAAATAAAGGTAGGCATGTTCAACTACTGAACAAACTATAAAATATACCTAATAATAAAAATTGACATAAAATGTATACATCGTTCAATGATGGTTCATTATGGTTCGATCGAAGCTCGAGGCTAAAACTTTATTTTCTCTCTATTACTCACGAGGACCATCTTTACATCAGTCCGAACAATCCCTGAAAATTTCATCAAAATTAGTCATGAACTCCCGGAGTTATGCATGTAACAAGGATTTCACGTTTGCAGATGCGCAGAGGCTACTATTGATCCGGGGACCATGAAACTTATAGGGGATCATCTACACATCAAACCGAACAATCCCTGAAAATTTCATCGAAATTGGTCAAGAACTCCCGGAGTTATGTGCGTAATAAGGATTTCACGTTTGCGCATGCGCAGAGGATACTATTGATTCGGGGGTCATGAAACCTATAGGGGACCATCTACACCCCAACCCGCACAATCCCTGAAAATGTTATCAAAATCGGACTATAACTTCGTGTAGTTTTGCCCGTAACAAGGATTTGCTGACAGACAGACAGACACGGAACCAAAATTGTTCAGAAAGGTCTAAAACGCAAAATGCGAGTGGAATTTTTGATTTTGGAGACAAAAAAAATTTTCACATTCCGAAAGTGAAAACAATGCTTCTGCTACCTTGGGAGACTCGGAAGCAAAAGGAAAAACGGGAATAGGAATCGGACCGACCGGGGGCGCTTGGTTGTTGGGCCGCACACGTGGAGAACTGAACTGAACTCCCCTGGAGGGTCAAGCTCCTGGCTCAGCAGGAAGTGCTGAGTCGGCAAGAATCCCTTCCAGCAGCTCTGTGACAATATACTCATATAGAATGTTCTTGGCCGTGGCAGCTCCACTGTAAGCCTCCCTGCTTGATTTTGGATCCATCGGGTCTTCTGGCAAGTAAGCGGCCATGAGTTGGGGGAGTTGGTCACTTTGATGCAGTTTCTGGTGGTTTCCATTTCCAGGAATGGAATGTTCGAGACCTTTTTAAACTTGTGAGAAGTCGTCCATTTGTTACCAGAGTTGGGGATCTTTTATGATCAGGGGTGAACTGTCTGAGAAATCTCTTGTGAACTTGAAGTGTGTTCAGTTAGTAGCGTTGGAACACACTGTAGAAGTCGTGAAGTTCTCCAGAGTTAATGGCTCTTATTCCTCCCCATTAAAGCGACCACATTTCCTGTGTAAAGAACAACTAGAACTTGTGCACTCCCGTTATGGTAATGTACTAAGAATCTTGTATCTACAATGCTGCATTGGAGTTAAGCTTGCCAGCCAGGCACTTAATTATATCCCCTCAGGATCTGTGAATGCTTAGTTTACTGTACAACTATCAAGCACACTGGACCGTCAAAGCCGCCTCACGGCCCTTTTGTAATTGTGAACTATCCCTTGAGAAGGGAACTAATACTACATTACTATTCAGTAGTTGCACCCGAACAGGGGGGTAAACTGTGTCTCCTAGTTTTTAAGAGGTCCTTATTTTTCTGTCTTTGTTGTTTTGCTCTTAGGTTGAATTGTAGATGTGCGGTAGTATCTCATCCTATGTGCGTTTCAAGAACGGTGAGTTCTCATTGCTTTACCCTGACTTCCCTGCTGCAAGTTAGTGGATTCCTTGTGGTTCCCCTACAGGGATCTTGGCCAGGATAGGTCAGCGATCAGTTAGAATCTCAAACATCTCTTTAATTGCTAAAGGAGTTCAGGTGACCCCAGGATCCCTAGGTAAGGGGGGCTTACACCACCAAAACACTGAGAGTGCACAAAGGTCTCCAGGGGAAACACCGGCACTTTTCTTCGCCAAATACAAATTTCAACTTGTCTATTTCTTGTTTAAGCTCCTCATTTAAAACAACCTGGAAACAAAAACACGATAAATACAAAATAATACAATATCCGATCCCGTGCACTGAACCTTCAGTTCTCGAGCCTTCCCCATATTTGAGTAGATGCTCACACAAAGAACCAACTGTGCTTCATGTTTGGTTTTCTTGGAGCTCTCAGATTGTTCCTGCCTCAGATTGTAAATTCCTGCCCCAACTCAAACTGAAAATGTCCCAACATTCCGCCTGGCAGGTGCTCATATTCTTCTGGTTGTATTATAATTAAAGTTGTATTTTTTGTTATTATCAAATTGTTTTCCCTCTATCAAAAGACTGAAGTCTCAATATCATTCAATAGTAGCGAGGAAAGGCTGGACTAACTCATTTAATTGATTTCAGGTGGTTTCGTGTACAAGAAGGGAGATTGTTCCGAATGTAGAAAATCCATCCCTGGTTTCAGGTCTAAAAAGAAATCGTTGGCCGAGATGAGGCAGATAATCCTTGATATGCAGATCACGACGCCCAAACAGTTTCTGTACTACACCAATGATATTTTCGTGATTTTGGCAGAAGCTATTCGCATTATCGATAAAATGTGGAGCTGCATCGAAACTGAGAAGAACACAAGCAAATGTGAAACACGGGATAAGTCGATTGTAATGTTCGCTAAGAAGATGAGCGAGATTTCCATCAAAGAGCTCGATCACGTGAAGATGGTTCAAGCGGAGAAAGTGAAATTGCGAACGATTTCGGCGCAGTTGGCCCTAGAAGTTGACGCCACGTTGAAAGCCATGGCCAGCTGCTTGAATTTCAAAAAAGGACTGTCACTGATTGATATGATCAAGGACGATCAAATGGGCTCAATTGCGAAGCGAGTTGGCCTCGATTTTGCGAAAATCAAAACGACCGATACAAACCGAGTGGTCAATAACCACAGGAAATCCGGAAGAAACATAGGTTCCATGTTAGCCAAAGCTCATAGTAAAAAGAACTAAACATACTCTTTGAGTAAATCTGTTAGCACTAAATGGTTGTTACGAAGAGGCGATGCAATATTGTTTTGGTATAATTTATTTTTGATGTATACGATGTAAGAGCTCAGGTACTGGTGGCTAAACCTTTTCACGCAAGTCAGAATATACAGGCTGTTCATTATAAAAACGATGAAACTACAGGGATCGATTCAATAACAAATGTTTCTCATTTTCGACCGTACTTCATTGAAGTGGCCATAACTTCATTAATCTGCTGAATAAATTAAATTAGAATAGTACCGTTAAAAAAAACGTTGAATTTTTTAAAATTTTCTTTCCATGAAATTTTCTCTTAAATCAAGTTGTACATGGTTTGTTGACCTGCTTTTTTCAACAATTTCCAGCTCAACAGGTTTTGAGCGCTAACAATTTGCGAAATGGATGATTTGAATTTTGATTTAGACAAATTGCCGCTAGAATGCGCTCAAAAACTCTGCTGGGAAAGTAAAAATGGAAATTACTTTCCATTATAATAAACTATGCTGGGAAAGTAAAAAAAGGGAATTACTTTCCTCCATAATGAACTCCACTGGGAAAGTAAAAAAAAGACATTACTTTCCACTATAAAACTCTGCTGTGAAAGTAAAAATGGACATTACTTTCCACTACAATGAACTCTGCTGGGAAAGCAAAAATACTCATTACTTTCCATTATAATAAACTCTGCTGGGAAAGTAAAAAAGGGACATTACTTTCCATTATGATAAACTCTGCTGGGAAAGTAAAAAAAGGGAATTACTTTCCACCATAATGAACTCTGCTGGGAAAGCAAAAATACTTTCCACTATAATGAACTCTGCAGGGAAAGCAAAAATACTCATTACTTTCCATTATAATAAACTCTGCTGGGAAAGGGAAAATAGACATTACTTTCCATTATGATAAACTCTGCTGGGAAAGTAAAAAAAAGGAATTACTTTCCATCGTATAACTCTTCTGGGAAAGTAAAAAAGGGAATTACTTTCCACCATAATGAACTCCGCTGGGAAAGTAAAAAAATAAATTACTTTCCACTATAAAACTCCGCTGGAAAACTAAAAAAGGGAATTACTTTCCACCATAATGAACTCTGCTGGGAAAGCAAAAATACTCATTACTTTCCATTATAATAAACTCTGCTGGGAAAGTGAAAATGGACATTACTTTCCATTATGATAAACTCTGCTGGGAAAGTAAAAAAAGAGAATTACTTTCCACTATAATAAACTCTGCTGGGAAAGTGAAAATGGACATTACTTTCCATTATGATAAACTCTGCTGGGAAAGTAAAAAAAGGGAATTACTTTTCACTATAAAACTCCGCTGGAAAAGTAAAAAATGGTATTTCTTTCAATCATAATGATCTCTGCTGGGAAAGTAAAAATTCTCATTACTTTCCATTATAATAAACTCTGCTGGGAAAGGGAAATTGGACATTACTTTCCATTATGATAAACTCTGCTGGGAAAGTAAAAAAAATGGAATTACTTTCCACCATAATGACACTCCTTTTAAAGTAAAAAAATATATTACTTTCCACTATAAAAACTCTGCTGGAAAACTCCTCATAGATCCGTGCTGGGTTCGCAAAAATAGACATTACTTTCCAGTTAATCACTGAAAGTCAATAGGGACTTATGTCCATTGGCGATCTCTCCAACGGAAACTATAAACTCCCTGGGAAAGTGTTAATAGACATTACTTTCCAGTTATAATGTCTTTGGGACACATGGTACATCCTCCACTTTATCCACTCCGACACTGGCACTTGAATTCATGGCAATTAAGTGGCCTCAATCAACATGGATTTTCACTGATGGCTCGTAAAAAAGATGGAGTGGCTTTGCACTTTGACATGACTACAACGTTTCCAGATAATTTCGTCTATGGAAAGTAAAAATTACTCAGCGGATTACTTTGCAATCATACAGGCTTTAATAACATCCTGGAAAAGTATCCACGAAGACATTACTTTCCACTATAAAACTCCAAAAGCTTAAAGTAAAAACTTCAGAACATCTACTTTCCAAATAATAAACTCTGCTGGAAAGTGAAAATTCACATTACTTTCCACATAATGAAACTTGCGATCGAATTTTGTTGGGTTAAAAGCCATAAAAAACGGGAATTACTTTCCACCTCGCAAAGTAAAGCACCAACTCTTACTTTCCACATAATGACTTAAAAGCAAAAATAATCGCCACGAAATGTCACGATTCATGTATAGAAGAATATAAATTATCCCTCTGGGTAAAAACACCGAAATTACTTTCCATCCTATAAAAAGCCATGCTTCACGGAAAGTGAAAAAAAATTACTTTCCATATAATTTGACTCGATGGGAAAGTACAAATGGACGATTACTTTCCAATATAATAAACTCTGCTGGGAAAGTAAAAATCTCCATTACTTTCCACTATAATCTACTCCGCTGAGAAAGCTCCAAATTGTGCATTACTTTCCATTATATATGCTCTGCAAGACAAAGTAAAAAAATTCCCCGGCACATTTTAACCTGGATACGCTGCTTACATCCTCAAACCAAACTGCTTACGAAGCCTTGTTTGACTTTTTCTATGAAATAAACTTGCATTTGTAGACATCTAGTCATGAAAATATAATATAATATATACAATATGATATAATATAGTAATATATAACTGTTTGTAACGGCTGAATGTATTGTCGAAACTCTGCTCGAAGGACATTACTTTCCATCATAATAAGCTCTGCTGGGAAAGAAAAAATGGACGTTACTTTCCATCATAATAAACTCCTCTGGGAAAGTAGAAAAGACATTACTTTCCACTATAATAAACTCTGCTGGGAAAGCAAATATTACTTTCCATTATAATAAACTCTGCTAGGAAAGCAAATATACTCATTACTTTCCATTATAATAAACTCTGCTGTGAAAGTAAAAATGGACATTACTTTCCATTATAATAAACTCTGCTAGGAAAGGAAATATACTGGACATTACTTTCCATTATAATAAACTATGCTGGGAAAGTAAAAAAAAGGGAATTACTTTCCTCCATAATGAACTCCGCTGGGAAAGTAAAAAAAGACATTACTTTCCACTATAAAACTCTGCTGTGAAAGTAAAAATAGACATTACTTTCCACTATAATGAACTCTGCAGGGAAAGCAAAAATACTCATTACTTTCCATTATAATAAACTCTGCTGGGAAAGTGAAAATGGACATTACTTTCCATTATGATAAACTCTGCTGGGAAAGTAAAAAAAGGGAATTACTTTCCACCATAATGAACTCCGCTGGGAAAGTAAAAAAAGACATTACTTTCCACTATAAAACTCTGCTGTGAAAGTAAAAATAGACATTACTTTCCACTATAATGAACTCTGCAGGGAAAGCAAAAATACTCATTACTTTCCATTATAATAAACTCTGCTGGGAAAGGGAAAATGGACATTACTTTCCATTATGATAAACTCTGCTGGGAAAGTAAAAAAAAGGAATTACTTTCCATCGTATAACTCTGCTG